>CM044561.2:2647823-3000323 GCA_024416835.2 Perccottus glenii
AGCTTATTTTAATTGATTTAACGCCTTAATGGCTTGTGGTACAAAATAAAATTTTGATCTGTTCTTGGTCATAAGAGGTGGGCAGAAACGGCGCCTAGATGGTAATAAATTAAAATGGGATGCTAATGGGTGTGTGATTGCATACAATGTTATTGGCTTTTTTCAACAAGAGCAGCTATTAATTCAAAAGCAAAAAAGGCAACAAGGTCCAAGTGTTTTTTGTGACTCAATACAGCACAGAAGCCAACCAAATTAAACAAATTATAAAGAAGAATTGTGATATACTAAAAAGTGATGAACAGCTGAGAGAAGCTCTCCCTGACACTCTAACAGTTAGTTTCAGAAGAGCCTCCACGCTAATTGATAGACTAGAAAAAGTCATCTGACTCCACTACAAAAATTAACATGGTTGAATGTAAAAGCTTCAGCTTTACTGTTGTTTATATGTACAAACTACTTCAATGTAATGTGCTGTTTTAATATGAAAGACTATCCCATGCACAGTTGTTATTGTAAAAACAGTTTGATTTGTGGTGTTCCAGCTGTAACACTGTTGAATGGAACCTTAATGTAAGTCGCTTTGGATAAAAGTGTCAGCTAAATGACTAAATGTAAATGTAGACGGTTACCATTTTGACTTTGTTCTGATAAAGGCCATGAGGCAGAAACACGTTGCCATGATTTTATTTTAATAAGCCATGTTATAATAAAGGCTTTTTATCTTTTCATCGTTTTGAGTGCCTCAGCTTTCTGTTTTTTGGTGTTGGACAACAGTTTGGTTAGCTTTAGTTTTGCTTTAGCCCTAACTGATAAAAGCACTGTTAAACTGATCAGTTAAGCACTGATGTTATGTATTATGGAACAACTGTCTTTGCCCTTTTGGCAATTCCACCGGTGGCCACTCGCAGTACTGCAGTGAAACCATCCCATGCCTCCAGATTTTCACCGTAGACTGCAATGCAAGAAGAGAAACTGGACGCACATGCTTGTCTAACTGAGACACCTTTAGTCGTAATGCAGTATGTGCTAGATGTGCCTAGACGGTGTTCTTAATAAAAATAAGGGCCACTATTTGACTGACTGCTCTAAAATCTGTATAATTTAAATGTGGTGCCTCACAATAGTTTGTAATCCTCAGATATTGTTATATAAGCTGTAGATGAATACTGCATAGCAAGGTTAGAGAGTGAACTAAATGAACACAGCAAAATCTATAGCTTTTCGGTTGGCTGGTCAGTTTCTTTTCAGGTGCTGTTAAATTGAACTGCAGAACTGCTTAAGCCACACTTTTATTTAAAATGGCCGAGCATTACCTCCTGCCAGCTGTACTGTGTGCAGACCAGTTTGCTGATGGCAGGCGGTGGTCTCTGAGCTTAGGGAATGGCTGCGGGATAAACAAGATGTCCCTGGATGCAGAATGGACCTGCGCTTCACCATTTTATATTTCCTGTGCTGGTTAATGGGGTACTTTTCAGTTCCAAGCATGTCTGTCCAGGAGGCAGTTGGCTTCCACATGCACTGGTGCTGATTGTTGGGGCAAGGTCAGATGAGTCTGGGCATTTAAAACCTTTGAGATTGACATCACCTGGTCTATCCAGATGATGAGTGAGAACAATCCATGACGCTTTAAGGTGCTAGCTTGCCAAAGGGGCAGTACAAGGTATTAACTCTGCAGGGTGTCCAAACTTTTGCAGACACCATTTTTTGTTTTCTGTTATTTTGAAAGTGTAAATGATGGAAATAAAATCTAACTTTTTTTTACTTATAAGGATGTCTAATCTGTCATTTGATGCCTTTTGGAGATTTTTCCATCTTTTCTTGGCGTCTTTATGCACATTAATAAAAATATTTAACTGGGGTGCCCAAACTTTCGATCCCCACTGTAATTAGTGGAAATTAATCAATCACTGAGACATTCTCTTAATATATTGCCTTTTATAGAAAGCCTTTTGTATCTACTTTGCCTTTTATATACAGGACAGCTCTCAAGTAATCAATAAAATCAAAGATTTAAGATGGTCTGGGTAAGATGTAGAATTTGTCCAGTTTCCCTCATACCTAAACAATACAAACTGGAGTTATCTTTATCTTAAGTAAATTTTCTTTCTTTTTTAAAAAATTTACAAAGATTACAATGGTAATTTACACTTAACCATATTTAGAAAACCTACAGACCGCAATACTATTTTAAGGGCAGATAGCGTTCACCTTTTCCGGTTAATAGATAACATCCCCTTCGGTCAGTTCCAAAGACTCAGATGTTGTGACAGAGAGGAAGAGTTTGAACAAAAGTCAGAAGATATGAGGAGAAAAATTGAGGATATAAATCTACAGCCTATACTCAAGCAAAAACTCTCAATAGAAGTAGTAGTAGTAGTAGAAGTAGTAGAAGAACTTTATTGTCAACGTGGGGCAATTGGGTTTGCGGCGCAGTCTCAAAGCACTACATGACAACATATAACAAAAACAATACGATGCATCACAAAACACTAAAATACATACATACAATTAAAAATACCTTTGGGTATAACCCTGCCAGCTGGACAGATAGCTTATTTTAATTGATTTAACGCCTTAATGGCTTGTGGTACAAAATAAAATTTTGATCTGTTCTTGGTCATAAGAGGTGGGCAGAAACGACGCCTAGATGGTAATAAATTAAAATGGGATGCTAATGGGTGTGTGATTGCATACAATGTTATTGGCTTTTTTCAACAAGAGCAGCTATTAATTCAAAAGCAAAAAAGGCAACAAGGTCCAAGTGTTTTTTGTGACTCAATACAGCACAGAAGCCAACCAAATTAAACAAATTATAAAGAAGAATTGTGATATACTAAAAAGTGATGAACAGCTGAGAGAAGCTCTCCCTGACACTCTAACAGTTAGTTTCAGAAGAGCCTCCACGCTAATTGATAGACTAGAAAAAGTCATCTGACTCCACTACAAAAATTAACATGGTTGAATGTAAAAGCTTCAGCTTTACTGTTGTTTATATGTACAAACTACTTCAATGTAATGTGCTGTTTTAATATGAAAGACTATCCCATGCACAGTTGTTATTGTAAAAACAGTTTGATTTGTGGTGTTCCAGCTGTAACACTGTTGAATGGAACCTTAATGTAAGTCGCTTTGGATAAAAGTGTCAGCTAAATGACTAAATGTAAATGTAGACGGTTACCATTTTGACTTTGTTCTGATAAAGGCCATGAGGCAGAAACACGTTGCCATGATTTTATTTTAATAAGCCATGTTATAATAAAGGCTTTTTATCTTTTCATCGTTTTGAGTGCCTCAGCTTTCTGTTTTTTGGTGTTGGACAACAGTTTGGTTAGCTTTAGTTTTGCTTTAGCCCTAACTGATAAAAGCACTGTTAAACTGATCAGTTAAGCACTGATGTTATGTATTATGGAACAACTGTCTTTGCCCTTTTGGCAATTCCACCGGTGGCCACTCGCAGTACTGCAGTGAAACCATCCCATGCCTCCAGATTTTCACCGTAGACTGCAATGCAAGAAGAGAAACTGACGCAGCACATGCTTGTCTAACTGAGACACCTTTAGTCGTAATGTAGTATGTGCTAGATGTGCCTAGACGGTGTTCTTAATAAAAATAAGGGCCACTATTTGACTGACTGCTCTAAAATCTGTATAATTTAAATGTGGTGCCTCACAATAGTTTGTAATCCTCAGATATTGTTATATAAGCTGTAGATGAATACTGCATAGCAAGGTTAGAGAGTGAACTAAATGAACACAGCAAAATCTATAGCTTTTCGGTTGGCTGGTCAGTTTCTTTTCCGGTGCTGTTAAATTGAACTGCAGAACTGCTTAAGCCACACTTTTATTTAAAATGGCCGAGCATTACCTCCTGCCAGCTGTACTGTGTGCAGACCAGTTTGCTGATGGCAGAGCGGTGGTCTCTGAGCTTAGGGAATGGCTGCGGGATAAACAAGATGTCCCTGGATGCAGAATGGACCTGCGCTTCACCATTTTATATTTCCTGTGCTGGTTAATGGGGTACTTTTCAGTTCCAAGCATGTCTGTCCAGGAGGCAGTTGGCTTCCACATGCACTGGTTGAGATAATGGGTCCAGAGTTAAAATGTGATATGAAATATGCAACGATACAAGTAGACACAAGATACTCAACTTTCAATGCTAAAAGGCTTGTCTGTTTCAAATGTGGGAAAACTCCAGGGATGTACCACTGAATGATAAACTTGCAGGTAGGATGCAGAGCAGTTTATTAGGCTTACTTTAGTTTTCCTTGTCTATTTTGACTAACTATTTAACCTACATCATAATTTACTATAGGTTTTAAATTATTATGCAATATTTATATATTGTTGTGTCCTTGGGCAAGACACTTAACCTACATTGCCTCCAGTGAGTGTTCTGTAACACTGGTAATAGCTTAATGTATGTAAAGCACTTTGAGTGCCTACTGCAGTAGGTGGAAAAGCAGATGGGCTGAAAAAGGTAACCACTACTACTGGCAGTGTATTTGTTAACTGCATTCCTATCTGCAAGTTTATCATTCAGTGGTACGTCCCTGGAGTTTTCCCACATATGGAACACACAAGCCTCTGAGTGTTGGAAGCAGTGTACAGATAATAAATAACAGTTTATCTTAGGTGTGCTTGTGCGTCTTGAGACACTGTGTGGCTTGTGTAAAGGCCAATTTATACTTCTGCGTCGGGTGCGCGTAGTAGGTACGGCGTAGCATACGCATTGACGTGTACCATACGTCGTACCCTTCGCCGTACCCTGACGCGCACCTCCTCAAAAATGTAACTACGCGTCACGACGAGGCGGACCACAAGATCTGTGATTGGTCGGCTTGGTAGTATCACGTGTCCTCCTACGCATTTCCGGAATAATCTTTGCACTCTGGACCGCCTGCCATTTTTAAATTCCGAAATTCAGTGAAGAGCCAACAAGTTTTAGTAATTTGACTAAAATTAACAGTTTTTGGACCTCGATAAGCTCCAGCTACAACATGATCCGCTCTCTTTCAGTCGCCATTGTTCGTAGAAGCCCGCGAGGATCGAGGAATGTAAACACAGTGGAACCCGCTCGCGTAACAGACATACACAGACGGCGTCGCCTACGTGCGTCGCCTACGTGCGTAGCCTACGTGCGTAGCCTACGACGTGCACTACGGCGTACACTCGACGCATAAGTATAAATCAACCTTAAGTGTGCATATTGCGGCGTGTCTAATTTGCATAATTAACGAGGAACAGCGAAGTCACAAACTAACGAAGATGTTAAAGAGTTTAGATGCGTCATTAAAATATGCATTTTAATGTAGTTTTTATTTTGAATGTCATTTGCCAATCACTTATAGACAGAGTGTAGAAAATATTAGTCACACATTACCTTTGGGGACTAAGACTTTAACCATGATTATTGTTATCTCTGACTGAAGTAAAAAATGGGATATTACAGAATTATACGACAGAGCTCAAAAGCAGGAGCAGGACAAAGAGAGAACTTTAGCAATACTTTTCCCATGATTATGTTTCAAAATGTGAAAGGTATTCAAAACTAGGTATCAAACCAAACTCAAACTTTTAGTACTAAACAATACGATACTAAAAAATTCTCAACACAGTATTGAACCATTGTTTGCGCTGGTAAATTTTTATAAATTTTTTGTTACTGTGTAAAATTAGTTTTAGTTTTTGAGTAGCGTTAGAAACAATATGAACGCTGGTGTTTCTCCCAGCAGCGCTTTAAGG
Source organism: Perccottus glenii (assembly GCA_024416835.2). Lineage (NCBI taxonomy): Eukaryota > Metazoa > Chordata > Actinopteri > Gobiiformes > Odontobutidae > Perccottus > Perccottus glenii. The sequence continues at coordinate 2,653,565 of CM044561.2, forward strand.
TTTAGACGGCGCGGCTCCCTTGGCAAAACCTACCCCTCACCAAGACTAGCTAAGTCCCACTTAATTAAACTAATATCTAGTAGCTCAGCGGCATCTTGGGCTCCGAATGAACATGCCCTACTCAAGCCTGCTGCGTTACGGGGCTCCGCTGTAAAAGTGAAACCAACTCACGCTATAATGTCCCGCTGTAAACACTGGCTTTACATGGAGTCTGGTTTGTTCAGAGCAAGAGCTGCCTCTGAGGCTGCCCCATACTCAGAAAGTTAATCTTAAAAATACTAAATGTCTCGTTTACCAACAAAAAAGAAAGAATATTTTTTGTAAAATGGCAAAATTTTAAATGTAGCACTGGTCCTTGCTCTAAACCCTCTCTGTCTGAGACACTAATTATTTTATAACGAGTTTAAATGTTTATCTGCCACACATTATTAAAAAAGGGATGTAATATATGTAACTTTTTAAGATCAAATAATTTTTTTAATTGCCCAAATATGAGCCGACCATAAGGAGATGAGACGTTTAAGACCTTTATTGTTAAAAACTGTTGTCTCTATGAGCCGGTAGGCTCATTTCATTGTGCAAAAACCGGGCCGCTTTTGATGGGAAATCAACCCAGATGTGACGTAGTGTGTGCTCCCGTGTACAGCTCTGACTTCCTAGTATAGCTGCCATGACAGCAAGAGTTTGTATTAAGCAACAAAAGTAAAACAACTGGCCTCTAGCACAGCCCAGGGGACAGCAGTCTAAGCAGAGATGCCCAGATTTCACTCTCCCCAGACACCGAGGCGTTCCCAGGCCAGTCGGCTCTACTTTGAGCTCCTCCCGAGTGACAGAGCTCCTCACCTTATCTCTAAGGGAGCACCCCGACCCCCTGTGGAAAAAGCTCATTTCGGCCGCCTGTATCTGGGATCTTGTTCTTTTGGTCATGAACCAAAGCACATAACCATAGGTGAGAGTAGGAACGTAGAGCGACCGGTTTGTCTTCACCACGACAGACCAGTACATCGACCGCATCACTGCAACAAGCCGTCTGTCAATCTCACGCTCCTCCTTTCCCCTTACTCGTGAACAAGACCCCAAGATACTTGAACTCCTCCTCATTACAGACCATATATAATATGTTGTCGTGTTTTGTTTTCTGTTGTCTAATGCTAAATAACGATAGCGCGCCTGTAAAACATGGATGCTAAGCAGCTAACAGGAATGACGACTCATAAGTTGCTTGGTTGTGAATTCTGAGAAATCTGAGTGAATTATGACCCTGACTTTAGAGGTTTTTGAGTTTGATACATTTGCTGTCTAGGCTTTTCAAATTATTTTTTCAAATGTCTTTACAAAGCAGCTAATGCTAACTCTGTGTCATTTTGGGGTTACACTTTGCAAGGGACTGTTTTCCTTCTGACTTCCATTGGCTCGTTTGTTCAATAATCTTCACCAGAGATAACGCAAGCCATGACAACTTTGTAATTGTAGCCAGGATGTAATATAGGATGTAATTGTTATCAAAGCCCATGTAATGCTAACTCTGTCACGTGTCTGGCATTGGTTGTCTCGTTATATTTACTGGTCTGTTTATAATAACAAAAATCACATCCGTTTGTCTCTCAGTTGTGATCGAAAGTACGACATATACAATAGCACTAAAGCAGACTAAATTCAATATATTTTAGGGTATGGTGGTGAGGTGGCACAGACAACTCCACAGAGGACACGTGTGTCAGTTACTCTCACAAAAAACATTTTGTTTATGTCTCATGCAGCAGTGGAAAAATAAGAATTTCAAGGTGCACTTATCTACACTGCTGTAGACATGTTTGTTACCTCTCAAACCCTATATGTATGTCTGTATAGGGCTGGGTACCGAACTTCGATACCTTTATGGTATCGAACGAAAAACTTCGATTCTATGAGTATCGAAAAATTATTTATCTTTCGGTGCCAAATTTCGGTTCCAAAAGCCAAGCGGCCGGGTTTTTTTTTTTTTTTGCCAAGCGGCTGTGTCTGTGTGAGCTTGTAGCATACGTGCATGTAAGGAACTACATTCGCCGTGATTGGCTGTCCACCACCACGTGACTGACGGTGGGATATCTGAAGATACTCGCACTCGCAGTCACACAACACAAGTGTAACGTTAGTTGTTTTTTCTCCAAACGTTCCAGTTTTATAATGCCAAAGAGATCTAAAGTGTGGCTACACTTTATAAAAGTGGATGCCGAGTCAGCAAAGTGCAACATATGCGTGTGTAAGTGTATTGCAACCAAAGCCGACAATACCACAAATTTAATGAAGCATTTGACCATGCACGGGATCAATATGAAGGCATTAAGTTGCAGGGTATTCGACTGTAAAAAGAAGGAAATAGAGGAGCCTTGCACCTCGCGAGTCAAACCTGCCCCTTCAACATCATCTGGCATTTCGGACATTGTAGCAGGTAAGAAAGGAAGATATTCCCTTTTAGCAAACAGAAGTTAAAGTAATTGTTTACGCTAAAGCGAGTGGTTTGAGTGTGTGGATGCAACTCTGCGTTGCGATGTAACGTTACCCAGGCGCTAGCTTTAACCTTATTCTTTGACCAGGCAACATCTTTGTTTTTCCAACGTAACGTTAAGGTTTCACATTTTAGAAATACTTGACAGATAAGTGTAATTTCCTACTTAAACCAAATGCATCCCCATGATGTTGACTACCACTTTATGTATGTTAGCTTGTGCTGCTAGTCGGTTGCTGTAGCGTTAGCGCTGTTATTTCCCCCTTCACATTAGCCTCTGCCTCCTTTTGCAGGAAGACATGGCGATAGAAGTAACAGCCAACAGCATGACCAGCACCTCAGAGAAGATTCAGGAGGAGATACAGCTCTACAGAGGTTTGCCGTGTACACTCTCTACAGTGAATCCAGCAACTTGGTGGTGGAGTAAGAAGGACACACTGCTAATGCTATCCAGCTTGGCAGCCAGGTTCCTCTGTGTACAAGCCTTACCGACGCCCTCAGAGCGTACATTTTCTACGGCTGGGGACACCATTAGCCAGGAGCTGGCCTGTCTGTTGCCAGAAAAAGCCGACATGTTGATCTTTCTGAAGAAAAACTGCTGAGCGGTTACCCACAAATACAGTTTGATTTTGCAATAAAAAGTTTTTTTTTTTTTTTACATTCCTTTGAATTTTAGTTGGTTCAATATTAGGATGTACACAATATAATTTATTTATTTATTTATTTATTTATATGTTCATGTTGTGGCAAAAAGGTTTCTCTTTTTTCTGTAAATTTTGGCCAAGTTAGGATTGATTGAAGTGTTACCAGAATTTGTTTTAATTAAGATGAAAAATAAAAGTTTTGTGTTTATTGTATTTGTGTTGATTTTGAAATGGATTTTAAAACACATGGTATCGAAAAAAGTATCGTTAGGAACCGGTATCGAAACTGAGGTATCGAAATTGGCACCGGATCGAAAGATTTTGAACAATACCCAGCCCTATGTCTGTATAATATATGCTATAAATAAGTAATTCTTTTTCTTTGTATCTCTCTCGCTCTCTCTAGAACATGACTCAGCCACATAAACCAAGAGCCGCAATAAAATGAGACTGTGGATCAATGCAACATTTCTTTATTATATGCAGAGGAAAGAATCTATACTAAACTGTGCAATTAAAAAAACACCAAGTGGTTCCCTGAGACACTTGGCAGCATTTGTTTTCTAGATCTGTTCTGCAGTTCAGGCAGGTGCACCACACTGACTGAGCCCCGTTTGGTTTTGGCTGGTCCTGGTGTGTCTGTTCTCCATCACATCCAGAAAAACCCCTGGCAGACAAGTTACAACCATCTGGAGAACTTCATCCTGCTGTGACCGCAGCTGTAACTGTGCCTTAAAATGAAACAAGCATTGTTTATATTACAGAAGTTTATTTGAGTGTGTGGTAATTTCTGTAGATATATGACCTACTGTACCTGCTTCAGTTGTCTGGGCAGCAGATAAGCCCCCCTCAGTCTGTCCTCCTCACTGACAGCTCCAGCTACTGCTCTCAGGAGCTTGAACATCTCCTGAGATGGAGTCCTGATAATAAAATAAAAATAAATTACATCATATTGAGCAAAACTTCATGTACAAGGTATTCTGACTGACACTAACAGTGAAATAAACAATAAGCTGAAATGATACAGCAAGGTCACATTTATGTTGTTTCAACCTAATGCAAAAATAATTTAGTACAGTTACGGTTCATAGAAACCAGTAAAACTCCACTCAGTCACATTCTTTTCTCTACAATAAATAAGAGGTCAGTGGGTTTGTTTTACTGTGGAGCTTGTCGCTGATGTTTTACAAAAGGTTTAGGAGCAGTGCAGCTGTTTAGACATTAGTTGACCAGATAAAAATGAAGTGCCCCAACATTTGTGCAAAGATTCAATCAAAGTAACAGTAATAGTAACACGTGTTCTGCTGTAGCTGCTCAGCTAACATTATCTAAGACAAACGTCACATGCAGTTGATAATATCTCATACAAAGTTAGCTCTAACTGCCGTATTGTTAGAGCTAACTTTGTATGAGATACACTTTATAAAACATGTCATTGTCAAACATTAGTCGCCCTCTTCTCTCCCATGTCTCAGGAGTTCTCTTTAGCGTCAGCACTCGAGAGTCAAATATAGTTTACTCTCAATAAAAGTTTCTTAACAAACAATAAATTTACAGAAGTTTAACTTTTCTTACCTTCTCTATAAATATTATGCCAGTAAATGTTGACGTCCTGTGAACGTCTGTCTGATGCTTCGGTGACTCAGTCGTGCAGGTACAAGTGCGCACCAGCGAGAGCGAGCAGGACACTGACTGTAGTTCTCCTAAGGGCCACTGATGTCAGTAACTGTTAGGTTTTACTGAAAGTTATGCAATGCCCCTTTAAGGTTTGATTAACCATGAGTCTGTTTTATAGCAGGTCCTTTGTGAATTATTATAATCTTTATTTTTATATATCGCTTTTCCACCTACTGTAGGCACTCAAAGCGCTTTACACACATTAAGCTATTTATCATTGTTACAGAACACTCAATGGAGTTAATGTAGGTTATATGTCTTGCCCAAGGACACAACGACAGTATGTGGGGGAGAGTGGGATGTTATGATGTTTTGGGATGTTTCGAGCGGGGATCGAACCGCCCACCTGCCGGTCGAAGGACGGCCGCTCTACCCACTGAGCTACTGAATTATAATTCCTGATGCAACGATTGCTTTATAAATATTTTTTTAAGCTGTTCAATAACAAAATAGTTATTAAAATAATTGTTAGACCCCTTACTGCAGGAGATATTGTAAGTGCAACCCACTCTCACCTTGATGCAGATAATGTTATGTTTTCACAGAAGAACCTCAATACACAGGAATAGTGTATAGGCTACTTTAAAGTAGTACTGCACACAGCATTCGATTTATGTTTACAGGCATCAATACCTTAAATGTAAAATCTTTGCAAAATGCTTACTGCACCTTTAATGGCGTGTACTGTGTTACCTTGTAAGAGACTGAGCATTTCTGAGCCAGATCCTCGAGGTCAGCTGAGACCAAGCCCTCCACTGGAAAACACACACACATGCTCATCTTAATATTATACTTAGAGTGCCTCAGCATTTCAAAAATCATTTGTCTTAAGATCGATTGATAAGCTGAATAAATCTGGATTTAACACTAATGAATTCTGATGTCTTAAATTTTAACAGGGGTGGAAGTAAATTACAAATACTCACATTAATGTAATTAAGTAGATTTTGGGGGTAATTTGTAATTTTCAAGTAAATTTCTAAGACTGTACGTTTACTTGTAATTAAGTATAATTAAAAGGCTAGTAATCTACTTTGCTACTTTCAAAATCTCATTTGTTACTGAGTAGCCTAGATTTTCTGATATTGTTCTCTGATCAGCGTGTCTCACAGAGTCTCTGATAGCTCCCACCTCAACCTATCATGTGGTGCTCTGCGACAAGTCGCACTTCTATCAACAATATTCTTCTCTGATTGGCTGGATGATGCTAAAATAACGTAATGTAAGTCCATGTTCTGTGTCAGGCTAAGGGAACCGCAGTAGTTCAGAGGAGGAAAAGGCTGAAGGCATGTCTGAGGTGAGCCCTCAGTTTCAAGGGACAAATGAGGCTGGGTCTGTGGTGTCCTTGGGCAAGACATTTAACCCTTCTTGCCTCCAGTGGTGTTCCAGTTGTGACACTGGTGCATGAATGGGTGAGAATGTTCAGTGGTGGTCGGACAGGTCATAGGCACAAAATGGCTGAGACGTCTCTGTCAGTCTGTGCCAGGGCAGCTGTGGCTACAGACGTACAGTGCCTTGCGAAAGTATTCGGCCCCCTTGAACTTTGTGACCTTTTGCCACATTTCAGGCTTCAAACATTAAGATATAAAACTGTAATTTTTTGTGAAGAATCAACAACAAGTGGGACACAATCATAAAGTGGAACGAAATTTATAAAAAACTGAAAAATTGGGCGTGCAAAATTACAGGTGTTCACAGTAGAAATAGGAACCAATAAACCAACACCAAAGTTCTAATTCTCCGATAGATGTAGTTTCACAAATAGTGCACCGTGTACTTTTAGTTTAGTCCTTCTGTTACTTGATAAAATATCATTCTCTCCGTGTTAAATCTCTGCTATGGTCCAGAACCCCTGATCTACAAAGATGTTTTTTTAAAGCAAAACTATGGAACGTATTTCTTATAATATAGGGTCTGAAAATCATTAAAATAATTCTAAATTAATATGGACAGGTTCTAGATAGAAAACAAAACTAAACCCTTGAGCTTACTGCGAGATTGATTGCATGCAAATAAAAAAACATTACATTTAGTCATTTAGCAGATGCTTTTATCCAAAACAACTTACAATAAACTTCTATTCACCAGTGTTACAGCTGGAACACCACTGGAGGCGGGGTGAAGTGACTTGTCTAAGGACACAACAGTATGAACTGTGGGGGAAGCGGGAATCGAACCACCTACCTTCCGGTTGAAGGACGACCGCTCTACCACCACTTACTTTAAAACTTTTAATTTCCCTGCATATTAAGCTGAATTGTGGACCTATAATATCAATGGAAGGATAATTTAATATTCTGTAATTGTATCATGGTTTGTGACAATATCATCTCAGCTCTACCTTCACTTAACACACCAGTCTTTGTTTAATGGGCTATTATAGCACATGTTAATTTCAATTAATAAAACTCTATGAGAAGCGCCCCCCTGATGAGGATTGATGAAGTAATAAATCCCCAAGTAAAAATTAAAGAAGTTGCCATAGCGAATCTGTTAAAGAAAATATTGATACATGGCGCAAATGTACTGATAATTGATTGTGAGAGAAAACAACGCGATATATTGCCATGTCAGAGGTTATTGACCTTTTTTTTTTTTTAGTAATTATCTTGAATTGTCTTTTGTCACGCTGCATTCAGTTGCAAAAAAGTCTTTGCAGCTGAGTGTGAGTAGTTTCTTCAAACCGCCAAATAGTCCTGATATTGTTAATAAATAATGCAATGAAGGATGAAGGCGGACAAACAGACAACACAGAACAGGGCAGAAGAAGCAACTGAATTAAGTTTTCATTTTTATTTCCTTTTTTAGTCAGAATCAAAGTGTAATATACTGCGTTCTATACCTGCCTGTTCAAGGACAAAATATCTTTCTGCTGTCAGTGCAGAAAAAAAATGTTCTGTTTTTGTTCATCTGTTGTTCATAAATAAAACAAATATTCTGTCCTCTACGACCTGTAAACTCTAAATGTGGGTAAAAAGAAAAGATATTATTAAAAAGTATGAAAATTAAAAATGACAGATCCAGTCAGTCTGCCATTTTTCCAAACAACCTTTCTGTCTTACCATTTGAGATAATAAGTTGACCAAACAAAATGTCATAAATAATGAAAAAAAAAAGTTAAATAAGCATGGTTATATTAACATATATAATGTTTAGAGGGCGAAGAAGGTATTTGGTAGAAACAGGGTATCACTCCGCTGACATAGCTGGTTATATATGCTGTATATAATTTTGTATGTGACGAATAAAAATCTTGAATCTTGAATCTAGCACTTCACTTTTCAGTACTAGTGTAGCTACAGGCATAGTATTAACAAAAAGTACACTAGAATAGATGCATTTTTCTGCTGTTCTGTCACTCTGTATTTTGTAAATTGTAAAACACATTTTTGAGAGACATATCTTCACACCTGCCTACAAACGTTTGCACAGGAGACTACAGTAGCCTATGTTTAACCTTTGGAAGCCTGACCTGTGGTGATGTCGGACGCCCGCAGGTCTCTCACTAAATCCGACGCCAGCCCGGGACACATGCCCTCTCTCAAGACAACCATGGTCTACAGGACCTATTGGGGTCAGAATTCCACATAAATAAACACAGCTGCGGGTTCAATGTTAGCTCCGCTGGCTCTAGTGTAATTTAATGCTAATTAGAAGAAACTCGGACTTCATCGCTCTAGTTCTGTTGTCACGGCGTGTCAGTGAATATCCAGCACGACTTTCTTCTAAACTAGACAAATAAAACGGTTCAACAAAGAAAACAATTTCGCGTGTGCGTGGTTTCCTGAACCGACAATTGTGTGGCAGAGCAGTAGGGCTGTGGACGCCACCTCTTTTCAAAATGTCGCGAAGGCGCTAGGGTGGCTGGGAAATGCAGTCCAACAAATTAATGCAGCTTTGCTTTGCCCATTCACCAGCCTTCAGCCCAGTGACTGTAGAAGGGGCTGCTTTTTAGCAGTCAAAGAAGCAAGTGCTGTATTTTCGAGATGGAGTAAATATGTGTTAAACCAGTTTTGATTTTTGTTTTTCAGTTTTCTTACCCGTACAACTGCAGTTTAAAGACCTCAGGAGCAACCTGAAAGTTCAAGAAACCCTTCCATCTTTGCAGCACTACTTTATTATTCCAATTTAAAAAGTGTTTTATGATTTCTGATTGTTTTCCACAATAATATCTATTGCTTATGGCATGCTAAAATAACACTATAGTGATAAATAAATGATTTAAAGTTTTGTCTGTTTGCTTTCATCTACTTTCATGTTATTTAAAAGTTTCTTTAAAAATGAATAAAAACACTTTTTACAAGTTATTAACTCTGTGTACTTAAATACAAAGTGTATAAATTATGTCAGATTTATGAGCTTGAAATACAGTTTAAATATGCCTTCAAACCTAGAAGCACATAAATGAATAGAGATTTGATTGAGTTTAAGTTTATTTAAAAGAACGTCTCGGGTTATGTATATAACCCTGGTTCCCTGAGAGGGAACGAGACACTGCGTCGTGAAACGACACTTTGAAACGCCCTCAGCGTGACGGCCCTGAAGCATGAATGAAACCTAGACCAATCTTGATTGGTACTACGTCACAACGTAGTGCGTGCCGGCCTACCCGGAAGTATAAAGGGACGCCGTATCACGCCCACGCCAGCCCTTCGCGATGAAGCAAATCGCCCTCAGGCAGGGTAGGCGTGGCGGAGCGACGCAGTGTCTCGTTCCCTCTCAGGGAACAAGGGTTATATACATAACCCGAGATGTTCCCTTTCGAGGGAACTCAACACTGCGTCGTGAAACGACACTTTGGGGAACGAGTACCCACTATGCCACGACGACCCGTGCCTGCCCTAGTGTGAAACTGGATACTCAGGCACACTTAGGACGAGAGCACCCTAGCGCCAGGCGTCGCAGGGAGATGTAGACTATAGAACCTAATGAAAGTGTGTGGAGCAGCCCAGCCGGCTGCCTCACCGATCTCCTGAAGCGGGACCCCCATTTGAAGGGCCCGAGAAGAGGCCATGCCCCTAGTGGAATGCGCCCTTAGGGCCAAAGGTGAAGGCAATCCGCGCACCTGATAAGCCAAGGCAATAGCCCGGACGATCCAATTACTGACCGTCTGCTAGGTCGCTGGCCGACCTCTCCTAGGAGACCCGAAACACACTAACAGTTGTTCTGACTTCCTCCACTGCGAAGACTTCTGTATATAGATTTGCAGTGCCCTAACGGGGCAGAGCAGATGAGGTCTCCCCTCTCCGGCCGACACATGAGGTGGAGGATGAAACACCTGCAATACCGTCGGCCGTGCCACGTTAGATGGCACCTAAGGCACATAGCCTGGCCTCGGACGTAAAATGGCCTTAACCCCACCGGGGGCAAACTCCAGGCAAGTTGGTGTTATAGCCAGTGCCTGGAGGTCCCCCCCCCCTTTTTTAAGTGAGGTGATAGCCATGAGCAGCGCCCCTTGAACGACAGAACTCGATCTGTCGCCCACTCGAGTGGTTTGAAGGGGGCCTCAGCCAATCCTTCAAGCACCACCGCCAGATCCCAATTTGGAACCCCCGGGCGCGTTGCAGGCCTCAGCCTCCGGGTGCCACGGAGGAAACGTACGACCAATGGGTACCTCCCCAGAGGCCCCTCACTTACGGGAGCGTGGAATGCCACAATGGCAGCCACGTACACCTTAAGAGTGGACGGGGTAAGCCCCGCAGTGAAGCGCTCTTGGAGGAACTGCAGGACCGAAGCCACTGGGCAGTTACTGGGTCCACCTCAAGCCCCCTGCCCCAAGTGGAAAAGACATTCCACTTTAAGCCGTACAACCTCCTCGTGAAAGGAGCCCTGGAACTGAGTACGCTTTTCACTACCCCTGCCGACAGGCCAGCCTCTAGGTGCTGATCCCCCTCAGAGGCCAGACCCAGAGTTTCCACAGCCCTGGCTGTGGATGCAGTATTGTGCCCCCTGCCCGGGACAGCAGGTCTCTCCTCAAAGGGATCTGCCGTGGAAGACCTGCCAGCAGTGTTATGATGTCTGAGAGCTATACTCGGGCCGGCCAGTACGAGGCTACTAGAAGTAGACTGATCCCTTCCTGCCGGACCCTTCTCCAGAACTCCCGGGAACAGCGCCACCGGGGGAAATGCATACAGACGCGGCCTCGGCCACGTCTGAACCATGGCATCCAACCCCAGCGGGGCTGGAGGTGTGAGGGAGAACCATAGTGGGCAGTGGGACGTCTCTCGAGACGCGCCGAACCTCTCGCATATAGACCTCACCACCTCTGGGTGAAGTCTCAATTCCCCGGGCCTCAGCCCCTGCCTCGACAGGGTGTCTGCTCCCTGATTCTGGTCACCGGGGATGTACATCGCTCTGATAGACGATAACTTCCCTTGGGACCATAGGAGGATCTGATGCGCCAATCTGCACAGAGGACGAGTCAGACCCCCCTGGCGGTTCAGGTACGCTACCACCGACATATTGTCGGAGCTCACCAGAATGTGATAACCCCTGAGATCCGCCAGGAAGCTCCTCAGAGCCCTGAACACAGCCAACATCTACAGGCAATTTATATGTCTGGAGCGATGATGGTCCTGCCACAGACCCTGGGCAAAGCGGCCGTCCATGACCGCACCCCAGCCAGTGAGGGAGGCATCTGTTGAAACGGATTTCCGGCGACATGTTGCTCCCAGTACTGGTCCTTGGGACAGAAGCCAGGGTTTCCTCCATATTGACAGGGAACGACAGCACCTGCGCGTAACTCTGACACTCCGGAATGGATTCCCCCTCAGGGAAAACCCCCTGGTTTTCAGCCACCACTGCAGGGGGTCTATGTACAGCAGGCCAAAAAGGTATTATGTTGGCCGCAGCTGCCATTAGACCCAACGGTCTCTGAAACCGTTTTACAGTGACGTTGCGGCCTAGTCTTAAGCTGGAGACCATCGCCTGTATAGACTCGATGCGTGCGGGGGACATATGTGCCCGCATCGTCGTCAAGTCCCATTCTACTCCCAGGAACGTAATTCTCTGGGAGGGCGTCAACACGCTCTTCTTCGCGTCTGAGTCTCAACCCCAAGCTCTGAATGTGGCCAAGGACGACATCGCGATGCCGAACTGCCCTCTCTCGAGACTGGGCCAAAGTGAGCCAGTCGTCGATATAATTTAGTACCCGGATGCCCTGGAGTCTCAGTGGAGCCAGAACCGCATCCATGCACTTGGTGAATGTGCGAGGAGAGTGCTAGGCGAATGGAAGCACCCGATATTGAACGCCGCCCCAAAAGCGAACCTCAGGAACTTCCTGTGAGAAGGATTTATAGGAATATGGAAGTATGCGTCCTTCAGATCCATCGTGACAAACCAGTCCTCGGACCGAATTTGATTCATGATAATAGGTATTGTCTTAGCATCTTCAACCTGAACCTCCTCAGAGACCGGTTCAAATACCTTATATCTAAAATTGGACGCAGACCTCCGTCCTTTTTGGGAACTATGAAGTACCGGCTGTAGAAACCCGACTCCATTTCTGGCGGAGGAACCCGTTCTATGGCCTCCTTTACCAGCAGGGAGTGTACTTCCTGTTCCATAACCCGAGCCCGTTCCGGGACCACTGCGGTCCAGACCACCCCACCGAATCTCGGCGGGCTGCGGCCAAACCACAGTCTGTACCCCTTTCCCACAGTGCGCAGGACCTATGGCGACACATTCCACAGGCGTTTCCACGCCTGGAAAAAATCTGCCACGGGAATCAGCCTCTCGAGGCCGATCTCGGGTCTGCTTTGAAGACCGTTGTCGCCCCCCTGAAACAGCTGGCAGAGAGAAGGCGTGTACGATCCTCGATGCGCATACACCATTGCTGCCCCCAAAACCCTCGGTGTGGGCTGTGAGGCAGCTCTCGTATGCTGAAACCGATGTGGCCCGGCGTCATAGCGGCGGGATTACTACATCGGTGTCCAGGGGCTCCGTGAGAAAAACGGCCTCAGCCGCCTCTCCCGGAGGGACTCTCAGTCACATCCACAGATGTGTCTTCTCCAAGTCCTTTAACAGGTCGGCCTGGCGTGCCTGCAATATACTGCCACAGTATGCAGCCATGCCCCAGCCCGACCTGCTGCCCCGCCCACCATGGTCGATGTACCTCTACACGGCTTGGTGGGCAGCGCCGGGGTTTGTATGAAACCACATTGCTGAGCACGTCCACATCCTCAGATGCAGACAGCTCAAACATCGGACCCTATCCCCGTGTAGGAGCAGCTGCTTAATGGGCTCCCGCACGGGGAGGAAGGGTCACAGAGCTCCCCCATGATGATTGAGAAAAAGCCTCAGCAGTCCCAATCTCATTGGCGAGAAGCGTGGCCTGCTCCACGACCCACACAACTCGTTGCATAAATCATGGAACAGGCCACCCAACACGTGGTGTAAGCTCTCCCTTCTTTCTTTTTCCCTTTTTTTCCCCTTTTTTTCCCCTTTTTTGCAAAAAAAATAAATAAATGGAAAACTCCGATGCTCAGGTCGTGCTCTGCGCTGCAGGAAACGCTCATATAGTCTATTTCGCACGAGTCCCAACGGCAATGGGTTTCTTAGACAGAAAACGCTCGTCTAATTTGCTTTTAGGACGAGCGCTCTGTTTATCAGATGGCCAAGATATATGTAGCTTATCTACAGCTCGTGTTAATACATCAGCCAACTCCTCATATGCTGGGGAAAGAGATGGCGCCTGATTGTGTCACCTCCACTGCCCGTTACATCTAACTCCTCGGAGCTAGAGCAACGAAGCAATGAGCTCTCCCCCCGGGCGGAAGAAGCCGCGGGGCGGGCTTCCGACACCGGCGTTTGAACTATGGATCTCCCAGGTAAGGGAGGAGAAAGAGCCCTCGGACCCGTCTCCAACCCCGCTGTGAGATCCGTTTGCGAACCCGAATGCATTCTCCGTCCTGCCTCGGCAGAAGCGGGTCCTGCACCCTGAGGAGCGCGAGGCTCGCCGCTCCTCTCATCAAAGAGTGACAACCTCCAGCTGCGATCCCCACGATCTAAGCCGCCGCGCCGCCTCGGCGGCCGCGGGACCTGATCCGCAGGGAACGCGAGCCAGACCGGCCTAAACACGGCCAGGCCCTCCACTGCCCGTTACATCTAACTCCTCGGAGCCAGAGCAACGAAGCAATGAGCTCTCCCCCCGTGCGGAAGAAGCCGCGGGGCGGGCTTCCGACACCGGCGTTTGAACTATGGATCTCCCAGGTAAGGGAGGAGAAAGAGCCCTCGGACCCGTCTCCAACCCCGCTGTGAGATCCGTTTGCGAACCCGAATGCATTCTCCGTCCTGCCTCGGCAGAAGCGGGTCCTGCACCCTGAGGAGCGCGAGGCTCGCCGCTCTTCTCATCAAAGAGTGACAAGCGGGAGCGGAGTGTCCCTACCCGTGATATAACGAGGGTAGGGGTACACACACTTCTTAGAATGTTCCGCCATACTTTTCATTCAAAGTTTTTCAAACAAGTCTCTCGTTCACACACAGGGCATTTGCTGAAGAGCGAAAAGCTGGCGTGGGCGTGGTACGGCGTCCCTTTATACTTCCGGGTAGGCCGGCACGCACTACGTTGTGACGTAGTACCAATCAAGATTGGTCTAGGTTTCATTTATGCTTCAGGGCCGTCACGCTGAGGGCGTTCCCCAAAGTGTCGTTTCACGACGCAGTGTTGAGTTCCCTCGAAAGGCAAGCTGAAGTTGTAGATGGACCAGGATGTGAAGTCAGCTGTGCAGGAGAAGAGAGGACCAACAGAGCAGCAGACCGATAACTGAGATTTACTTTTAATCACAGAACAAATGACAACATTAATCTTGGTCTTTTATTCACCAGCTCACTGTATGTTACTGTGTGTGTAAGGACTGTTTTTAGAAAATAGTGGACTTTGATTTGAACTTTGCCTAAATATAATACTTTAGTAAATGTGAACTGTACTGGGTTAGAGGTAATGTCTGTCATGTTGAAAACCTGACATAAACATTTACCTGTTTACTGTTGTCATGATTTACAGATGACAAATGTACAAATATAAAACTAACATGCACTTGCACTTATGACTGCAGAGTAAGTGTTTTCTGGAGTAAAAAGTCTCAGAGCTTGGTGGGCATTGCAGGTGTAATGTTTTATTTAATAAACACCACCTTTGTCTGAATATCCTCTACTAAGTGCTCACAGCACAACCAAGAGTCTCTCTTCTGATCAGCCTCAGCCTGACAGCATCACCTTTAGGAAATCTGTGGAGAGAGAACAAGATCTATTTTCATAAAATAGGCATGTTTCAAATGTATTTACCAAAATGGCACAACCCAGATCTTTGTAAAAGAGTACATTAAGCCCACTTCTAATTTTTTGCTATTATTTATATAATTATATTATGGACTTTACTAGGTTTGCAAACTACACCAAAATTATTCAGTCAGAGACATTTATCCTTATCTTACAAAAAAAACAAACAAAAAAAAAAACATTAGCATTTGCTTCAGGTCTAAACGTGTAGGTTATAACTACAAAAACAGCTTATTACCAGCACAAATACTAAACTGTATTAACTGTACTAAAGAGCATTATGCCTTCCTAATTGAAGGTTAGATATGATCGTATCTTCATATTATTAACCAAGTTTGGTCCAGTGTATTATATTAAACTATCGTTAAAACGGTGGAGCAGTAAGTTAGGCCTTTAGCAGCCACCTTTGGGTCAGCTAACAAAAGTTTAGCCAACTGTATATATTCTGAACAGTATTTTTACACATGCAAAAATGTACTCACCTAGAAACTGAAGCGTGGTTTATTTAGTGCAGTTGGACGATGAAAAAGTGATGTAACGTAAGTGTATCCTGAGTCGGACGGTTTGAGCTAAAATTCGCTAACTTTTTTGTCTTTAACGGTTGATCACGTCGTTTGTCTCTGGAGTTCAGACAACTAACTGGTTTTAAAATGAAGTGTAATTTCTTACGTTTCTAACCATATATTGTTTGAATTATTTCTTTGCGAAATGTTTTTACTGTGGCCGTAAAACGAGCGCTATCGTCCGAGCTTTTGGCCGGAAGCTACTATTATCCAGATTCGGACACTACTATTATCCTTAATCGGACACTCACCTTTTCGCTCTATTTTAGCTTTATTTTAAGTCTGGGATCAAGCTGTTGTTATTATTTAACACATCTGGTGGCTGATTTCTGCCTTTCAACATAAAATTACTTATTTTGTCTAATTCTTCACAATAAAATCTTAATGTAAAGGCGTTTGTAACACCACCTGCTGGGTGTTTTGTGAAATAGTTTTTCATTTCTTACCAATTTCTATTTACAAATCGTATGTTTTATACACTCCTATTTGAATATGAAATCATTATAGATTGAGTTTGAGTTTAAATATAGTTAAACCACAATACTTTAGCTTATGTCAAAAGCAAAATGATGTTATAATGATCTGCAAACAGCGTGAAGTCAACACTTGTGTCAAGTGTATTTTTTTACTCAGAGAACTCTAAAACACAAGACATTAATACATTATAACATCCTATCATATTTAATATTATATATATATTTTGTATTCTAAAATACAATATGTATATAATATTAAATAATATATTGAATATTCTAACACAAACAAAATAATTTTCTTTAATTTCCGCCGTGGCCAGTGACTGTGAAGTGAACATAAGCCAAGACATGAAACCATTTCAACCTGGAGAGACTCAAAAGAAAAGCATGATGCAAATGAATTATTTATTAATAGATTTAAAAAAGTCCCTGACAGGGAGAGGCCCTGACATTGTGGGATGCGATGGAGGGCAAGAGTAGATTTAGAGTAGCTCTCTCCCGGAGCTGAGACAGAGACATGAGGAGCTGCTGATGCTGAGGACAGAGAGGGTCACACTGCTGCGGAGGTGGTGCAGCAGCACAAACAGCTGATAACAAAGAGAAAGGGTGCTTTAGATTTTGTCAGCTGTTTGATCATTCACTAAAAGCTTGAGGTGGAGGCTTGTTTAGGAAGAGAGAGACCGTCGGCTGAGAAGATGCAGCGTGCTGTAGATGAAGGGGAGAAGTCTTCCTGGTTGTGTTTACGCTCAGCTTCATTTATGACTGTGGTTTGCTGCAGACAAAAGAAGAAAGTGTTCAGTATCGACCGGTAGAGTTTATTAGGCATTAGTAGTATAAGTATAAAGAATGATATATACAGTTGGATAAAAGAAATTGTGCTGTACAATACATTCCCAAGTAAAAAGCAAAGATTTTGATGTTCCATGAGTCAGGTGTTCAACAGTAACTGTCCATTCACAAACTTCTTTAAAGTAAAGGGGCATAAGCTTTGTTTCAGTTCATCACTGAAATATTTCACAAAGATATCAAACATAATGTTTTCCTGAAGCTGAGTTGTTCAAAAGAATTGACACACAAAAGTGTTTAACCTGGCCACCCCCACTTAACCACTTTACAAAGTTAAAGTAGTCTGGTAACTATTTAATTGAAAAGAAATCCTAAACATTTACCTAAAATGTAGCATGCAATACTTTGGTTTTTGATTTATTGTATTCTTTTTAGATTGGCCAGAGTATGCAGGTACTGCCATGTTTTCTGATAACTTGTGTCTATCCACATGCATTCAGAGGAACTTTAATCTGCTCTACTTGTTCTGCCGACTGGAAATCAAACTCCAAATAAGAGATGTTTTTGTGTAAGAGGAAAAATTACAATGGCTGGCCAGTCATTTAAAGTCTATCTAGTTTCACTTTTACTGTAGTTAAGGTCCTGTTTAACATTTGTTTCTTGTTACCAGTTAAATGGATGCTTACTTGAAGGAAGTGGAAGCAGCTCAGACCCCACAGAGGCACTCCCTGCTGGTGTAAATGGCACTAAGAAATAATATAATATTACAAATACTACTAAAAGTTCCTGATGAAAATGGACATCTTCTCTGTTGGAGGCAGCTGGAAACCATCAGAGGCTTTAAAAGGGGCCCAGAGCAGGAGATGAAACCTGAGGGGACACTCCTCATTTGCAAAATAAATGTGGAGAATTCAATCTGGAAAAATTGTGTTGTCCAGGCATCCTAGTCTCTTCTGGCCAAAGCTTGATCCATTCCTGTTGGTGTTGCCGCTCTATTGTGGATGTGTATAACATCTGAACATTCAGGACCTGTGCTCCTCAGTCACTGCTGTAGTGTGTGGCATGTTAAGGAGCACCTGCTGTATACAATTTACATGGCTACTCAGTGAAAACTGGCATAGCATGGACCGTATTGTCAACTCATCTTCAGGGTTGAGAACTTTCCATTGGCCTGGTACAGTTAAAGACCATCTTAAAACTGATTTATTGTCATTTTGTACATTTTGACTATTTGTCAGTGTCTGTTCCG
This sequence comes from Perccottus glenii, assembly GCA_024416835.2. NCBI lineage: Eukaryota > Metazoa > Chordata > Actinopteri > Gobiiformes > Odontobutidae > Perccottus > Perccottus glenii. Next base: position 2,671,726 of record CM044561.2, read on the forward strand.
GACACATCCACTGCACGGCCTGTCCGTCCTGGGAGTAGATCCTCCTTTTGTGGTTCTCCCTGAGGTTTCTTTTTTGCCGTGGCTGGGTTTTTATGAGTTTTTCATCTGACCCTGATGGATGTTGTATAGTTCAGCCTGTTTGTCTTCAGTTTTTTGTTCATCCCTTTGCGGCAATTGTTGTTGTGATACTGGGCTATATAAATAAAATTTGATTTAGGCTGGACTTCAGGACTGATGCTGAGCCTCTCTGCCTCCTCTAGGGTTTGTGCCGTGGACTCTGGATTCTATTGGCCAGACTTTCTCTCTTTCTGAGCTGCCTCTTGTTTTGTATCTGTTAATTGACGAGAATAGAGTTTAGAAGTTATGTTTCAACAATTATATTCTGTATGTATATTGTTATAAAAATGTGGTTAAAGATTTTAAACCAAACTAACATTAACATTTACTGTTGTTCTTCTCCTGAGAACAAAATAGATCTCACACTTTTTGCTCGCACAAACTTACCCTTTTTTTTGATTGTTTGCACTCTTCTTTTTTATTTTTTTTTATTTTTCTGTCCCACTTAGCTTTTCTTCTACCCAAAACAAAAACAGATTTTCAATATAACATTCACACAGTACAACAGACAAATACACTGTACTTGTAAAAAGGCAGGGACATGACTCCAACAAGAAAAGCCCTAGTTATAATATTACAGGGTTAAAGCAAGGCCTAACACTGTTATAAAGAACTGTAACAATATTGGAGAAGTGGTCAGTTAATATCATTGTTTAATTTAACTTTTTGACAGCTCTTTTTACTGAGCATCTCACTGCTTTAATATCTGCAACATCAGAATCAAATGCACCGTCCATTAAACTCAAAATTAAGAGTTGGACAACAATAACAAATTATCATCTGATCGTTTTCAGGACAGACTGTAAATGACCTGATACCGTTTGGGACGTGTCCTGACACTTGTGGGGACATGTCCAGCCATATTTTAACACATTTGATCATTATATTTCTTTGTTTGTTTGTTTTTTTTTCCTTTTTTGCTTAAACAGGATATTATGATCAAAAACATATCTGTCTGGTAGTAAAAATAACTCCAGTTATTTTAAAAGCAGAACATATTTTGTCTAACTTAGAATTATTAACAAACACATCAATCTGTTGCTCAAATTGATTTTACCACCTCTTTTCTTTTATGAAAGTTTTTATTTTTTCCACACCCTGATTCAGACACTCGCAAAGATGAGACTGTTGCCAAAGCCTTTTCGCGGCAGTATTTTTTTTTACTTTTTCACAGAATAAAAAACACCATAAAGCTTGTGTCATACACTGGCCTGATCTTTCATCGGTTAGGAGTCAAACTAACTAGAAACTGGACTTCTTTCAGCCCTAATCGTCCAGTTATTGATAAGATAACCACACTGTACACTTTACGCTATCAGCTAGCCAGAGCGTCGCCCGAGAGCAACTTGAGCATTCTTACGCTTTTGCTCAAAGAAAATGACTTTCATACAAACATTAGACACCTAAATATTGACAAAAATACCTGAAAATCCACATACAAATAGATTAATATGTATAGAACAGCGTGACTTACCCTTTGACAGTGATCGCTTGACAAATTAGCCGTTAAATAAACGAAAACTGCACTATAAGGGGCGTGTCCGAATCAAGATAATAGTGACCGACTCAGGATACAGTTCCGTTAAACCAAACACAGCTAGCGTTAGCTTTTAGCTAACAGAAAACGATCTCCATTCATGAACATCATGAAAAACATTGACTAACTATAAACAATCTTTGGGTGTAGTAAAAAGCTTAACTTTCACTGATTTAAAATAGTTAGGCTTTCGCAAGTCTCTCTACTGTCCATAAATATCCAGCGGCTTCTTCTCCCGAGAGAGCGGCGTAAACAACAAGACGGAGCGAGTGTTTTTGCACGAGTTATTTATTTATTTTTTTAATGCAAAATTATCCTAAATTTGACCCAGTGAACATGCACGAAAAGTCATTTTTATTGGTCCCAGACTTCAAGCCCAGCGAAAAATGTATGTATTTGAAGTCCCCGAAAAAAAAAATACAAAAAATGACTCAGTGGCGACCCCTAGAAAAGTCAAAGTACATTGGGCCTATAGGGGATGGGGGCGTGACGTCACTGATCTAGCGCCGCGGTGGCTGATGGGAAAAATTGCCATTTTGTGAGGTCACTTGTTGTTAATCTTAGCTATGGGAAGAACATGTTGTGTCGTTGGATGTAAGGTCCGTTCACACGATCGAAGGGCAAAAAAAGACAACGGACTTTCTTTTTATTGTTTTCCGGCCTGGAAACAGAATCAAGGGAGTCGTGTGTCCGATGTAACCAAGCGGAGACGGATGGCCTGGATATCCGCTATAAGACGCACGGACATACACTTCGCAGACATCCCACGATCACTGAAAGTGTGTTCCAGGCATTTTCATTCGGGTAAGTGTATAAACTTCCCTTAGCAAATGATTATGTGTTCTTATTTTGTTCTGTTCCCGAGTGGAGTAGTCTTAGGTTCCTTTGCATTTTTTAACTTAGCACTATTCTGTTGACACTGTGGCACAGTGAGCAAGCTAAGTTAGGCTAGTTCAAATAAAGTGCGATAAATGAATGTGATAAAAAAAAAAGCACACAGAATGTCTGGGGAATCAGCCGATTCTAGAGACCAATTTTTGATCACTATGACTGAAGCACGATAAATTCTCTTAACATTTGTATGTGTGAGTATGTGTGTGTATGTTTGTGTGTGTATGTGTGTATGGTTGTGTGTGTATGTGTGTGTGTATGTGAGTGAGTGAGTGAGTGTGTGTGTGCGGCGCGACGCGTGTGTATTACATTACATTTAGAGTACATATTCACCTGTAAATGCTGTTTATAGAGAAGAGACACCTGTAATTATATTTATGGCACACACTCACCTTTTATAGTAATAACCATCTGTATATTTATATTCACTGTACATATTACCTGTAAATCCTGTAAATCTCCATATCCTGCACGTACGCAACCATTGTATATATCCTGCACTTTACTGCTATTGCACTTCTGGTTAGACCTACACTGCATTTCGTTGCCTTGTACCTGTACTTGTGTAATGACAATAAAGTTGAATCTAATCTAATGTGTGCCACCTGTTAGTATTGTTTGCCACATGAGTTAAGTTGGAACTGAAGTATATAGCATTTTCACTGTTGTTTGCAATATTTTGTTTCAATTCGGATAATTTTGTCTCCCCAAAGGTAAACCAGCATATGAGATGGATGAGTCTCATCAGACTGGGCTCCATCCCTGCACCTGGGTCACTCTGAAGTCACAGCCACAGTGTCAGATCGGCATGCCCACAGACAGCATAGACATCATTTGAGAGAATCTGAGGAGGAGGCCACAATGATCAAAACATCATGAACGAAGATGAGAGAGAAGATGCAGAAGAAGAGGAAATAGGGATCAAGCAGAGGCAGCTGTGGAAGAGGAAGAATACAGGGAAACGACAGAAACAGACCAACTAGCGGCTAAGAGACTAAGAGTAGAATGCCAGTTCTGTGAGCAAAGCAGTGCAGAAGTAACACGCCTTTTGCAAGAAAATAGGGAGCTTAGGTTTGAGTTAAACAAATTGAAGATGGATGAAGAGTTTTTCAAAGATAATACAGAGAAGGTAATGATATTATACGGGACTTCCATGTTTTGCAATTTTGTTTTCAATGTTTAATACTGTTAAGCCCTTCCTGCCAGTTGCAAAGAAGCTGTCACAGTTTCAAATGGTTTTACTGACACTCATTCGTCCCTGGAGAAATTTGGTGTGTGTGAATGTGTGGTACCCTCCTGATATTGAACATGTTTGTATTTGGGGTGTGTGTACCTTCTTTAGAATGAACATGGTATGCTATTTGTACATTAAATACTTCAGATGACAATTTGAACATTAAAAAAATTTTAATACAAAAAAAAGATCCTGCAAATGTTTTTGTTTCTTGTGCTTCTTGTATTGAACTACTTTGAAACACTGAATTTCAATTAACACGTTTTAAGTAACAGGCTAATACTCTGAGTCAAGTAAAACATTTAAAAAACAACTCTTAACTGAGTAGGCCTATGTGCAATTCTACATGAGTACAGGTCTCAGCAATCCCTGCCATGCAGGTACAATGGGCACACTCCACCTTCCCAGCGCTGCTCACAATGACCCAGGGCTTTAGAGGAGGCTCATTCAATCTCTGTGAGTGCATAACCTGTGTACATACAGAACAACAGTAAATGAAAAGAGCAGTGGGCACAAGTATTATATATATTTGGGTCCTGTTGCTAATTTCACATAATTTTTTTAAAAGGTTTTCATTTAATGAAAATGTAAATGAAAATTACATTGTTGTATATAATATATAGGTCATTTGTGATCGCGCACAGGCCTGTATATCACGCACATTAAATATTGTGTAAAGATGTGTGTTTCACTAATCACAGGTAGGTAAGCAAGATGATACTCACCTTTGTACGGACGACGGTGTTTTCACAACTCAGCGATTTGTAGGCTTCCAAGTCATGGACCCAGCCATTTGTGAACTGAACGTGGGCTTCCATAGATTTAAAATTACGAAATTGAGCCTCGGTATAAGTTCATTTAATCCACTTTTCAACATTGTTTTGATAAATTTTTGTGCGACCTCACAAAATGGTGGCGCCCTTTTGTTTACGTCCCAGAATGCACTGCGCTGTGACGTCGGTTGCCAAGCTCTATGGAAACTTAAGCACAAGGGTGCGATTTAGGTGGTCACGCATTCCACCAAACATAGTGGACTTCCTGTTGAGTTTAGGGTGTGGCTGTAATAAACTTTTCTGTTTGCCCTGAGGTGTCCTATGGATGTACCAAGTTTTGTATTTCTACATTGGGAAAATTTACTTTCACTTTCCATAGGCCCAATGTATTTTCATTTTCCAGGGGTCGCCACTGAGTCATTTTTCGTTCGTTTTCCTTGGGAAAAAAATGTAAAAATTATAATTAAAAAAAATATAACTCGAGCAAAAACGTCAAGAAAAACACCTGTCTATTGAACTAACATGTGTTTAGCTCATTTTGCCTAAGTTTGGTGTCTGTGGAATGAAGCAGCTTTTTTTTGTTGTTTTTTCCCCCGCCCCTGCCAGCTCGCTGAGTGGAGACATGTGTGCGGGAGCGCCGGAGAAACCAGACCAGCTGTACCCGGTTTCTAATCAACGGGGTACAAAGAGTGCTGCGTCCCGCTCCTCGATGCCAGATCGTAAAACTAGCTCCAGTTAGTGACACCTCTAGCATTGAATTGTTCTTGTTATACTTTCCGAGACTTACCTCTTGTTTTCTTGTCTACGCTGCAGATCTGCCAGGTCCAGCTGTCCTTCTCGTTCCAGTCCAGCCTTTGTCAACTCCTGATCCATCGAATCCAGCCGTTAGCCCCGCCCCGCTTCCACTCAACCTCTGTCTACTTATCCGTCTGCGGTAACTTCTCACCTTCCCTAAAGAACCGCTTCTACTACTTCACCTTGTTTATTAAAGTTTATTACAGCCACACCCTAAACTCAATAAATCTGTATTGTTCACTACGCCTTGTGTCTGCATTTGGGTTCTTGGCCTGATCATAACAATTTTAAGTCGGTTCACATCTTCAATTCAAAATGGCCGCCTTCCCATGTGTGATAGGGTGTGGTCCCCATTGGCTTTTTTGTTCATAAGCCCATGCTGGATGTGTGTAACAAGTTTCATTTGCCTACAACAAACTAAAATGTTCACTTCCCATTGACTTTTTCCACATATTTGGGACGTTGCTATGGCAACACATTTATAGATAGGGGGTGGTTGTCATTGGCTTTTATGCTCGTCATGACATAAGAGATGTGTGTACCAAATTTCATGTCTCTATGACAAACTAAATTCTTGGGTCCCATTATAAGTTTGTAGGGGGCGCTGGAGAGCCATTTCTAAAGATAACCCTTTTATTTACATATTTTTGTGTTCAGGTCATGAATGTGCACAAACGCCTTTTTGGGTCCAACTCGATCCGAGAAGGCATTTGAGAGTTAAGAGACATTTTATTTTCACAAAAATGGCCACCTCGTTACAGGCTTGCCACACCCATACCCGATAAGATATCAACAACAAAGTCACAACTTTGGTTGGCACACGTGTCTAGATGATACTCACCAAATTTGGGGCCATTTAGATTAAAACACAATGATTTGCATCTTTTTGCGCAAGGGCTGCGATTTTAGTGGCCGCGCGTTTTACCCCACATGGCGGACTTCCTTTTGAGTTTAGGGTGTGGCTGTCATAGACTTTTCTGTTTGCCCTGAGGTGTCCTATGGATATACCAAGTTTCATTTTTCTACGTTGGAAAAAAGTTACTTTCACTTTCCATAGGCCCAATGTATTTTGACTTTTCTAGGGGCCGCCACTGAGTCATTTTTCGTATTTTTTTTTTCGGGGACTTCAAATACATAAATTTTTCGCCGAGCTTGAAAACTTGGATCAATAAAAATGACTTTTCGTTCATGTTCACTGGGTCAAATTTAGGATCATATGTGGAAAAGAAAAAAAAAAAAAAAATCCGAGCAAAAACAATAGGCCCTCCCGGTCATCACCGGCTCGGGCCTAATTATAATAAAAAAAATATAACTCGAGCAAAAAAGTCTAGAAAAACCCTTGTCTATTTTACATACATGTGTTTAGCTCATTTTGCCCAAGTTTGGTGTCTGTGGAATGAACAATGACTGTAAAAGGGCTGGACAAAGCAAGCCCGCTTCCGGGTTGGAAGCCTATTAGGAAGTAGGGGTAGGCTCCATCAAGCATGACCCCCGTTGACATCCATTGAAAAATCGGCGCCAATTACGAAGTGACTATTTTTGTCACAGTCATCATTCTAACTATGCCGTCTTTGTTTGAAAACATTCTTATTATTCCCGTAATCGTTTTATTGATATTTGTCACATAACTCAAGATATTAAGATTAATAACTAACCTATCAGCTGCCTCCATTCTGCGATGTCGGGGTCACGGGGGCGTGGCTTGTCTGGCACTAGCTCTGTCTTGCTCTCGGGAGAAGAAGCCGCTGGATATTTATGGAGGTACAGAACCGAGACTCCCGGATGGCTAACCATTTTAAATCAATGAAATTTAAGCTTTTTGCTACACCCAAAGTTTGTTTTGGGTTATTCTATGTTTTCCGAAGCTTTTTAGCCAGTATGTCTTTGTTTTTTGTTAATTAGTTTGTTAGTTGCTGCTGTTCATGAATGGAGATCGCTTACTGTTAGCTAAAAGCTAACGCTAGCTGTGTTTGGTTTAATTCAGCTGATTTAAATAACTTTTTCATCGTCCAACTGCACTAAATGAACCACGCTCCAGTTTTTAGGTGAGTACATTTTTGCATGTGTTAAAATACTGTTCAGAATATATACAGTTGGCTAAACTATTGAGCTTTTGTTAGCTGACCCGAAGGTGGCTGCTAAAGGCCTAACTTAACTACTGCGCCACTGGACCAAACTTGTTTAATAATATGAAGATACGATCATATCTAACCTTAAATTTTGGAAGAAAAAGGGCATAATGCTCTTATAGTTTTTTTTAATAGTAAAATAAGGATACATGTCTGACTAAATAATTAGTTTGCAAACCTAGTAAAGGCCATAATATAATAATGATAATAAAAGCAAAAATTAGAAGTGGGCTTAAAGTACTCTTTTACAAAGATCTGGGTTGTGCCATTTTGGTAAATACATTTGAAACATGCCTATTTAATGAAAATAGATCTTGTTCTCTCTCTCCACAGATTTCCTAAAGGTGATGCTGTCAGGCTGAGGCTGATCAGAAGAGAGACTCTTGGTTGTGGTGTGAGCACTTTGAAGAGGATATTCAGACAAAGGTGGTTGTTACATTACATTAAATATTACACCTGCAATGTCCACTAACCTCTGAGACTTTTTACTCTAGAAAACACTTTCCTTACTCTGCAGTCATACATCCTTTAAACATTATTGTAGCTAAAGTGCATGTGTTAGTTATATATTTGTACATTTGTCATCTGTAAATCATGACAACAGTAGACAGGTAAATGTTCATGGCAGGTTTTCAACATGACAGACGTTACCTCTAACCCAGTACAGTTCACATTTACTAAAGTATTATATTTAGGCAAATGTAAGTTCAAATCAAAGTCCACTATTTTCTAAAAACAGTCCTTACACACAGTAACATACAGTGAGCTGGTGAATAAAAGACCAACATTAATGTTGTAATATGTTCTGTGATTAACAGTAAATCTCATGAACAGAGGTGACCGGTCCCAACAGCAAGACTTGTTTTAAACATAAGTTTTTACTTTGTTCTCTGTCTTTGCAGAGCCCCTCTACAGTTACCTGTCTGCTGCTGCTTCTGTCGGCCCGTCCCAGTCCAGTCCAGTTATCGGTCCTCTCTGCTCCTGCACAGCTGACTTCACATCCTGGTCCATCTACAACTTCAGCTTCTTTTAAATAAACTTAAACTCAATCAAATCTCTATTCATTTATGTGCTTCTAGGTTTTGAAGGCATATTTAAACTGTATTTTAAGCTCTTAAATCTGCCAATTTATACACTTTCTATTTAAGTGAGTTAAACTTTTAAATAACATGAAAGTAGATGAAAGCAAACCGACATAACTTTAAATCATTTATTTATCACTCTAGTGTTATTTTAGCATGCCATAAGCAATAGGAGTTATTGTGGAAAAGAATAGGAAATCATAAAACAGTAGTGGTGCAAAGATGGAAGAGTTTCTTGAACTTTCAGGTTGTTCCTGAGGTCTTTGACCTGCAGCTGCACGGTAAGGAAACTGAAAAACAAAAATCAAAACTGGTTTAACACATATTTACTCCATCTCAAAAATACAGCACTTGCTTCTTTGACTACAATTTCTAAATAACCAGTTTCTTAAAAAGGGTATGCAAAGTGCCTATTTTTATGTATTTATTAGAATAAGTTGAAGAAAATTATTAACCACAGATTCTAAGATTTCCTACAGAAAATATCATTCTAAAGGATCAACTTTATATATCTTTACAACATACAGTTTATAATTATGAGGATATCTATTAATAATATAGCAGTTTACTATTGTAGATGTGGTTTTGAACAGTCTTGACAAAGATGACAAACATAGTGATAAGTTAAGTAGGTGAATATATTAAAAAAAACGTAGATATTGGTGTAAAAGTGAAATTTACCTGAATTAGAGCAGCAACCAGAGGGCGCCGATAACACAGAGACAGTGAAAGAGCAGCGATGCTAAGTTTAGCTCAGGTCTCTGAGCTTTACGGCTGTCTGCAGGAGCGAGCACGTGATCAACGAACAAGTGAGCTTCTGATTGGTTCACTGGTTACCATGCAAACGGGCACTCAACTCAGTCCATATGCCCAAATTGGGACTTCTGGCTCCATAAAATCAACATGGCGACCACCCTAACGGCTAAAAATGGCGACTGAAATAGCGTCAATCTCGAGGTTCATAACGCTATGGGTGACGTCACACTCCCTATGTCCAGCCCTTTTACAGTCATTGGTCGGTTCACATTTTCAATTCAAAATGGCCGCCTTCCCCTGTGTGTGATAGGGTGTGGTCCCCATTGGCTTTTTTGTTCATAAGCCCATGGTGGATGTGTGTACCAAGTTTCATTTGCCTACGACAAACTAAAATTTTCACTTCCCATTGACTTTTTCGACATATTTGGGACGTTGCTATGGCAACACATTTATAGATAGGGGGTGGTTGTCATTGGCTTTTATGCTCGTCATGACATGACACCCGATAAGATCATTTTCAAGTTTCATTTTTTTACGTTGGAAAAAGGTTACTTTCAATTTCCATAGGTCCAATATATTTTGACTTTTCTAGGGGTCGCCACTGAGTCATTTTTCGTATTTTTTGCGGGGGACTTCAAATACATAAATTTTTCGCCGGGCTTGAAGGCTGGGACCAATAAAAATTACTTTTCGTGCATGTTCACTGGGTCAAATTTAGGATCATTTTGCAGGAAAAAAAAATGAAATAAATAAAAAAATAATCAGAGCAAAAACAATAGGCCCTCCCGGTCATAACCGGCTCGGGCCTAATAAAAATTCTATGAATGTTAACCAATTAGAGTCAGACATTACTTTTCAACCATGCTTCAACGGAATTATTTAAAAAAATAAACTCATGGAACAGGCCTGGACAAAATTGATGGTACCCCTAGAAAAGACTGTAAATAATGTGACCAAATGGACATGTTAATTCAAGGTGTGTGCACTAATTAGCATCACAGGTGTGTACAATCTTGTAATCAGTCAGTGGGCCTATTTATAGGGCTTCAGGTAGTCACTGTGTTGTCTGGTGACATGGTGTGTACCACACTCAACATGGACCAGAGGAAGCAAAGGAAAGAGTTGTCGCAGGAGAATAGAAAGAAAATTAAAGCCGCAAGCGGCGATAAAGGCCCTCGCCTCTCTTGATACCGCGGGGACACATGCACTTGGAGGAGTGCATTTCGTGCTTTAAAGCGTAAACTTCACGGTAAAAGGATTCTGAGGAGTTTTCTAAGACTCTAGCCGTGGCTCTGGAGGGGCCTCCTCTAAAGGAAGGATCCTGGCAATTGGGAAATGGCATTTATTTCCCAAAGGTTGCCTCTTCACAGACACATGACGACCACAGCCACAAATGTATCAAAAAACAAATTGATAAATTTGCACACGTGTCTGGATGATACTCACCAAATTTGGAGCTGTTTAGATGAAAAGTCTTTAGACACAAGGGGTGCAATTTAGGTGGTCACGCATTACACCCAACATAGTAGATTTCCTGTTGAGTTTACGGTATGGTTGTAATAAACTTTTCTGTTTGCCCTGAGGTGTCCTATAGATGTACCAAGTTTTGTATTTCTACATTGGAAAAATTTACTTTCAATTTCCATAGGCCCAATGTATTTTGACTTTTCTAGTGGTCGCCACTGAGTCATTTTTCGTATTTTTTTCAAATACATAAATTTTTCGCCGGGCTTGAAGTCTGGAACCAATAAAAATTACTTTTAGTTGCACGTTTACTAGGTCAAATTTAGGATCATTTTGCAGAAAAATTATAATAAAAAAATATATACCAAATTATAATAAAAAAATATATAACTCGAGCAAAAAAGTCTAGAAAAACGATTGTCTATTTTACATACATGTGTTTAGCTCATTTTGCCCAAGTTTGGTGTCTGTGGAATGAAGCAGCTATTGTCTGTGTTCTTTTAAAAAATAGGTGTATTTTAAGTTGGTTCACATTTTCAATTCAAAATGGCCGCCTTCCCGTGTGTGATAGGGTGTGGTCCCCATTGGCTTTTTTGTTCATAAGCCCATGCTGGATGTGTGTACCAAGTTTCATTTGCCTACAACAAACTAAAATTTTCACTTCCCATTGACTTTTTCCACATTTTTGGGACGTTGCTATGGCAACACATTTATAGATAGGGGGTAGTTGTCTGTGTCTTTTATGCTCGTCATGACATAAGAGATGTGTGTACCAAATTTTATGTCTCTATGACAAACTAAATTCTTGGGTCCCATTATAAGTTTGTAGGGGGCGCTGGAGAGCCATTTCTAAAGATAACCCTTTTATTTACATATCTTTGTGTTCAGGTCATGAATGTGCACAAACGCCTTTGTGGGTCCAACTCGATCCGAGAAGGCGTTTGAGAATTAAGAGACATTTTATTTTCACAAAAATGGCCACCTCGTTACAGGCTTGCCACACCCATACCCGATAAGATATCATAAACAAAGTCACAACTTTGGTTGGCACATGTGTCTAGATGATACTCACCAAATTTGGGGCCATTTAGATTTAAACACAATGATTTGCATCTTTCTGCGCAAGGTGTGCGATTTTAGTGGCCATGCGTTTCACCCCACATGGCGGACTTCCTGTTGAGTTTAGGGCGTGGCTGTCTTAGACTTTTCTGTTTGCCCTGAGGGGTTCTATGGATGTACCAAGTTTCATTTTTCTACGTTGGAAAAAAGTTACTTTCACTTTCCATAGGCCCAATGTATTTTGACTTTTCTAGGGGTCGCCACTGAGTCATTTTTCGTATTTTTTTTTTCGGGGACTTCCATCCATCCATCCATCTTCTACCGCTTATCCGGGGCCGGGTCGCGGGGGCAGCAGTCTAAGCAGAGACGCCCAGACTTCCCTCTCCCCAGACACTTCCTCTAGCTCTTCCGGGGGGATACCGAGGCGTTCCCAGGCCAGCCGAGAGACATAGTCCCTCCAGCGTGTCCTAGGTCTTCCCCGGGGTCTCCTCCCGGTGGGACATGCCCGAAACACCTCCCTAGGGAGGCGTCCAGGAGGCATCCGAAACAGATGCCCGAGCCACCTCAGCTGGCTCCTCTCGATGTGGAGGAGCAGCGGTTCTACTTTGAGCTCCTCCCGAGTGACTGAGCTCCTCACCTTATCTCTAAGGGAGCGCCCCGCCACCCTGCGGAGAAAGCCCATTTCGGCCGCTTGTATCCGGGATCTTGTTCTTTCGGTCATGACCCAAAGCTCATGACCATAGGTGAGAGTAGGAACGTAGATTGACCGGTAAATCGAGAGCTTTGCCTTACAGCTCAGCTCCTTCTTCACCACGACAGACCGGTACATCGACCGCATCACTGCAGAAGCTGCACCGATCCGTCTGTCAATCTCACGTTCCTCCTTCCCTCACTCGTGAACAAGACCCCAAGATACTTGAACTCCTCCACTTGAGGCAGGATCTCTCCACCAACCTGAAGGGACAAGCCACCCTTTTCCGACTGAGAACCATGGTCTCAGACTTGGAGTGCTGATCCTCATCCCAGCCGCTTCACACTCGGCTGCAAACGTCCCAGTGCAGCTGAAGGTCCTGGCTTGATGGAGCCAACAGGACAACATCATCTGCAAAAGCAGAGGCGAGATCCTGTGGTCCCAAACCAGACTCCCTCCGGCCCCTGGCTGCGCCTAGAAATCCTGTCCATAAAGATAATGAACAGGACCGGTGACAAGGGCAGCCCTGCCGAGTCCAACATGCACTGGGAACAGGTCTGACTTACTGCCGGCAATGCGAACCAAGCTCCTGCTCGGTCGTACAGGGACCGGACAGCCCTTAACAAAGGGCCCCGGACCCCATACTCCCAGAGCACCCCCACAGGGCCACGAGGACACAGTCGAATGCCTTCTCCAGATCCACAAAACACATGTGGACTGGTTGGGCAAACTCCATAAACCCTCCAGCACCCTGGAGAGGGTATAGAGCTGGTCAGTGTTCCACGACCAGGGCGAAACCGCATTGTTCCTCCTGAATCCGAGGTTCAACTATCGGTCGCATTCTCTCTCCAGTACCCTGGCATAGACTTTCCGGGAGGCTGAGAGTGTGATCCCTCTGTAGTTGGAACACACCCTCCGGTCCCCCTTCTTGAAAGAGGACCACCACCCGGTCTGCCAGTCAGAGGTACTGTCCCCGACCGCCACGCGATGTTGCAGGCGTGTCAGCAAGACAGCCCTACAACATCCAGAGACTTGAGGTACTCAGGCGTATCTCATCCACCCCGGTGCCTTGCCACTGAGGAGCTTCCCAACTACCTCAGTGACTTCAGCCTGGGTGATGGGCGAGTCCACCTCCGAGCCCTCGGCCTCTGCTTCCTCAGTGGAAGGCGTGTCGGTGGGGTTGAGAGATCCTCAGTATTCCTTCCACCGTCCAACAATATCCCCAGTTGAAGTCAGCAGGTTCCCACCTGCTGTAAACAGTGTTGGCAGGGCACTGCTTCCCCCTCCTGAGCGCGGACGGTTTGCCAGAATTTCTTGAGGCCGACCGATAGTCTTTCTCCATGGCCTCACGAACTCCTCCCAGACCCGAGTTTTAGCCTCCCGACCACCGGGCTGCAGTCCGCTTGGCCTGCCGGTACCTATCAGCTGCCTCAGGAGTCCCACGGGCCAACCAGGCTCGGTAGGTCTCCTTCTTCAGCTTGCGGCATCCCTTACTTCCGGTGTCCACCACCCGGGTTGGGACAGGCACCGGAGACTTTACGGCCACAGCTTCGGTGGCGCGCATCGACAATGGAGGTGGAGAACATGGTCCACTCGGACTCAATGTCTCCAACCTCCCTCGGGATCTGGTCGAAGCTCTGCCGGAGGTGGGAGTTAAAGGTCTTTCTGACAGGGGGCTCTGCCAAACGTTCCCAACAGACCCTCACAGGGCCTGCCGAGTCTGTCCAGCTTTCTCCCCCGCCATCGGATCCAACTCACCACCAGGTGGTGATCAGTTGACAGCTCCGCCCCTCTCTTCACCCGAGTGTCCAAGACATACGGCGGAGGTCAGATGAAACAACTACAAAGTCGATCATCGATCTCTGACCTAGGGTGTCCTGGTGCCACGTGCACTGATGGACACCCTTATGCTTGAACATGGTGTTCGTTATGGACAAACTGTTGCTAGCACAGAAGTCCAATAACAGAACACCACTCGGGTTCAGATCAGGGGGGCCGTTCCTCCCAATCACGCCCCTCCAGGTGTCACTGTCGCTGCCCACGTGGCGTTGAAGTCCCCAGTAGAGCAGCGGAGTCCCCAGTCGGAGCACTTTCCAGCACCCCTCCCAGAGACTCCAAGAAGGCCGGGTACTCTGCACTGCCATTTGGCCCGTAAACACAAACAACAGTGAGAGACCTATCCCCGACCCGAAGCGCGCAGGAGCGACCCTCGTTCACGGGGTGAACTCCAACACATGGCGGCTAAGCTGGGGGCTATGAGCAAGCCCACACCAGCCCGCCGCCTCACATGCAGGCAACTCCAGAGTAGTGGAGAGTCCAGCCTCTCTCGGATTTGGGTTCCAGAGCCCGAGCTGTGCGTGGAGGTGAGCCCGACTATCTCTGGTCGGTATCTCTCAACCTCCCGCACAAGCTCAGGCTCCTTCCCGCCAGCGAGGTGACATTCCATGTCCCTAGCGCCAGATTCCTGTCCGGGATTGGGTCGTCGAGGCCTCCGCCCGGCTGCCACCCAATCCACTATGCACCGGCCTTACGGTTCTCTCCGCAGGTGGTGGGCCCACGGGAGGTCGGCCCACGTCGCACCTTCGGGCTGAGCCGGCCGGGCCCGTGAGAAAGACCCGGCCACCAGGCGGCTGCATGCGAGCCCCAACCCGGGCCTGGCTCCAGGGTGGGGCCCGGCTGCGCCATACCGGCGGCGTCACGGTCCTTGATTTTTGTCTTCATAAAGGGTTCTGAACCGCTCTTTGTCTGGCCCGTCACCTAGGACCTGTTTGCCTTGGGAGACCCTACCAGGGGCATATAGCCCCTGACAACATAGCTTCTAGGATCATTCGGGCACTCAAACCCCTCCACCACGATAAGGTTGCGGTTCAAGCAGGGGCCTTCAAATACATAAATTTTTCGCCGGGCTTAAAGTCTGGGACCAATAAAAATTACTTTTAGTTGCACGTTTACTGGGTCAAATTTAGGATCATTTTGCAGAAAATTTATAATAAAAAAATATATACCAAATTATAATAAAAAAATATATAACTCGAGCAAAAAAGTCTAGAAAAACGATTGTCTATTTAACATACATGTGTTTTGCTCATTTTGCCCAAGTTTGGTGTCTGTGGAATGAAGCAGCTATTGTCTGTGTTCTTTTAAAAAAGAGGTGTATTTTAAGTTGGTTCACATTTTCAATTCAAAATGGCCGCCTTCCCGTGTGTGATAGGGTGTGGTCCCCATTGGCTTTTTTGTTCATAAGCCCATGCTGGATGTGTGTACCAAGTTTCATTTGCCTACAACAAACTAAAATTTTCACTTCCCATTGACTTTTTCCACATTTTTGGGACGTTGCTATGGCAACACATTTATAGATAGGGGGTAGTTGTCTGTGTCTTTTATGCTCGTCATGACATAAGAGATGTGTGTACCAAATTTTATGTCTCTATGACAAACTAAATTCTTAGGTCCCATTATAAGTTTGTAGGGGGCGCTGGAGAGCCATTTCTAAAGATAACCCTTTTATTTACATATCTTTGTGTTCAGGTCATGAATGTGCACAAACGCCTTTGTGGGTCCAACTCGATCCGAGAAGGCGTTTGAGAATTAAGAGACATTTTATTTTCACTAAAATGGCCACCTCGTTACAGGCTTGCCACACCCATACCCGATAAGATATCATAAACAAAGTCACAACTTTGGTTGGCACACGTGTCTAGATGATACTCACCAAATTTGGGGCCATTTAGATTTAAACACAATGATTTGCATCTTTTTGCGCAAGGGGTGCGATTTTAGTGGTTACGTGTTTCACCCCACATGGCGGACTTCCTGTTGAGTTTAGGGCGTGGCTGTCTTAGACTTTTCTGTTTGCCCTGAGGGGTTCTATGGATGTACCAAGTTTCATTTTTCTACGTTGGAAAAAAGTTACTTTCACTTTCCATAGGCCCAATGTATTTTGACTTTTCTAGGGGTCGCCACTGAGTCATTTTTCGTATTTTTTTTTTTCCGGGACTTCAAATACATAAATTTTTCGCCGGGCTTAAAGTCTGGGACCAATAAAAATTACTTTTAGTTGCAGGTTTACTGGGTCAAATTTAGGATCATTTTGCAGAAAATTTATAATAAAAAAATATATACCAAATTATAATAAAAAAATATATAACTCGAGCAAAAAAGTCTAGAAAAACGATTGTCTATTTTACATACATGTGTTTTGCTCATTTTGCCCAAGTTTGGTGTCTGTGGAATGAAGCAGCTATTGTCTGTGTTCTTTTAAAAAAGAGGTGTATTTTAAGTTGGTTCACATTTTCAATTCAAAATGGCCGCCTTCCCGTGTGTGATAGGGTGTGGTCCCCATTGGCTTTTTTGTTCATAAGCCCATGCTGGATGTGTGTACCAAGTTTCATTTGCCTACAACAAACTAAAATTTTCACTTCCCATTGACTTTTTCCACATTTTTGGGACGTTGCTATGGCAACACATTTATAGATAGGGGGTAGTTGTCTGTGTCTTTTATGCTCGTCATGACATAAGAGATGTGTGTACCAAATTTTATGTCTCTATGACAAACTAAATTCTTAGGTCCCATTATAAGTTTGTAGGGGGCGCTGGAGAGCCATTTCTAAAGATAACCCTTTTATTTACATATCTTTGTGTTCAGGTCATGAATGTGCACAAACGCCTTTGTGGGTCCAACTCGATCCGAGAAGGCGTTTGAGAATTAAGAGACATTTTATTTTCACTAAAATGGCCACCTCGTTACAGGCTTGCCACACCCATACCCGATAAGATATCAACAACAAAGTCACAACTTTGGTTGGCACATGTGTCTAGATGATACTCACCAAATTTGGGGCCATTTAGATTAAAACACAATGATTTGCATCTTTCTGCGCAAGGTGTGCGATTTTAGTGGCCATGCGTTTCACCCCACATGGCGGACTTCCTGTTGAGTTTAGGGTGTGGCTGTCATAGACTTTTCTGTTTGCCCTGAGGGGTTCTATGGATGTACCAAGTTTCATTTTTCTACGTTGGAAAAAAGTTACTTTCACTTTCCATAGGCCCAATGTATTTTGATTTTGTAGGGGTCGCCACTGAGTCATTTTTCATATTTTTTTTTTCGGGGACTTCGAATACATAAATTTTTCGCCGGGCTTGAAGTCTGGGACCAATAAAAATGACTTTTCGTGCATGTTCACTGGGTCAAATTTAGGATCATTTTGCAGAAAAAGAAAGAGAACAAAAAAAAAAAAAAATCCGAGCAAAAACAATAGGCCCTCCCAGTCATCACCGGCTCGGGCCTAATTATAGACAAGCAAAATAAAGGTAAAGGCTATAAGACCATCTCCAAGCAGCTAGATGTTCCTGTGACTACAGTTGCACATATTATTCAGAAATTTAAGATCCATGGGACTGTAGCCAACCTCCTGGACGTGGCAGGAGGAAAATTGATGACAAATCAAAGAGACGGATAATCCGAATGGTAACAAAAGAGCCCAGAAAGACTTCTAAAGAGATCCAAGGTGAACTCCATGCTCAAGGAACATCAGTGTCAGATCGCACCATCCGTCGTTGTTTGAGCCAAATTGGACTACATGGGAGACGACCAAGGAGGACACTTTGTTGAAAACAAATCATAAAAAAGCTAGACTGGAATATGCCAAACTACATGTTGACAAGCCACAAAGCTTCTGAGAGAATATCCTATGGACAGATGAGAATGGTTAAGAGGAAAACATTGGACTATTCTATGAGTCCTATTGAGCATCTTTGGAAGGAGCTGAAACATGCCGTCTGGAAAAGACACCCTTCAAACCGGAAACAACTGGAGCAGTTTGCTCATGAGGAGTGGGCCAAAATACCTGCTGAGAGGTGCAGAAGTCTCATTGACAGTTACAGGAATCGTCTGATTGCAGTGATAGCCTCAAAAGGTTGTGCAACAAAATATTAAGTTAGGGGTACCAACAATTTTGTCTAAGTCTGTTCCATGAGTTTACTTTTTAAAATAATTCCTTTGAAGCATGGTTGAAAAGCAATGTCTGACTTTCATTGGTTAACATTCATCGAATTTTTATTAGGCCCGAGCCGGTGATGACCGGGAGGGCCTATTGTTTTTCCTCAGATTTTTTCTTTTTTTTCTTTTTTTCTGCAAAATGATCCTAAATTTGACCCAGTGAACATGCACGAAAAGTCATTATGATTGGTCCCAGACTTCAAGCTTGGCGAAAAATTTATGTATGTGAAGTCGCCGAAAAAAAATTACAAAAAATGACTCAGTGGCGACCCCTAGAAAAGTCAAAATACTTTGGGCCTAAGGAAACTGAAAGTAACATTTTTCCAACGTAGAAAAATGAAAGTTTGTACATCCATAGGACACCTCAGGGCAAACAGAAAAGTCTATGACAGCCACACCCTAAACTCAACAGGAAGTCCCCATGTGGGGTGAAACACGCGCCACTAAAATCGCACCCCTTTGCGCAAAAGATGCAAATCATTGTGTTTTAATCTAAATGGCCCCAAATTTGGTGAGTATCATCTAGACACGTGTGCCAACCAAAGTTGTAACTTTGTTGTTGATATCTTATCGGGTATGGGTGTGGCAAGCCTGTAACGAGGTGGCCATTTTTGTGAAAATAAAATGTCTCTTAACTCTCAAACGCCTTCTCGGATCGAGTTGGACCCAAAAAGGCATTTGTGCACATTCATTACCTGAACGCAAAGCTATGTAAATAAAATGGTTATCTTTAGAAATGGCCCTCCAGCGCCCCCTACAAACTTATAATGGGACCCAAGAATTTAGTTTGTCATAGAGACATGAAATTTGGTACACACATCTCTTATGTCATGACGAGCATAAAAGCCAATGACAACCACCCCCTATCTATAAATGTGTTGCCATAGCAACGTCACAAATATGTGGAAAAAGTCAATGGGAAGTGAAAATTTTAGTTTGTCGTAGGCAAATGAAACTTGGTACACACATCTACCATTGGCTTATGAACAAAAAAGCCAATGGGGACCACACCCTATCACATACGGGAAGGCGGCCATTTTGAATTGAAGATGTGAACCGATTTAGAATACACCTCTCTTTTAAAAAACAACAGAAAATAGCTGCTTCATTCCACAGACACCAAACTTGGGCAAAATGAGCTAAACACATGTGTGTAAAATAGACAGGCGTTTTTCTTGTAGTTTTCGCTCGAGTTATATATTTTTTATTATAATTCGGTTTTTTTTTTTTATTATAATTTTTCTGCAAAATGATCCTCAATTTGACTCAGTAAACGTGCAACTTAAAGTCATTTTTATTGGTCCCAGACTTCAAGCCCGGCGAAAAATTTATGTATTTGAAGTTCCCAAAAAAAATATACGAAAAATGACTCAGTGGCGACCCCTAGAAAAGTCAAAATACATTGGGCCTATGGAAAATGAAAGTAAATTTTTATAATGTAGAAATACAAAACTTGGTACATCCATAGGACACCTCAGGGCAAACAGAAAAGTTTATCACAGCCATACCGTAAACTCAACAGGAAATCTACTATGTTGGGTGGAATGCGTGACCACCTAAATCGCACCCCTTGTGTCTAAAGGCTTTTCATCTAAACAGCCCTAAATTTGGTGAGTATCATCTAGACACGTGTGCCAAAAAAGTTATCAATTTGTTTTTTGATACATTTGTGGCTGTGGTCATAATGAATCTGTGAAGAGGCAGCCATTTCTTTGGGAAATAAATGCCATTTCCCAATTGCCAGGATCCTTCCTTTAGAGGAGGCCCCTCCAGAGCCAAGACTAGAGTCTTAGAAAACGCCTCAGAATCCTTTGGAACTTGTAACCTTGTACTTTTAGACAAGTTATATTTACATTTTGCCTTTTAAACAGGGGGGTGCAGCGATTCCTGAGTCATCTCAAATCTCCAGCCAGTACTTTGTTTTTCTCGCTTTAGCCCAAGCATAATCTATTATTTTCAAAGGTTCAGACAGCTCCCAGGAAAACCAGGGATTGTGGAGACCTTTAACTCTAAATTACAAGGTGGTGTAGCAGGCCCAGCAGTAGCACAGGCCCGGTTATTTGACATTACCGTGAAGTTTACGCTTTAAAGCACGAAATGCAATCCTCCGAGTGCATGTGTCCCCGCGGTCTCAAGGGAGGCGAGGGCCTTTATTGCCGCTTGAGGCTTTAATTTATTATTACTATTTTTAATTTCTTCTTGCATATTTCCTCTTTGGCTCTTCAATGTGTTTTCAAATTACTACTGTCATTTCAACACGGAAATTATCATCTGTTTCACGCAAAAGGCGATGCAACCATAATAATCTGCATGTTGTATCACTGTCAATAACTGCCCCTTCTACTTTCCCAATAGGCTTGTGGAACTGCCAGTCTGCTGTGAACAAAGCTGATTTCATTACAGCTTTTGTTCAACATTCTGGTCTTTCAGTTGTAGCACTTACAGAAACATGGATCAAACCAGAGGACTCTGCCACTCCCGCCGGCCTCTCCCATAATCACACTTTCTCCCACAGTCCTCGCATCACTGGAAGGGGCGGAGGGACCGGACTACTTATTCCTACCGACTGGAAGTTCAAACAGCTAGCACCCTTGTGTGACAACAGCTCCTTCGAGTTCCATGCTGTTACCATCACCCACCCTGTTAAAAGTCATTTTGTAGTTATCTATCGGCCCCCAGGTCAGCTTGGACATTTCTTGGAGGAGTTGGATGCGCTTCTTTCATCCTTCCCTGAGGATGGTACTCCTCTGGTGGTATTAGGACCACCTTGAAAAGCCACAGGCTGCTAACTTCATTAACCTAACTGCATCATTTACCTCAAGCAGGTTTCCACATTGGCAACCCACAAGTCTGGTAACCAACTAGATCTTATCTACATAAGATACTGCTCCACTCAGCACACTCAGGTCACGCCACTGCACACTTCCGATCATTTCTTCATTACTCTCGACCTTGACCTAACTTCTCCAGACACTGCAATTGTTTTACCGCTGGTCCCTTTCCGACGCAACCTGTGTACACTCAGTCCCTTCCGTTTTTCCTCTGCTGTCTCTTCTGCACTCCCCTCTTCTGAGGAGCTCTCTTTTTTAAACACAAACAACGCCACCGACACTCTGTGCTCCACGCTTACATCCTGCTTGGACAACTTATGCCCTCTTACATCTAGACCAGCCCGTACATCCTCGTCTGCCCCCTGGTTATCCGATGTTCTACGCGAGCACCGCGCCAGCCTCCGGTCAGCTGAGAGAAAATGGCGCAAGTCAAAAGATCTTTCTAACCTCTGTATCTACCAGTCTCTCCTCTCTACTTTCTCCGCTGATGTCACCTCTGCAAAAACTGTCTACTACCATTCTAGGTTAATCAACTCACCTGACTCGCGCACTCTCTTTAAAACCTTTTCTGCCCTCCTTTGTCTGCTCCCCCACCTTCATCAGATTTAACAGCTGATGATTTCGCGTCTTTCTTTATAAAGAAAACAACCGCCATCAGCAGTCAGTTCTCTGCGCCACCACCTGTCGAGTTCATTTAGACCCCTGATATGTGTTTGCTCACTTCCTTCTCTCCTCTAACTGAAACAGATGTTTCCAAGGTCATTAGTTCTAACCACCCTACTACCTGCCCACTGGATCCCATCCCCACACATCTCCTTCAGGCCATCTCTCCATCTGTCGCGCCTGCTCTCACCCACATCATCAACTCATCTCTCTCCACTAGGTCCTTCCCCACAGCTTTCAAAGAGGCCCGCATCACACCACTACTGAAGAAACCCACTCTTAACCCTACACTGCTAGAAAACTACAGACCGGTTTCCCTCCTTCCCTTCATTGCCAAAGCTCTGGAGCGAGTTGTGTTTACTCAGCTCTCATCCTTTCTCACACGGAACAACCTCCTGGACCAGAACCAGTCTGGGTTCAAGAGCGGACATTCCACCGAAACTGCCCTGCTCTCAGTCATCGAAGCTCTGAGACTGGCAAAGGCAACATCCAAGTCATCTGTACTCATCTTACTGGATCTGTCTGCGGCTTTTGACACTGTTAATCATCACATCCTCCTGTCTTCTCTCAGGGCGATGGGTGTCTTTGGAATGGCGTTGCAATGGTTCAAGTCTTACCTCTCGGATAGGTCATTCAGAGTATCCTGGAGAAACAAGGTCTCTGAGTCCCAACATCTCAATACATGGGTGCCACAGGGCTCAGTGCTTGGACCGCTACTCTTTTCTATATACATGACATCCCTTGGCTCTGTCATCCAGAAGCATGGCTTTTCTTATCACTGCTGCAGATGACACTCAACTCCACCTGTCATTTCAACCTGGACGATCCGGACGGTCTCTGCTCGCGTCTCGGCATGTCTGAGACATCTCACTTTGGATGAAGGACCATCAGTTGCAGCTGAACCTTGCAAAAACAGAACTGCTTATGATTCCGGCCAATCCAAAGACACACCACAACCTCTCCATTCAACTAGGCCCATCAACCATTACACCGTCCAGCACTGCCAGAAATCTGGGAGTGGTAATTGATGATCAGCTAAATTTCACAAGTCATGTCGCCAGCACCACCCGGTCCTGTAGATTCATCCTCTACAACATTAGGAAAATTAGACCTTTCCTATCAGAGCACTCTACGCAAATTCTAGTCCAGGCTCTTGTCTTGTCCAAACTGGATTATTGCAATGCTCTACTGGCTGGACTCCCTGCCTGCACAACCAAACCTCTGCAGCTGATCCAGAATGCAGTGGCAAGAGTGGTCTTTAATGAACCGAAGAGAGCGCACGTAACTCCCCTATTCATTAGGTTACACTGGCTCCCGGTTGACGCCCGCATCAAGTTCAAAGCTATGCTCTTGGCCTACAAGACCACCACTGGTTCTGCACCCTCATATCTTCACTCACTAATACAGACCTACGTTCCTACCAGATCCCTGCGCTCTGCAAATGAACAACGTCTGGTGGTACCGTCCCAAAAAGGTACAAAATCACTCTCACGTACCTTCTCTGGATCTGTTCCACATTGGTGGAATGATCTACTGCTGCTACAAGATCAGCAGATTCTGTAGCCATCTTTAAAAAACGCCTGAAAACACATCTCTTCCGTCAACACCTGACTGACAAACACTGAGTTCTACTTCCTTTCTATCGATTCCTTTCTTAAAAAAAAATAAATAAAAAATAAAAAAAATTCTCTTATCCTTAGCTTTGTATACTGTGCTGGGTTTAAACTGACTAGTTTTTTGTGCACTTATGCTTTTTGTACCTTGTGTGGTTAAAATTGCTTCCATTGTTATCCTCACTTGTAAGTCGCTTTGGATAAAAGCGTCTGCTAAATGACTAAATGTAAATGTAAGTAATGTTGTTGTTTCCTGTTTTTTTTTTTTTTTGCGTGCAGATTTGAGGTAAATTGGCCACTGTTATTTTTATTTATTTATGTATTTTTTTCACTTTATGATAATAAACACAAAATATCAGAACAGAACATAGTGTGATGGTGTGTTTCAGAAAGCTGTTAGGGCTTATTATTAAACCAAGTACAGTATATCTGTGGATTTAGCTACATTTCATTTTGAGAGAAAAACTTTGCTTCTATTCACATCAATACATGAAAGTCACAATTATATAAATATAAATAAAATGCATAAATTCCAAACTTAACATACAAAACCTACATTTTACACCTAAACTTTAAATTTTTTATATATGAAATATTTAATAATTTCTTATCTTTCTTAAAGAGCCATAGTATTCTAAGTTTGTTTTTACAGCTTAATATTGAGGATTTCATATAGTCTCTATATTCATTCCATAATTTAGCTCCAAAAAATCAAAATGAAAATTGTTAATTTTTCACATTACAGAAGATGAAACTTCATTGTTTGTGAATGACCTTGACATTTCATTACAAAATAATCTTTTAAATGAGGAGGAAATTATCCCTGTCTTATTCTATAAACAAATGTACATGTTTGGTAAATATTAATGTCGTAATAATGTTAACAGCTGTAATTTTGAAAAATGTGGAGCACTTGATGCATCATAATTAGAAAATGTTGCTAATCTAACAAAGATTTTTTGTAAAAATAAGATTTTCTGAAGATATGTTGGGAAAGTACTTGCCCAGTTACAGTCTGTTTTATCCATATTTAACTGTAATATTGTATATATTACAGTTAAATATGGATAAAACAGACTGTAATATAGGGTGACCAGACATCCTGAAAAATTCGGGACAGTCCCGAAATCTAAACTGTTGTCCCGAATCCCGAATCTGGCCCTAATTGTCCCAAAAATTATACTAAAGCAAAAGCTTGAGAAGTTATTGTCAGATAAACATTAAAAATAATTATTTAATAAATTAAATTGAATAAAAACTGTCTGTGGAGGTTGAGCCGTCCTGCAACCATCCCCCACCGCCGGCTGCTCATTGGCTGCAGCATTCTAAGTTTAAAAAAATAAATAAATAAAAACTTATGCGGCTAGGCGCAAGTTTAGATATTGATAAGCTAATTTTCATTCATTCCGTTGACATGGCTGGTGTACCGGAACCCCAACATGCTGCTAAAAAGCAAAAACGCCTCTGCAGGTACCGGGAGGAGTGGGTGGGGAAGTATCCATGGATTGCTACAGCCTTAAGCGATGAAAGTAAAGCGTTCTGCAAAGTGTGTAGGAAAGAGTTTGGTGTTTCTCACGAGGGAGGCAGATGTTAGGCTGCATGCTAGCAGCAAATTACACTGTCCCAACAACGCGACTGTACAGACTAACACGTTGGTCTTGTCCTTCTATAAGGACCCTCCCAATGTCTCAGATTTGTATTTCTTGTTTCCTGCAAATATCATAAAACTGAAGCAAAAGCATCTGGATCAGTTTTCAAGATGAAGATGTTTTGTCTCTGTTTTCAAGAGAAGTTTGACTTGAAACCAAACCTGATTGGACCAGGCTGTTCTGGTCTCATAGTCGTTGGCTCCGAAAGGGAAGTGTGACTCCTGATGTGAGAGTTAGTAAAAAGCACAATAATTCTTTATGAAATCTATACTGATATTGATAAATAATATTGTGTAAATTCAGACGTTTAATTATTCTGATTAAATATTCTATTATTCTAAAACTATTTTTTCAAAGATTTTTGAAAAACAATACTATAATAAATTTTAGATTAATGAATACATCCTCTTTTCAAAATGTTAAATTGATCTGCACAGAAAGACTTCACAGTGTATGTACAAATGAATATAAAAGTACAGCCAATAAAACCCTGATGATCATTATCTGGATTTTATTCCTCTGTGTGGAAATAGAATTTGATCAGATTTGATTTCATATAGCTCTAACTCGGAGGACTAAATGTATTGGAGCTGACAGTCTGTGGAGCAGTTTGTTTGTGCAGTGTGAGCTCCTCTTTACATGGTGTGCGTTTGCTGTGGTATGTCTAGAGTCTGGCGGATGATAAAGTGGGACATGCTGGCTGAGAAAAGGCTGGAGGTTATCACCCCGCTGCAGAGGCTGTGCAGCCGACGGACCCTGACAAGCTGTGGACTCCCATCGAGGCTGTAAACCCGGACTTTCTCTCACCATTTAAGACGCACAGCCAACAGTCCCATTAAGTCTATCTGGGCTGTGTGTCCTGACCTGGCCTTTGAGTCACACACAGCACAACTGGAGAGAGGTATTCATAAAGAATAATAAAACCACCACAATGGATTTGAAATGAAACGAACAGCCAATTGTCCCATTACTTTTGGTCCCTTAAAATGTGGGAGGCACATTTACAAACTGTTGTAATTCCTACACCGTTCACCTGATTTAGATGTACAGTGCCTTGCGAAGGTATTCGGCACCCTTGATCTTTGCGACCTTTCGCCACATTTCAGGCTTCAAACATAAAGATATGAAACTGTAGTTTTTGTGAAGAATCAACAACAAGTGGGACACAATTATGAAGTGGAACAAAATTTATTGGATATTTCAATTTTTTTTTTAACAAATAAAAAACTGAAAAATTGGACGTGCAAAATTATGATGATAAATGGAATCCACCTGTGTGTAATCATGTCTCCGTATAAATGCACCTGCACTGTGATAGTCTCAGAGGTCCGTTTAAAGCGCAGAGAGCATCATGAAGAACAAGGAACACACCAGGCAGGTCTTAAATACTGTTGTGGAGAAGTTTAAAGCCGGATTTGGATACAAAAAGATTTCCCAAGCTTTAAACATCCCAAGGAGCACTGTGCAAGCGATAATATTGAAATGGAAGGAGTATCAGACCACTGCAAATCTACCAAGACCTGGCCGTCCCTCTGAACTTTCAGCTCATACAAGGAGAAGACTGATCAGAGATGCAGCCAAGAGGCCCATGATCACTCTGGATGAACTGCTGAGATCTACAGCTGAGGTGGGAGACTCTGTCCATAGGACAACAATCAGTCGTATACTGCACAAATCTGGCCTTTATGGAAGAGTGGCAAGAAGAAAGCCATTTCTTAAAGATATCCATAAAAAGTGTTGTTTAAAGTTTGCCACAAGCCACCTGGAGACACACCAAACATGTGGAAGAAGGTGCTCTGGTCAGATGAAACCAAAATCAAACTTTTTGGCAACAATGCAAAATGTTATGTTTGGCGTCAAAGCAACACAGCTCATCCCTGAACACACCATCCCCACTGTCAAACATGGTGGTGGCAGCATCATGGTTTGGGCCTGCTTTTCTTCAGCAGGGACAGGGAAGATGGTTCAAATTGATGGGAAGATGGATGGAGCCAAATACAGGACCATTCTGGAAGAAAACCTGATGGAGTCTGCAAAAGACCTGAGACTGGGACGGAGATTTGTCTTCCAACAAGACAATGATCCAAAACATAAAGCAAAATCTACAATGGAATGGTTCACAAATAAACATATCCGGTTGTTAGAAAGTAGAGACCTGAATCCAATCGAGAATCTGTGGAAAGAACTGAAATCTGCTGTTCACAAATGCTCTCCATCCAACCTCACTGAGCTCGAGGAGGAATGGGCAAAAATTTCAATCTCTCGATGTGCAAAACTGATAGAGACATACCCCAAGTGACTTACAGCTGTAATCGCAGCAAAAGGTGGCGCTACAAAGTATTAAGTTAAGGGGCTGAATAATTTTGCACACCCAATTTTTCAGTTTTTTATTTGTTAAAAAAGTTTGAAATTTCCAATAAATTTTGTTCCACTTCATGATTGTGTCCCACTCGTTGTTGATGCTTCACAAAAAATTACAGTTTCATATCTTTATGTTTGAAGCCTGAAATGTGGCAAAAGGTCGCAAAGTTCAAGGGGGCCGAATACTTTCGCAAGGCACTGTATAATTATGGTGAACATATTTCAATTTTAAATGCATATATTTTTGGAAGTTGTCTGAGTCAAATGCCGTAAAACTCTTCAATTCTTAATTATCTCTTATTTTGTTTGTGCTTCAGCGCTGCATCTGTCTCTGTTCTCCCTCCGTCCTCCTCTGTCTATCACACAGCACCAAACTGATCTCAGATTAAAGATTGTGGGGCTTCACAAAAAACACATTGAACACACATCTACTACAGGCGTGTGCACATGCTCATGCACAGGTGTTTGCTGCCCTGCCTTAAGTAGAACCATGTTGTTGATCAAGCGGGTTTTTTTTTTTTAAACAAATGCATTTCTGATTTATAGAGCATGTCTGTATTCCAACTGCCTAACCCTACCCTACCCTGCAAAATGGTACAATAGTTTATGCATAATTCTGCGTCCAGATACACACAAAAATAAAAAAAATAATACATGGTAACATGGAGCTGTGGGGACATAGGGGAGACTGCTTATTTGAAATAAAGTAATTAGATGTCACAGTTTGTATTTGAATTTTAGTTAACAGCTCTAAGGTTCCCAGGCCACACAACACAAACACAAGTACAAGTGCATGTACAGTGAGTTTATTCCAAGCAACTCAACTCACTAACTCTAAAAGTATTTTTCAATTGTAAAGCTAATAAAAAAATCTCCAAACAGTAAAATGGTGTGGACAATATTCAGTCTTTCTCAACAAGTCTACTACAAATATTACAGTGCTAAACATTCACAAAGGGCCTAACTAACAGTTGTCTAACAGCCTTTTATCACTGTAATATACATATTACATATTACAAATGTATACACATTTGTAATATGTATACCAATACTGCATTTTTTTATTAGCATCCATTAATAATTTTGTCTTTGTTTAGGTTTGTGTGTGATTTCTGCCCTGAAGTACAATAAAAGTGTCAAATAAAATGTAATTTTTATACATACATATTATTTCAAAATGATCTCCTTTCAGCTGTCAAACAAAGTCACTAAACACTTTTCATTAAGTCTTAAACTATCCCGCATAAAAACTGTTCTATAGAATATTTTGAATAAAAGCTGGGTTAAGGTCATGTGACACGTCAGTTTTGGTAAAGCACTCTTATCAGTTATTTATTGTTGCTCAAAAATACATTTCAACACTGTTAGTTGTCTAGATTATTATTTGTGCAAATCCAACTGCATCAGGCGAACTGTGGAAAGGTGTCTGTGTCGATGCCTGTTCAAAACAACTGCATGATATTACCTCGGTGGATGGATTACGTGAAACTGCTGTCATACATCGCTAAAGTTTGCTGTTGATAATTCATCTGATCTGAAGTGGAACTATGTACTTTTTGGCACAAAGGTAAAGGTTTATTAATCTCACTGCTCAGTAGTTTGGCGGCAGTAGCTCAGTGGGTAGAGTGGTCGTCCTTCAACCGGAAGGTAGGCGGTTCGATTCCCACTCTCCCCACAGTTCATACTGTCGTTGTGTCCTTGGGCAAGACACTTAACCCACCTTGCCCCCAGTGACTGTAACACTGGTAATTACATTAGAACAATGTAAGTCGCTTTGGATAAAAGCGACAGCTAAATGAATAAATGTAAATGTAAATGTAGTTTGAGAGAGCAGAACACTGAGGTTAGGTTGTCTTGTGGCTAAGTCCCAAGTTAACTTGTGACACTTGAACAACTTGTTTTAGACTTTGGTGTTAAGAGTAAAAACAGAGCTGTCAAAGTAGAAATGTTTGCATGTCATTGCTTGTTGGGGTTTTTAAGGGTTCGTTGAGTACATGTTGTGAATGTGTTTAGAACAGCATACTTTGAAAGCGCATTTTCTACGTAAACAGTGACTTCTTCTAGGTCTGTTATTGTTTTGCTCTCTACAGTTTGTCACTGTGCACTGTTTGTGGCCGAGGCAGTGTAGTCTTTAAAAAAGTACCAAATCTATCTCTTAAATGACTGCTCTACAAGACCCAAGTGTGATAAAGTCCCTTGCTGCTACAGCAGAACTTCTTCTAACTCTTTAAATATCCTGGTAGAGTTTTGGATTTGTGGATGCATCCCCTTTATAGAACATCCTAAGACTGATTCATGTGAACCTAATTAAAATGTTAATAGTCTGCATTTAGTACCACACAGACTGATCTGGGATTGTTTTTATCCGTGTTATGCAGTCTACACTGTTAAACCAAATAAATACATGTAACAAATGGAGGTTTTCTGTTGTACTTTCTCTACAATAAACTTTTGAAAGGTTTTAATAAAATGACAATGCTTTAATAAAATGTGCACTGTTATTGGCATTGTCATATGAATATTGGTTTTATTGGTCATTTCTGTTTGTCACTATTGAAAAATAAATGTTCTGTGAACAGTCAGTTTAATGAGAGACAGTTTAATGTTGTGGAGTTTCCTTTTGATAGAGAACTGATGGATAAAAGTATTTTTCTTGAGGTTGATGGAGAAAAATAACAAAAGCAAATGTTCAAATTTTATTATCATGGATTGTCTGTGAAGGCTCTCAGTCATCCAGGACATCTTAAAAAAAAAGGTTGAAGTAAAAGCATCTTGACTCAGTTTTCAAGGTGAAGACGTTTTGTCTCTAATTCCAAGAGACTTTATCAATTCTGAGATCAACTGTAAGAGAGCTGAGCTTATATCTCTAGAGGGAGGAGTTTCCCCTGAAACCAAACCTGATGGACCAGGCTGTTCTGGTCTCATAGTCGTTGGCTCTGAAAGGGAAGTGTGACTCCTAATGTGAGAGTCGTTAAGGCTCAGGAGAGTCATTAGTGACACTGCTCCATTCAGGTGCTGTGTTTGTTGTTCTAGGCCCTAGAACAACAAACACAGAATCTAGGGTGCAACTCTTGGTGGAGGTGGACTGCAGACTCAGGTCCTCCAGGATTGGCTCTTCTGTGCTGATACATCCTCTTGTGAAGCTGTTGTTTTGTTTCACCAAAATAACTGTCACTGAACTCTTCACTGAACTGCATAAACTACATTACTCTGTTTGTGGGGGTCTTGTCTTTAGAATGGACCAGTTTTTGACACAGCGTATTCCCTGGTTGAAAGTGGACTGGACTGCATTGCTTTCCAGTTGAGTTGGAAATTTTGCGCCAGTGGTTGCGTGCACTTGGCCTGGAACACTATGAGTTCCTGATGAGAGCTGGAGTTTGCAGCGGGCATTTTAAGCGGGATTGCTTCTCCAACGCAATGGAGGTGGAAATGTGCTTCTCAAAACAGCTCCAGCTGAAAAGCAACACAGCGCCAAACGCTGGATGGATTGCCACCACCGCAGTGGCGTCTTGAGGTGAGTAAACCATAGATTGTATAAATATGGATGATATCCGCCCATTGGTCCCCTATTCACAGATATTGTCATTACAAATGGGCAATAAAATGGCCGTTACATCCGGGCTTTTTCCATAGTAAATCAATAGTTTTTAGATAGCATAAACAAACATATTAATCAAAAATTCACCCCCCCCAGAGTTGTCATGTAGTAAAAACTTAGCTCTAGAGACTGGAGCCATCTTTTGTACCAGGCTGTAAACATGAGTTTTTTACTCTTGTAAAGTCGCCATTGGGTTTCTCCTTATATTTCCGCTTTTGGAGCCTGCCCTCTGGTGGACGGAGGTATATCGCTGTATTTCGCTGTAAAATCACCGTATGGCGGCGCACTTACACGAGGACCATTTTAGAGGTTTCCATGGGAGAGGCTTGGAGTAAACATATATTTAATCACAATTTATGTTTCTTCCCAGTAAAGCTAAAGTTAATTAATTTTGTCATGTTGCTAGTTTGGTATGCTAAATGTTAGCTTCAGCTGCACAGAAATATAGCTTTACTTTGTAACCCTTAACCCTAACCCATTAATCTCACAAGAAAAGATATGCTTTGTACCAGATTTAAAACTTCAGACTGTCCAGGAGCCAATTCCATTGTTTGATGGTTTGAAATGAAAAGGCTGATTGTGCAAAGGCAGAGCATATTTTAGGGATTGTGCAGTTTTTGTGAGTTGTGGACCCAGATGTTTGGGTCTCATCATTTACTCAAGATAACAAATCATTTGTTAAACTCTTGTTTTTGCAGCCACCCAGGCCAGAACGCCTAATAGGAGTGTGTCATGTGACACAGACACTGACGCAGCTGCCTTTCCCAGAGTGTCCCAGGACTAGCTCTACTCCAATAAAGAGGAAAAGGTGTGAGGTGTCCACTGATGACTCCAGCTAACATCCAGATGGAAGTGAGAGCTCCGTAACTGTACAAGGTTATTGGGCTTTTACTTGTTTTAAAATACTCTAACCCAAGAACACATGAGGTGTGTGATAATCTATCATTTTATTGTCATTAAAATGGTCTAATTTAAGAAATAAAAGCATGTATATTTTTATTTTCAAGACCTTGTTACTGTTCCTGCGTCACTTCACTGTTGAAGATACTTCATCCTTCAAGTTTGCTGCTGTCTATCATCTCTTAGGTTCAGTCTTTGAAAACAGCAGTTAGCTCTATAGTTTCTGAGACTTAGCTTTACTTTGCTGACTAAATTTAGACTAATGTAAACACTAGTATACTTTCGAACATACCCAAGATTCTTTAAAATTTTGGAACAGCTTATGAAGTTATGATCAGCCTGTGTAACACTGGCTCATGCTTTTCACCACCTTTGCTCCAATAAGTGCAATTGACAGTGACTTTTAAACCCGAAGTAAAAAGTCTGATAGGAATGCTATGCCTACTCTAACAAGCCTGGCCATAGCTGTCTGTCATCTACTGCCCTCTGTCCTGACTGATCAGGATTTACAAGTTTTGGACCTGCCTTTAAATTATGTATGAGAATTTACTATGACATTTATTTTTTATTTATATTAAGTGTGTATATATAAAATATTATATCAATATAAAATGGTAATGCTTACTTAAAGAACAATCTCTAAATGTTCTGGCTCTTTAAGAGCCATGTTGCCTGTATTTAGTTTAATATGTGTATTATTTATACATAGTAAATCTAAAAGGGATATTAATGTGTTTGGAATAATTATAATAATGTATTAGTATTATACAATCTATGGTTTGGTTGGAAGGTATGGTTCCCCTCCTTGAACCGCAACCTTATCGTGGTGGAGGGGTTTGAGGCAAGGCAAGGCAAGGCAATTTTATTTATATAGCACAATTCATACACTGGGTAACTCAAAGTGCTTTACAGGAATAAAAGACAATTTACAAGATTTATATTAAGAAACATAAGAAAAAATTAAAAACATTTTAAAAAGAAGAGTGCAGATAAAAGAAAAAACTAACACTTTAGGTTGTAGTGTAGGCGGAGCTAAAGAGGAAGGTTTTTAACCTCCCCTTGAACATTGTTAAAGTTGAGGCTTGTTTTACTTCATCTGGGAGGCTATTTCAGGTTTTTGCTGCATGAAACTTAAACGCTGCTTCACCCTGTTTAGTTCTAACTCTGGGCACGAGCAGAAGGCCTGTCCCAGATGTTCTCAGAGTCCGAGGAGGTTCATAAGTAACTAGCATGTCAGAGATATATTCTGGTGCTAAACCATTTAGAGACTTGTAAACCAGAAGTGCTGTTTTAAAGTCTATTCTCTGAGCAACAGGAGGGGCCCGAATGATCCTAGGAGCTATGTTGTCAGGGGCTTTATGCCCCTAGTAGGGTCTCCCAAGGCAAACAGGTCCTAGGTGACGGGCCAGACAAAAAGCGGTTCAGAACCCCTTTATGGAGATGACAATATCAAGGACCGTGACGTCGCCCGGTATGGCGCAACCGGGGCCCCACCCTGGAGCCAGGCCCGGGGTTGGGGCTCGCATGCGAGCGTCTGGTGGCCGGGTCTTTCCCCACGGGGCCCGGCCGGGCTCAGCCCGGCGAGCGACGTGGGGCCGACCTCCCGTGGGCCCACCACCTGCGGGAGGAACCGTAAGGGGCCGGTGCAAAGTGGATTGGGTGGCAGTCGAAGGCGGAAGCCTCGACGACCCAATCCCCGGACATGGAATCTGGCGCCAGGGACATGGAATGTCACCTCGCTGGCGGGGAAGGAGCCTGAGCTTGTGCGGGAGGTTTAGAGATACCGACTAGAGATAGTCGGGCTCACTTCCACGCACAGCTTGGGCTCTGGAACCCAAATCCTCGAGAGAGGCTGAACTCTCCACTACTCTGGAGTTGCCTGCGGTGAGAGGCGGCGGGCTGGTGTGGGCTTGCTCATAGCCCCCCAGCTTAGCCGCCATGTGTTGGAGTTCACTCCGGTGAACGAGAGGGTCGCTTCCCTGCGCCTTCGGGTCGGGGATAGGTCTCTCACTGTTGTTTGTGTTTACGGGCCAAATGGCAGTGCAGAGTACCCGGCCTTCTAGGAGTCTCTGGGAGGGGTGCTGGAAAGTCGCGTGGCGGTCGGGGACAGTACCTCTGGTCCCTCTTTTCAAGAAGGGGGACCGGAGGGTGTGTTCCAACTACAGAGGGAGATTACACTCCTCACCCTCCCCGGGAAAGTCTATGCCAGGGTACTGGAGAGGAGAACCTTCAACCGATAGTTGAACCTTGGATTCAGGAGGAACAACGCGGTTTTCGTCCCGGTCGTGGAACACTGGACTAGCTCTATACCCTCTCCAGGGTGCTGGAGGGTTTATGGGAGTTTGCCCAACCAGTCCACATGTGTTTTGTGGATCTGGAGAAGGCATTCAAATGTGTCCCTCGTGGCGCCCTGTGGGGGGTGCTCTGGGAGTATGGGGTCCGGGGCCCTTTGCTAAGGGCTGTCCGGTCCCTGTACGACTGGAGCAGGAGCTTGGTTCGCATTGCCGGCAGTAAGTCAGACCTGTTCCCAGTGCATGTTGGACTCCGGCAGGGCTGCCCTTTGTCACCGGTCCTGTTCATTATCTTTATGGACAGGATTTCTAGGCGCAGCCAGGGGCCGGAGGGAGTCTGGTTTGGGGACCACAGGATCTCGTCTCTGCTTTTTGCAGATGATGTTGTCCTGTTGGCTCCATCAAGCCAGGACCTTCAGTGTGCACTGGGACAGTTTGCAGCCGAGTGTGAAGCGGCTGGGATGAGAATCAGCACCTCCAAGTCTGAGACCATGGTTCTCAGTCGGAAAAGGGTGGCTTGTCCCCTTCAGGTTGGTGGAGAGATCCTGCCTCAAGTGGAGGAGTTCAAGTATCTTGGGGTCTTGTTCACGAGTGAAGGAAGGAGGGAACGTGAGATTGACAGACGGATCGGTGCAGCTTCTGCAGTGATGCGGTCGATGTACCGGTCTGTCGTGGTGAAGAAGGAGCTGAGCTGCAAGGCAAAGCTCTCGATTTACCGGTCAATCTACGTTCCTACTCTCACCTATGGTCATGAGCTTTGGGTCATGACCGAAAGAACAAGATCCCGGATACAAGCGGCCGAAATGAGTTTTCTCCGCAGGGTGGCGGGGCGCTCCCTTAGAGATAAGGTGAGGAGCTCTGTCACTCGGGAGGAGCTCAAAGTAGAGCCGCTGCTCCTCCACATCGAGAGGAGCCAGCTGAGGAGGCTCGGGCATGTGTTTCGGATGCCTCCTGGGCGCATGCCTAGGGAGGTGTTTCGGGCATGTCCCACCGGGGGGAGACGCCAGAGGAAGACCTAGGACACGCTGGAGGGACTATGTCTCTCAGCTGGCCTGGGAACGCCTCGGTATCCCCCCGGAAGAGCTGGAGGAAGTGTCTGGGGAGAGGGAAGTCTGGGCGTCTCTGCTTAGACTGCTGCCCCCGCGACCCGGCCCCGGATAAGCGGT
Source organism: Perccottus glenii (assembly GCA_024416835.2). Lineage (NCBI taxonomy): Eukaryota > Metazoa > Chordata > Actinopteri > Gobiiformes > Odontobutidae > Perccottus > Perccottus glenii. The sequence continues at coordinate 2,707,324 of CM044561.2, forward strand.
AGAAGATGGATGGATTGACGGTTTGGAGTTGGAAGGATGTGACCGGAAGTCATATGTGCTAACTTTCTGTTCAGCTAAGCACTGCACTAGATCGCCTGCAGTTTTGAGTCCTGTGTTGAGCACAGCCTGTAAGTTGTTCAAATGTGTTATTCAATGAATCTAAGCCACTATTCAGTATTTGCAGTCATATTTCGTTTGTTCTGTACTGGTGAATGTGTAAATAAATCCTCGATTTGGGTCATAGCATTGAATTAGCGATTAGCGCGCTAGCCCGCTAGTCAGGCAGATACGTGCAGATACACGCAGATATACAGTTGCCGCCGATCGCTGCGCAGTGCATGCCGGTTAGTTTTGTGTCCGAGTTGCCACCGACTTGCTCTGACGTAACCTATGCACCAGCAACGATAATCTTGGGACATTAAAGTGGCCGCAGTTTTTATCAACTGCGCTCGCCTCATGCCCCTCTCATGTAACCCCTGAAAAGGGCCTCGATTAATGACGCCACCATACAGCGATATACCGCCGTCCACCAGAGGGCAGGTTCCAAAAGCAGAAATATAAGGAGAAATCCAATGGCAGCTTTACAGTTCTTAAAAAACCTGTTTACAGCCTAGTACAAAAAACGGATCTGGTCTCTAGAACTTGTGACTCTGGGGGGAGTGAATTTTTAAACATTTATTTTGTTTTCCCTCAGCTTAACTTTAGAAATATGCATAATTAAGGGAGGGGCAACTTTAATGTGGATGCCATTTTGAGCCCGGGCGGCCGTTAGGACTGAAGTTGCTAACGTCTGCTAACACTGACTGCTAGTTGTCTTTGTCTTTTTTTGCTGCTTAGAAAAGTTTTGCACAAAAAACACCAGGATAAGTATTATGTGCCCTTCATTGACAGAGCAGCCAGGAAGCATGGCTCTACTTTTTTTAGTGAGTAAAATTCAAATTGTATATTTTTGCCTCTTTATTAACAGGTTATCTTAAGAGCTATGCTAACGAACCGTAAGGCTATTACCTAAAGCTATTACTAAAGCAGTTAAAACTTGTGACAGAAAAGTATATATTTGGGATTTTAAGGAATATTTCAAGATTCATGTTAGATCTGGGGAAGTCTCATATAAAGATTTGTTGGCATAATTTTAACTGTTCATGAAGACAGTAAAATGTGGTTATTATTTTCTAAAATGCAAGTAGTTGATGTAAAGCCAGAACATTACTGTGATTAGATTAGTGACTTGTATAATATTGACTTGAAATATGTTTGTCCTGCTCACAGGAGACAAAGGGTATATATAAACCAGTGGTGGACAGTAACGAAGTAAATGTAATTCGTTACTGTACTTAAGTAGTTTTTTCCAGTATCTGTACTTTACTAAGTATTTCCATTAAGGGATACTTTTTACTTTAACTTCACTACATTTCAACGTCAAATATCTTACTTTTTACTCAATTACATTTTGCAAAATTAGTTGTTCCTTGTGTTGCCATTAAAAAATTTTGTAGAAGAAGACCTCAAAGACGCGTCTCAGTGGGAGTGTCAGGACCGGCTCAATAGGCTACGTGCACAAGCGTAGTGACTAACTTCCGCTATTGTCCAGAAGTCGGCCAATCTGTTTCCGGTTTACTTCACCGCTATTAACAAACAAGATGAGCGCTGCTGCAGTTGTAAGAAAAAAGAAATATAATGTGCGTGACACATCGAAGTTTCTAAGAGCTGTCGGTGGATCTAAGGAGCACTGTTGTGTGCCACTTTGCTCTGCTTCAAGTCGGTATAACAGTAATTTGAGCTTCCACTGCTTCCCGAAGGACACCAACCTTCGTGCGCAGTGGCTGCACAAAATAAGGAGGGCACGATTTTCGGTGACCACCCATACTAAGGTATGCAGCCGACATTTCCACGATAATGAAATTCACACTACTGCTAAGGGTAGACGGGTTTTAGCAGTAGGCTCAGTCCCATCGTTATTCGAGTGGAATGACTACACCACGTGTCACGGGCCAGTGTTTGGGAGCGCCGATCTCGACCACCAAGTCCAGAACCCACTACTGGGCCTGATGAAGACATCGAGCAACCTGTCATGGTCGATGGTCGTGGACCACGACTACGTAGCCAGTCGTACTGTATGTGTGGACCGGGAGCGGTATGAAGGTGCGTTGAATGAAATCGAGGCGCTGAGAGAGCAGCTCCAAACATGTCATCTTCATCACTCCTTTGGACTTAAAAGGTTTGCTTCTTCGCCTGAAGACATCAGATTTTACACCAGGTAAGATAGTTTATATCAACATCTTCTCATAACTGTTTACTGAATGACTGACTGACCAAGTAATTATTTTTCTCTGTCTTCTTAATCATATTCTTAAGCACTTATGGTAAATCAACTAATTTTAATTTCAATACTGTATTTTAGATTCCCCTCATACGAGCATCTGATGGCGTTCTGGAACCTGATCGAGGCAGCAACAGCAAAAATGGTTAGGGTCACCAGGGCAAAGAAAAACAATGCTACTACAACAATTGAAAGCCCTTTAACCAGACCAACTGTAAGTTTTCTATTCTCTCTCATACACACACATACCGAAGCATGAAAAGGATGGTTTTATACATAGATTTATTTTACACGAATATGCTTGCGCACTGTCACATTTGGCATTATGAGGACCCTCTAAATATTCCCCCATTACATACATTATATGATTTAACAAATGAATGAAAATTACAGTGATTGTAAACTGATTTTTTTTTTAGTGTCAGTACATTAAAACTACTATATATATATATATATATTTTTTTTTTTTGTAGTTTTAATGTACTGACACTAAAACTAAAAAAAATCCAGTTTACAATCACAGTAATTTTCATTTTGAGTGAACTATGAACTATACACAAAACATATTGTTGTTGCATTTTGTATTGCGATATATATTGGTACACCCCTACTCAAACTCATCTCCCCCCAGAAACTGCTGCCGATCGATGAGCTCTTCCTCTTCCTCGCATACCTGTCCACTGGCTGTACCCAGAGAGAGTTGAGTCATAGATTCAACATCCACAGAGCAACAGTCAGCCGAATCATTGTGACCTGGGCCAACTTCCTCTACAGCTTACTGGGCTCGGTCTGTATATGGATGTCTCCTGCAGCTGTGAAGGCCAATCTTCCACCCGACTTTGATGGCAGCTACAGCGACACACAAGTAGTGCTTGATTGTACGTCAAACACCTTCATCCCTTCTCCTTCAGAGTGAAGTTTTTTCCAACTACAAGTCCCACTGCACCTTTAAGGCTATGGTGGGCATGTCCCTCACGGAGCCCTGACTTTTGTGTCAGCACTCTTTGAGGGTTCCATGAGTGACAGGGAGGTGTTTCGTCAGTCAGGGATTACATCACTCTTAACACCTGACATGGCCATAATGGTGGACAAGGGATTCTTGGTGGATGACCTTGTACCTGGGCCTGTTTATTGTCCTGCCTTCCTCTCCAAGAGGGCCCAAATGTCAGAGGTGGATGTTCTGAAGACGCAGTCCATTGCCCGTTTGAGGGTACACATTGAAAGGTTAATCAGAAGAGTAAAAGAGAATAAACTGTTTGATACCACTATCCCTCTCCATTGCAGGGAGCATAAACCAAATCTTCACAGTCGCTTGTCTCCTCTCAAACTACCAAAATGGACCTCTAGTCAAGAAATGGAGATTATGAAGTGAGATACTGTAACTGTAGCCATATGTTCTGCCAAAGAGATCAATATTAACTATTTTTATGTTCAACATAACAGTATAAAAAAAAATATATCACTTTGTAAATTGTCTCTGATATAATTTGTAAATATCTTTATAAATTGTGAAAACTTGAAGGTGCAACAATAAAAAACACCTAAAAATCACAGACATGGTCATGTAATATTTTGCAGTTTATAGTTGTTTAAGAGGCAATTGCCAGAGACGTCTAACTTCTCTTGAGTAGAATGGTAATAAATGACTGGTCTTTTTCTTGCGGTGCACAGTGTTAAAATACTTTTATTGTGCTTAATCATAAAAATATGTTTCATTTTCACATTTTATGGTAACACAGAACATACCATATTTATTTGGAAACACTACTGCACTACACCTACTCCTGAAGCATTAGACATTTCTGTATATAGACAGAGAAATAAAACCTGTCTACTTTTTCTTTGATTGTATCCAAAACATCACTGTCTCTGTAAACTCTTTGGATGAGTATGTCTTCCTCGGCTGAAACTACAAAATCACACCAATCCATTCCTGTAATTAGCATCTGCCCCTGTATTTGCCAGTAGTAAGCATGGGTTTTTTTTAGCTCTAATGTGCCTGACTCCATTTTCAGATATGGGCAGTCAACGTAGCTTTTAACATTAGGGCATTTTACCTCAATCAGCCCAAACGGACATGGCTCTGAAGGGTCAAAGATGATCCCGTCTGGAGACGCCCCCAGCCAAGGAGCGTTGGGGTGAATGACGAAACCACAGGGAAGTGGTTGACCCTTTTATTTGACAGTATTCACAGATGGCATCTGCCTCTAATTCAAGCCCCTCTTCATAGCCGCTGTCTGACGGGTTCCTTGCAGTATCCGGTTAGCCAGACCTTCTTCTGTCTTCTCTTTAACCTGGCAGATCTCTCTGAATCGTGAGGCAGTCAGTCTATGCCTCCTTAGTTGATGCCATTCAGTACACAAACTTTGGTCTCTAGTAGCACATTCATATTTGTGTGCCATGTCCCAGGTGACCTCCAGACTCCTAAGGTGAAGCTGTTGTGGTTCAGTGCAGACAAACATGCAACTGGATGGCTGTAGGCAGTAATTCTGAAGAGGCACAGATGGTTGTGGTGGGGCAGCATGGAAGGACAGGTTTCGCTTTTCTATTGCAGGTTGTTGGTAGGACAAGGGACTACCGGCTTGAACCTTGCCCAGGGCAGAGTCGACCAGGAATTTCACAGATGATGCCCATGCTGCAGATCATCGGTACCTCAGCTTTAGAGAAATCTTTATAAACCTCTGTCACCTGGAAAGTAACAATTAGCATACCAGTAACTTTCCTGTAATTTCTATCAACAGTATGTTATGCATGGCATACAAGTTCATTATGAAGGAACCTTATGAGAACATTATCCTATTGATTTCAATTCAATTTCAGTTTTTTTTTCTTTGAAGCAGAATTTGTGTTTGTATAATTGATGTAGTACATTTAATTAAAAGGAAATATTCATGAAATGCGTGTGAAAAGAAAGAAAATCATGAAATATTGGTATATAGATTTTGGTTGATATATTGCAGTGTACAGTGAAAAACTGACCTGAAGGACGGACAGATCAGGCAAATCTCCAGTCAGGCCTTTGTAGAGTGTGCTCCTGTGTAGAACATAAAACTTTCATGAGTGGGAAGTGGCATATCCACAGGTGTTTTAATTCAAACATGCAACATATTGTAATAAATCTACAACATTGAGCCTTTACCTTACACCCTCGGTTGTTGCTCTACACTTTGGTTTAGCAGACAGCACAGCCATCTTTTCCACAGGGCCTGGCTTTATACCCTATCAAGTTATTCAGAATACAGTTAGAAAATATAGCCAACAGGTCTATAATTATAGTGCAGACTTACCAAAGTTCTGGGCTTGTGCCACTGCTGTTCCCCTTCAGTACAACTTAGCACAGGAGGCACAACTGGCGTATTCAGTTCAGAGTAATGTGCTGACTGGAACAGCAAAGCAACGCAGTGGTTGCATAATGCTGCTCCAGCAACACATGTGCAACTGTGCTGCATAAGCTCCACAGGAATCGAATCTTTCAGTACCACCTGCATAAGTAAAATGTCATTTTAAATACTTATTTATCATAGCTTGTTCACTGTTTAATCATTTGTTTAGGACATAATCATGTTTTTTATATATATTTATATATATATATTAAACAGTCCAAATTAGATTGGATTAGATTATGTTGTATAATATGCTGACTGCATTAGATCAAAATCTCAAAGTTGTTTATTTGAAACATGATAGCCTAATACCTATAACACAAGATTTCATCTTAAACGAATGACTGAGTTGAAAACTTGAATAAGAACGCATTTTACCCGGAGGGGACCAGCTAGGGAAACTTACCTGCCTACAATAACTGTTTTCATTAGATTTTAGTTATATTAAACATAAGTAACCTTAGCCAAGTCCCCAGGAACATCAGGAACACCGGGTTATAATAAGTAATGTTTATAACATGAACAAGAACGCATACAGTAACCCGAATGGGGACCAGCAAGGTCAACTCACCTGCCAATTTTAGTCTCTCTTTTCATTACCTACTCATTTAAGAGTTATAAATTAATAAACATGAATTACCTTTGCTAAATCCCCAGGAACACCGGGCTATTATGTAACAAGCATATAACTGCTGTTTTATCAATTCTAACTTCACCATACACTCAAACTGTGAGGTTTCTCTGCTTTCCTCATGGACCTGTAGCACAACGCCCTGACAGTGACTTCACCTGTGCCCTGATCTTTATTAGAAACTGAGAGGAGAGCAAGTTAATACAATTGATTTTACAATTATCACAAAAAATAACCAACAGTCTGTGTTTAAAACGAAGAAAAACAAGCTTCTATAGAGTGCTACTACTAACGTTGCATTAAAAACTAGCTTAGCCGCTATCTGCCGGTACACCACATTAGATTAAAATGCTTACCCTCGTAGTTGTGCAGATAACTCGATATGTAGAGTTTAAAACCCTTGTCCCTCTTGCTTGTCGGAGCAGGGGACCAGGCATCAACAATGCGATGAACATCGCTGACGGTTATTTTCGGAAGATCCTGGAGACATCGAGTAAAAAATGACATTTTCGGCGAAGCGCAAGTAAACAGGAAACAGATTTGCCAACTTCTGGCGACAGCGGAAGTCCGTCACTACGCTTGTGCACAGAGGCTATAGAAGCCTCATTCTCTACACACAAGCTGATAAACATAAAAATAACAAATAAAAAATACACCTGTGATGAAGCTTTGGTATTAGTAATGGCTGACTCTGATTCTGGGGGAGAACATCTACCTTTAGAGTCTTTTCAGCTGAGTGAAAGTGAGAATGAGCGAGAGTGAGTGCGTGTGTAACTTGGACAGCGGCGCCGCTGCTCGTGCCTTTCTCAGCGTCTCTCATAAAGCACACACTGTTTTTCCCACATTTTGCCAAACATCAGTGAAAGAAACGGGAGGAAACTAGTCGCTCTGGCCGCGGTAGTGAAGGGGATGTTGGGAAGGGAAGCCGTGAGCGAGTAGCACCTGCAGCTTTACCTTTAGCACCTGCAGCTTTACCTTTAGCACAGGTGATAGAAGCCGGGGCGCGTGTACTGCCGTGGCCGCAGTAGTGACAGGGAGTTTGGGAATAATGCGACTTCTATTGACAGTTGTTTGGGACAAATACGTCTTGGTCATCCTGACACTTTACCCAGTAGAGGAGGGAGAGGCAGGGGTAAACATAGTCAGCGAGAATGCACTAATCAAAGCAGCGATCGTAATAAAAGTGATGGATGTGTGCTGTGCTTTATGAGAGGATAAGAAAAGATAAAGCAACTGCAACCACACACATACATACACGTACATGTGTATATTTCTCATAACTATTTGCATACGTTGTACTAGTTATGGTATATTAGAAGTTGTAGTTATTCTTTATTTTGGTAATGTTGCTTTTACAAATTACTGTTATAAATTTTTTTTTTCAGAATTCGAAAAAAAAACTATTATAATATGTTCATTAGTGTGTATGTACTGTAAATAACATAACCGCCAATATATAATGTCATGGTATGCAAATTACACACGTGGACAAACATGTTGGTACCCTTCGGTCAATGAAAGAAAAACTCACAATGGTCACAGAAAAAACTTTATTCTGACAAAAGTAATAATAAATTAAAGCCGCAAGCGGCAATAAAGGCCCTCGCCTCCCTTGAGACCGCGGGGACACATATATTCGGAGGATTGCATGTCGTGCTTTAAAGCAAATTTGGAGCTGTTTAGATAAAAACCCTTTAGCACAAAGTGTACGATTTAGGTGGTCATGTATTCCACCCAACATAGTAGATTTTCTGTTGAGTTTACGGTATGGCTGTAATAAACTTTTCTGTTTGCCCTAAGGTGTCCTATGGATGTACCAAGTTTTGTATTTCTACATTGGAAAAATTTACTTTCATTTTCCATAGAACCAATTATTTTGACTTTTCTAAGGGTTCGCCACTGAGTCATTTTTCATATTTTTTTTTCGGGGACTTCAAATACATAAATTTTTGCCGGGCCTGAAGTCTGGGACCAATAAAAATGACTTTTAGTTGCACGTTTACTGGGTCAAATTGAAAATCATTTTTCAGAAAAATTATAATAAAAAAAAAAAAATATATACCAATATATATACCAAAAAAAATATATACCAAATTATAATAAAAAATATATAACTCGAGCAAAAACGACAAGAAAAACGCCTGTCTATTTTACATACATGTGTTTAGCTCATTTTGCCCAAGTTTGGTGTCTGTGGAATGAAGCAGCTATTTTCTGTTGTTTTTTAAAAGAGAGGTTGTATTCTAAGTCGGTTCACATCTTCAATTTAAAATGGCCGCCTTCCCGTGTGTGATAAGGTGTGGTCCCCTTTGGCTTTTTTGTTCATAAGCCCATGGTGGATGTGTGTACCAAGTTTCATTTGCCTACGACAAACTAAAATTTTCACTTCCCATTGACTTTTTTGACATATTTGGGACGTTGCTATGGCAACACATTTATAGATAGGGGGTGGTTGTCATTGGCTTTTATGCTCGTCATGACATAGGAGATGTGTGTACCAAATTTCATGTCTCTATGACAAACTAAATTCTTGGGTCCCATTATAAGTTTGTAGGGGACGCTGGAGGGCCATTTCTAAAGATAACCCTTTTATTTACATATTTTTGTGTTCAGGTCATAAATGTGCACAAACGCCTTTTTGGGTCCAACTCGATCTGAGAAGGCGTTTGAGAGTTAAGAGACGTTTTATTTTCACAAAAATGGCCACCTCGTTACAGCCTTGCCACACCCATACCCGATAAGATATCAACAACAAAGTCACAACTTTGGTTGGCACATGTGTCTAGATGATACTCACCAAATTTGGGGCCATTTAGATTAAAACACAATGATTTGCATCTTTCTGCGCAAGGGGTGCGAATTTAGTGGCCATGCGTTTCACCCCACATGGCGGACTTCTTGTTAAGTTTAGGGTGTGACTGTCATTGACTTTTCTGTTTGCCCTGAGGTGTCCTATGGATGTACCAAGTTTCATTTTTCTACGTTGGAAAAAGTTTCACTTTCCATAGGCCCAATGTTTTTTGACTTTTCTAGGGGTCGCCACTGAGTCATTTTTTGTATTTTTTTTTTCGGGGACTTCAAATACAAATTTTTTGCCGGGCTTGAAGTCTGGGACCAATAAAAATGACTTTTAGTTGTTCGTTTACTGGGTTAAATTAAGGATCATTTTGCAGAAAAATTGTAATAAAAAAATATATACCGAATTATAATAAAAAATATAACTCGAGCAAAAAGTCTAGAAAACACTTGTCTCTTTTACATACATGTGTTTAGCTCATTTTGCCCAAGTTTGGTGTCTGTGGAATGAAGCAGCTTTTTCTGTGTACTTTTAAAAAGAGGTGTATTTTAAGTCGGTTCACATTTTCAATTCAAAATGGCCGCCTTCCTGTGTGTGATAGGGTGTGGTCCCCATTGGTTTTTTTGTTCATAAGCCCATGGTGGATGTGTGTACCAAGTTTTATTTGCCTACAACAAACTAAAAATTTCACTTCCCATTGACTTTTTCACATTTTTGGGACGTTGCTATGGCAACACATTTATAGATAGGGGTGGTTGTCATTGGCTTTTATGCTCGTCATGACATAAGAGATGTGTGTACCAAATTTTATGTCTCTATAACAAACTAAATTCTTGGGTCCCATTATAAGTTTGTAGGGGCGCTGGAGAGCCATTTCTAAAGATAACCCTTTATTTACATATCTTTGTGTTCAGGTCATGAATGTGCACAAACGCCTTTTGGGTCCAACTCGATCCGAGAAGGCGTTTGAGAGTTAAGAGACGTTTTATTTTCACAAAAATGGCCACCTCGTTACAGGCTTGCCACACCCATACCCGATAAGATATCAACAACAAAGTTACAACTTTGGTTGGCACACGTGTCTAGATGATACTCACCAAATTTGGGGCCATTTAGATTAAAACACAATGATTTGCATCTTTCTGCGCAAAGGTGCGATTTTAGTGGCCGCGTTTCACCCACACATGGCGGACTTCCTGTTAAGTTTAGGTGTGACTGTCATTGACTTTTCTGTTTGCCCTGAGGTGTCCTATGGATATACCAAGTTTCATTTTTCTACGTTGGAAAAAAGTTACTTTCACTTTCCATAGGCCCAATGTATTTTGATTTTGTAGGGGTCGCCACTGAGTCATTTTTCGTATTTTCTTTCGGCGACTTCAAATACATAAATTTTTCGCTGAGCTTGAAGTCTGGGACCAATAAAAATGACTTTTCGTGCATGTTCACTGGGTCAAATTTAGGATCATTGGGTCGGAAGAAAAAAAAAAAAAAAAAATCCGAGCAAAAATAATAGGCCCTCCCGGTCATCACCGGCTCGGGCCTAATAAAAGTTCTATAAATGTTATTTAATGAAAGTCAGACATTGCTTTTCAACCATGCTTCAACGGAATTATTTAAAAAAATAAACTCATGGAACAGGCCTAGACAAAATTGATGGTACCCCTAGAAAAGACTGTAAACAATGTGACCAAATGGACATGTTAATTCAAGGTGTGTGCACTTATTAGCATCACAGGTGTGTACAATCTAGTAATCAGTCAGTGGGCCTATTTATAGGGCTTCAGGTAGTCACTGTGTTGTCTGGTGACATGGTGTGTACCACACTCAACATGGACCAGAGGAAGCGAAGGAAAGAGGTGTCGCAGGAGAATAGAAAGAAAATTAAAGCCGCAAGCGGCGATAAAGGCCCTCGCCTCCCTTGAGACCGCGGGGACACATATATTCGGAGGATTGCATGTTGTGCTTTAAGGCAAATTTGGAGCTGTTTAGATGAAAACCCTTTAGCACAAAGTGTACGATTTAGGTGGTCATGTATTCCACCCAACATAGTAGATTTTCTGTTGAGTTTACGGTATGGCTGTAATAAACTTTTCTGTTTGCCCTAAGGTGTCCTATGGATGTACCAAGTTTTGTATTTCTACATTGGAAAAATTTACTTTCATTTTCCATAGAACCAATGTATTTTGACTTTTCTAGGGGTCGCCACTGAGTCATTTTTCATATTTCTTTTTCGGGGACTTCAAATACATAAATTTTTGCCGGGCTTGAAGTCTGGGACCAATACAAATGACTTTTAGTTGCACGTTTACTGGGTCAAATTGAAAATCATTTTTCAGAAAAATTATAATAAAAAAAATATATACCAAATTATAATAAAAAAAATATAACTCGAGCAAAAACGACAAGAAAAACGCCTGTCTATTTTACATACATGTGTTTAGCTCATTTTGCCCAAGTTAGGTGTCTGTGGAATGAAGCAGCTATTTTCTGTGTTCTTTTAAAAAAGAGGTGTATTTTAAGTCGGTTCACATTTTTAATTCAAAATGGCCGCCTTCCCGTGTGTGATAGGGTGTGGTCCCCATTGGCTTTTTTGTTCATAAGCCCATACTAGATTTGTATGTACCAAGTTTCATTTGCCTACGACAAACTAAAATTTTCACTTCCCATTGACTTTTTCCACATATTTGGGACGTTGCTATGGCAACACATTTATAGATAGGGGGTGGTTGTCATTGGCTTTTATGCTCCTCATGACATAGGAGATGTGTGTACCAAATTTCATGTCTCTATGACAAACTAAATTCTTGGGTCCCATTATAAGTTTGTAGGGGGCGCTGGAGAGCCATTTCTAAAGATAACCCTTTTATTTACATATCTTTGTGTTCAGGTCATAAAATTGCACAAACGCCTTTTTGGGTCCAACTCGATCCGAGAAGGCGTTTGAGAGTTAAGAGATGTTTTATTTTAACAAAAATGGCCACCTCGTTACAGGCTTGCCACACCCATACCCGATAAGATATCAACAACAAAGTCACAACTTTGATTGGCACATGTGTGTAGATGATACTCACCAAATTTAGGGCCATTTAGATTAAAACACAATGATTTGCATCTTTCCGCGCAAAGTGCGATTTTAGTGGCAGCGTTGTTTCACCCCACATGGCGGACTTCCTGTTAAGTTTAGGGTGTGACTGTCATTTACTTTTCTGTTTGCCCTGAGGTGTCCTATGGATGTACCAAGTTTCATTTTTCTACGTTGGAAAAAAGCTACTTTCACTTTCCATAGGCCCAATGTATTTTGATTTTGTAGGGGTCGCCACTGAGTCATTTTTCGTATTTTTTTCGCGACTTCAAATACATCAATTTTCGCGGAGCTTGAAGGCTGGGACCAATAAAAATGACTTTTCGTTCATGTTCACTGGGTCAAATTTAGGATCATAGGTGGAAAAGAAAAAAAAAAAAATCCGAGCAAAACAATAGGCCCTCCCGGCCATCACCGGCTCGGGCCTAATTAAAGCATCGGCGATAAAGGCCCTCGCCTCCCTTGAGACCGCGGGACACATATATTCGGAGGATTGCATGTCGTGCTTTAAAGCAAATTTGGAGCAATGTAAATAAAAACCCTTTAGCACAAAGTGTACGATTTAGGTGGTCATGTATTCCACCCAACATAGTAGATTTTCTGTTGAGTTTACGGTATGGCTGTAATAAACTTTTCTGTTTGCCCTAAGGTGTCCTATGGATGTACCAAGTTTTGTATTTCTACATTGGAAAAATTTACTTTCATTTTCCATAGAACCAATTATTTTGACTTTTCTAGGGTCGCCACTGAGTCATTTTTCATATTTTTTTCGGGACTTCAAATACATAAATTTTTGCCGGCTTGAAGTCTGGGACCAATAAAATGACTTTTAGTTGCACGCTTACTGGGTCAAATTGAAAATCATTTTTCAGAAAAATTATAATAAAAAAATATATACCAAATTATAATAAAAAATATATAACTCGAGCAAAAACGACAAGAAAAACGCCTGTCTATTTTACATACATGTGTTTAGCTCATTTTGCCCAAGTTTGGTGTCTGTGGAATGAAGCAGCTATTTTCTGTTGTTTTTTAAAAGAGAGGTTGTATTCTAAGTCGGTTCACATCTTCAATTTAAAATGGCCGCCTTCCCGTGTGTGATAAGGTGTGGTCCCCTTTGGCTTTTTTGTTCATAAGCCCATGGTGGATGTGTGTACCAAGTTTCATTTGCCTACGACAAACTAAAATTTTCACTTCCCATTGACTTTTTTGACATATTTGGGACGTTGCTATGGCAACACATTTATAGATAGGGGGTGGTTGTCATTGGCTTTTATGCTCCTCATGACATAGGAGATGTGTGTACCAAATTTCATGTCTCTATGACAAACTAAATTCTTGGGTCCCATTATAAGTTTGTAGGGGCGCTGGAGAGCCATTTCTAAAGATAACCCTTTATTTACATATTTTTGTGTTCAGGTCATAATGTGCACAAACGCCTTTTGGGTCCAACTCGATCTGAGAAGGCGTTTGAGAGTTAAGAGACGTTTTATTTTCACAAAAATGGCCACCTCGTACAGCCTTGCCACACCCATACCCGATAAGATATCAACAAAGTCACAACTTTGGTTGGCACATGTGTCTAGATGATACTCACCAAATTTGGGGCCATTTAGATTAAAACACAATGATTTGCATCTTTCTGCGCAAGGGGTGCGAATTTAGTGGCCGCGCCTTTCACCCCACATGGCGGACTTCTTGTTAAGTTTAGGGTGTGACTGTCATTGACTTTTCTGTTTGCCCTAAGGTGTCCTATGGATATACCAAGTTTCATTTTTCTACGTTGGAAAAAGTTACTTTCACTTTCCATAGGCCCAATGTTTTTTGACTTTTCTAGGGGCCGCCACTGAGTCATTTTTCGTATTTTCTTTCGGCGACTTCAAATACATAAATTTTTCGCTGAGCTTGAAGTCTGGGACCAATAAAAATGACTTTTCGTGCATGTTCACCGGGTCAAATTTAAGATCATTGGGTCGGAAGAAAAAAAAAAAAAAAAAATCCGAGCAAATAATAGGCCCTCCCGGTCATCACCGCTCGGCCTAATAAAAGTTCTATAAATGTTATTTAATGAAAGTCAGACATTGCTTTTCAACCATGCTTCAACGGAATTATTTAAAAAAATAAACTCATGGAACAGGCCTAGACAAAATTGATGGTACCCCTAGAAAAGACTGTAAACAATGTGACCAAATGGACATGTTAATTCAAGGTGTGTGCACTTATTAGCATCACAGGTGTGTACAATCTAGTAATCAGTCAGTGGGCCTATTTTTAGGGCTTCAGGTAGTCACTGTGTTGTCTGGTGACATGGTGTGTACCACACTCAACATGGACCAGAGGAAGCGAAGGAAAGAGGTGTCGCAGGAGAATAGAAAGAAAATTAAAGCCGCAAGCGGCGATAAAGGCCCTCGCCTCCCTTGAGACCGCGGGGACACATATATTCGGAGGATTGCATGTCGTGCTTTAAAGCAAATTTGGAGCTGTTTAGATGAAAACCCTTTAGCACAAAGTGGACGATTTAGGTGGTCATGTATTCCACCCAACATTTTCTGTTGAGAAGGATCCTGGCAATTGGGAAATGGCATTTATTTCCCAATAGTTGCCTCTTCACAGACTCATTACGAACACAGCCACAAATCTATCAAAAAACAAATTGATAACTTTTTTTTGCAGACGTGTCTAGATGATACTCACCAAATTTGGAGCTGTTTAGATGAAAAGCCTTTAGACACAAGGGGTGCAATTTAGGTGGTCACGCATACACCCAACATAGTAGATTTCCTGTTGAGTTTACGATATGGCTGTAATACATTTTTCTGTTTGCCCTGAGGTGTCCTATGGATGTACCAAGTTTCATTTTTCTACGTTGGAAAAAAGTTACTTTCACTTTCCATAGGCCCAATGTATTTTGACTTTTGTAGGGTCGCCACTGAGTCATTTTTCATATATTTTTTCGCGACTTCAAATACATAAATTTTTCACGAGCTTGAAGTCTGGGACCAATAAAAATGACTTTTAGTTGCACGTTTACTGGGTCAAATTGAGGATCATTTTGCAGAAAAATTATAATAAAAAAATAAATACCGAATTATAATAAAAAAAAACATAACTCGAGCAGAAAAGTCTAGAAAAACACTTGTCTCTTTTACATACATGTGTTTAGCTCATTTTGCCCAAGTTTGGTGTCTGTGGAATGAAGCAGCTTTTTCTGTGTACTTTTAAAAAGAGGTGTATTTTAAGTCGGTTCACATTTTCAATTCAAAATGGCCGCCTTCCTGTGTGTGATAGGGTGTGGTCCCCATTGGCTTTTTTGTTCATAAGCCCATGGTGGATGTGTGTACCAAGTTTTATTTGCCTACAACAAACTAAAAATTTCACTTCCCATTGACTTTTTTCACATTTTTTGGGACGTTGCTATGGCAACACATTTATAGATAGGGGGTGGTTGTCATTGGCTTTTATGCTCGTCATGACATAAGAGATGTGTGTACCAAATTTTATGTCTCTATAACAAACTAAATTCTTGGGTCCCATTATAAGTTTGTAGGGGGCGCTGGAGAGCCATTTCTAAAGATAACCCTTTTATTTACATATTTTTTGTTCAGGTCATGAATGTGCACAAACGCCTTTTTGGGTCCAACTCGATCCGAGAAGGCGTTTGAGAGTTAAGAGACGTTTTATTTTCGCAAAAATGGCCACCTCGTTACAGGCTTGCCACACCCATACCCGATAAGATATCAACAACAAAGTTACAACTTTGGTTGGCACACGTGTCTAGATGATACTCACCAAATTTGGGGCCATTTAGATTAAAACACAATGATTTGCATCTTTCTGCGCAAGGTGCGATTTTAGTGGCCGCTGCTTTCACCCCACATGGCGGACTTCCTGTTAAGTTTAGGTGTGACTGTCATTGACTTTCCTGTTTCCCTGAGGTGTCCTATGGATGTACCAAGTTTCATTTTTCTACGTTGGAAAAAGTTACTTTCACTTTCCATAGGCCCAATGTATTTTGACTTTGTAGGGGTCGCCACTGAGTCATTTTTCGTATTTTTTTTTCGACGACTTCAAATACATAAATTTTTCACCGAGCTTGAAGTCTGGGACCAATAAAAATGACTTTTCGTGCATGTTCACTGGGTCAAATTTAGGATCATTGGGTCGGAAGAAAAAAAAAAAAAAATCCGAGCAAAAACAATAGGCCCTCCCGGCCATCACCGGCTCGGGCCTAATTATAGACAAGCATGATAAAGGTAAAGGCTATAAGACCATCTCCAAGCAGCTAGATGTTCCTGTGACTACAGTTGCACATATTATTCAGAAATTTAAGATCCATGGGACTGTAGCCAACCTCCCTGGACGTGGCCGCAGAAGGAAAATTGACAAATCAAAGAGACAGATAATCCGAATGGTAACAAAAGAGCCCAGAAAGACTTCTAAAGAGATCCAAGGTGAACTCCATGCTCAAGGAACATCAGTGTCAGATCGCACCATCCGTCGTTGTTTGAGCCAAAGTGGACTACATGGGAGACGACCAAGGAGGACACCATTGTTGAAAACAAATCATAAAAAAGCTAGACTGGAATATGCCAAACTACATGTTGACAAGCCACAAAGCTTCTGGGAGAATGTCCTATGGACACATGAGACAAAAATGGAACTTTTTGCCAAGGCACATCACTTTTGTCAGAATAAAGTTTTTTCTGTGACCATTGTGAGTTTTTCTTTCATTGACCGAAGGGTACCAACATTTTTGTCCACGTGTGTATATGCAAATTAGATGCTTAAAATTTATCTACTTATATACTTTGGGTCATACCTGACATTTTTCTAGTTTAGAGTAGGACTCTATCTCTTATCATTTTCAAACCACAGCCTTTTGAAATTTGGATCTCAAAAATCTGTATTTTTTAAAATAAACCCTGGCGCCTAAAGGGGGCAAGAGACTGACAAAATCTATAAGGGCATTATAGCCATAATAAATGATAGTACTTGGATACTTAAGTACATTTGAAGGCAAATACTTTTGTACTTTTACTCAAGTGAAAGTTAAAAGGGAGTACTTTTACTTTTACTGAAGTAATATTTTACCTAGTGTATCTGTACTTTAACTCAAGTACTTGATTTGTGTACTTCGTCCACCACTGATATAAACTTTGTTTTATTTGTCATTTAGTTTAACTTTTAGAGAATCCAACCCTCCCGTCCCCAAAGTAGCAAAACAAATAAACCATGGTGAGCCGGTGTTATAAGAATTCGATATCCTTATATTATTCAGAGAGACACGGAGACAGATTATATTATAAAAAGCGAAAGGCCAGGTTTTAGTCTTGCAAGAATGAAGCAAAGACACACATATATCAAAGGTACAGAGTGAGTTTGCTTACGGAAGTAAACAAAACATGAGATTTTATATCAATGCAGTGGGGGCTTGTTAGAGGGAGGTGTATCTCTCATACACACTCACGAAGGCCCCAGCTCCAGGTGCAGAAGTCCCGTGACAAGCCATGTCTGTTTCTAGTTATGTCTATTCCATGCTTGGTCTAGCATGGAGGACATGACATGATTTGACATGACCTGTAAAGAACTATGAGCACCCAGTAACTATAAACAATATAAACAATTATAAGAATAAAAATCATTATAACAGCCGGTCAAACAGAATATAAGGACGAGAAGTCAGACAGGCCAACCCTATACAGGGCCGTAGAAGCTGTCTGACAGCCCACTACCCCTAACACAAACCCAGGCCTAAGCCCTAACAAAAGGAAAAGGCGAAAACAGGACAGCCGGTCCCACCGGGTCAAACAAAAAGAACTAAAGGCTAAAGGCTAAAACATGCTCTGGCCCACCCCAAAATATTGGACAATGGTGGTGGACAAAAAAAAAAATGAAAACATTGTCCAGTCTACATGCGCGATAACGCGTCGGCCAAAACATTATCTTTGCCCCTTGTTTAAGCTCTACATTATACTCCTGCAAACGGAGACTCTAGTTCATTAAGCGCCTGTTTTTGTTGCGCACGCGGTGCAAAAACACGAGCGGATTATGGTCCGTAAAAACAATAACAGGAGCACTAGCGGAACCAACATAAACTTGAAAATGCTCTGAGGCCAAAATCAGGGCAAGAGCCTCTTTTTCAATAGTCGAGTACCATTTCTGATGGCAGTCAAGTTTCTTAGAAAAGATCAATCTAGACTAGGGATGCTCATATTGACCGTTTAACCGTTAACCTATAGTAAATATTTTGACCGATTAATACTATCAGTTAAACGGTTTAAAAAGTTTTTTTTTTAAAGTTTTTTTTTTTTGTTTGTTTGCTGCATGGTTTAAAAATAAAATAGCCTACTATATAGCTTATATTTATTAACTCACGGAGCACGTCGGCAGGCGCAACCACACACCTGACACATGCCTGAAGATGTCTGTGCGGCCATTGGTGCATATCCAGGTCCCGCCCATGTCAAAACTCGTCACAATTGGCTGAAAAAGATGTCAATCGAAGGCTAACACTTCCTGTTAGCATTTTAGTAGCTTTTTTTCGCGGACTTATTACTTTATTATTAATAGAAATGACAAAAAATGTCGCAGCAGTTTTCAAGTTGGAAATACTTCTCTGCAGTTTTTGAGCCTTGGAGGATAATAACATGTCTTGTGGACCTAATTATTTTACTGAATATTATTCACTGACCTTTACGGACAGAAAGACACGCCGCTTACATGCATTTGTTGCTGTTTCAGTCCAAGAGACCCGTCAAAAGGTAATACAAGTCCAAACTAAATCTTTGTGCTTGTCTGTAAAAAAGGCTTTGGTGTCGGCGCTGTGGTTGTAACGTGTTAAAATGGTTTATATCGTCTGAAAGATGAGACTTTACTATCTATGGGTTTGCATGACGACGTGGCTTTTTTTTGTAGCGTGTTTACGTCACGGGACCAGGACGTTGTACACTAAGCCGTTAGTGCCAATTCAATATTATAATCTTATCAGTTAACGGTTAATAATCGATTAAGGAGCGGCGGTTGTCGGTCAGGAAAATTAATCAAAATGAGCATCCCTAATCTAGACCTTCTTGCAACAACACAGCGCCCACACCGGCAGCGGCGTAGCACCAAATTTTGGGCCCTGGGTACAAACCATCTTGCTGGGCCCCTGTACCAAATACCATAGTGATACCAATGGGTGGGGTATTGGTTTTTTATGATAAAAACACTTAAAATGTAATCAAAATAAGCCACACTCTGATTAATATATTTTAATTTTATTGTCAAAAGTACTACTACTTGCTGAGATGGCAAAAGGTCCATAGTAGGAAAAAAAATACTATGGAAGTCAATGGGGACAAGCAACTGTTTAATTAACAACCTTCTTTAAAATATCTTATTTTGTGTTTAGCAGAAGAAAGAAAGTCATACAGGTTTGGAACAACTTAAAGGGAGAATAAATAATGACAGAA
Organism: Perccottus glenii; assembly: GCA_024416835.2. Lineage (NCBI taxonomy): Eukaryota > Metazoa > Chordata > Actinopteri > Gobiiformes > Odontobutidae > Perccottus > Perccottus glenii. Next base: position 2,726,991 of record CM044561.2, read on the forward strand.
TTTTCATTTTTGGGCGAACTATCCCTTTATAGTTTAAATATGTACAATAACAATGTACCCATTTTGCTTATTTCCTCTTAACACTTAATTACTAATTACTAAGTGTTAAAACAGGCAATTCTGTTAAAAGCTCACCTTGTCTCACTGTCACATCCACCTCACTGTTTTCACCTGGCCATGATGAGGGGCCTGCTGCTGCAGGGTCTGAAACTGAAATATATGGATTCAAATGGTTGCTAAAATATCCTTTATTGTCACAATAACTTTTTTAAAGTGTGGGCTAAGTACAAGTTAATTACTGATTAGTTATCTGTTTAAAATAAATGCAGACTATAGAATCACAGGGTACACTAACCGCCAAACTAGATATTTAATCTTTGAATTACGTTTTAAAATAAGTCATTTTCAATCATTAAGATGTGCATTAAACTGAGAACAATCCTATACATAATGTAAAAGCGTGCGCAAGCTAATTTGCATTAAAATGCGGTAAAATACGATCTGTGTTTTCGCGGGTGTTAGATTTTGACAATGGAGGGACATATACAGTGTTTTCATGTAAACTTCTGACTCTGAGGAGAACTGCTGCAGAAGAGGAGACAGGTGTGTTGAGCTCCCAGCTCCGCCTCCGTCTGCTTCTCACTCCGTTATTTACCTAGAAATCTTGTTTCTTTCCCTTTATATAGGGTGTGATACTATAAAGTATTGGTTTATTATTCAAATAGAGTTCGAACATAAATGTATGCTAGATATTTATTTTTTTTAAAACAATGTCAATGCTCGATGATGCATTTGGAGCTCACCTTTCTTTTCAAAAAACTGACTGAGCAACTGCTTGCCTTCATTTGTCTTTTGTCTCTTTAATCTTCCTTTCTTTTTGTTTTTGAGCTCCGGATTTTCCTTTCTTAAGGAAAGACATGACTCTTCCCTGTCTTCCTCGTTCATATCACGGCTAACTCCAGCTCCCCCCCACACACACACACACACCTCGGGCCCTGGGTAATCGGTACCCTTTACCCCCCCAGTCCGACGCCCCTGCACACCGGTGTCACTGGCATCTACAGCCAATTTAAAAGGAAAGGTGCAGCGAGGACAGGAGCACATAACACCAAGGACTTTGTGTTTTCAAAATCAGTTTGACAGTAGTCAAACCACATAAAGGGCACCTTAGGGCTCAATAGGTCAGTTAACGGCGACGCCACGGCAGAAACCGCACCTCCAACACGGTCAACACAGTCCTCAATGCGCGGCAACAGAAAACAATCAGGTTTGGTAACATTATTCACTTTCCTGAAGTCAGTAGAAAAACAAACTTCACCGTTAGATTTAATAGCAAGAAGGCAAGATGAACTCCAGGCACTACAACTGGGCTCAGCAAAATTATGGGCCTACATGTATTCTACCTGCTGCTCAAGACGGTCACGTTTGTCAGGATTGACACAATAAGAGTGTTGCTTGATGGGCAGTGTATCACCAACATTAATGTCGTGCATCAGCACTGTTATTTGAGACGGCACATCCGTAACAGCAGCATCAAAGGCAACAAGTGACAGAGAAGAAGGTGTGCGTTCACAGTAACCTTTCAACATATTAACGTGACATAACCAGGACTCACGCCGTCTGTCAGGCGTGGTTACCAGATAGTCCCTGTCTCCAACCTTTCTCTGAATAACATAAGACCCACTGTAGCGAGCTTGATGGCTAGCACCTGGAATAGGTAACACCAACACTTTGTCACCAGGCTGAAACTCACAGACTTTAGCATGTCTGTCAAACCAGGTCTTCATTTTATCTGTGCTACTTTCATGTTGTCTTTAGCGGTTTCACATGCACGGCACAGTTTATCCACACATAATCCAAAAGGTTCTGCTCTGTCCCTTCACACAACCATTTTTCTTTTGACTCTGCATGATAAGTGCTAGAGTGACAATGCTGGATGTTGGTCTTTGATTTGGGCAAGATGGCGCCTTTGTCTGGCATGGCCGCTGCTGCGTCACATTTGTGTCAATTTTATATGTTAGTGTATGTCTCTTTTATGGTCACATTCTCCTTGCCTTTAAACCACTGTGTCACCGCTGTTCAGATATACGATCGTGACACTCTGATGAACATTGGAGTGTATATGGAAAGACTCTGTAACAGCTGGGAGAGTTATAGTCAAACTTTTCCACCCCTGTTGGTGTGTGTACCCGGCCTATTTGATTACCAATTTTTGCTTCGGGGCGGTGGAAATCCCAAGAAGAGACGAAGGAGAAGGGGTTGCAGAGCTGGCGTTCGGGTTGGGACAAGGCTGTCGCGGTGGCCGCGGTGGCTGCTGCCGCGGTGGCTGCTGCCGCGGTGGCTGCTGCCGGTTTTCCTCCGGGATATATGTGCTAGTGGCACTCCGTTCCAGGGTCGCCCTCAGCTCATCCTGCCCATTGGACGAGATCCCCTTTTGTCATCGTGGGGCGGAGGTGGAGACGCAGTTAGGAAACTGCAGTTTGTGGCTGACCTCCCTGACCAGCGTTTGGCCGCACGACACCGCATGAAACCACGTGACTGTACCAGGTGTTTGCGGCCACTACAACTTGCTAATAAGGAGACTGGTCTGCCATCATCGCTCCGTTTAGCGCTGCTCAATGCTCGTTCCATCACTAATAAGGCGCATGCCATCAATGATCTTTTCACCACGGAAAAGATGGATTTTATGTTCCTTACAGAAATGTGGCAAAAGGATATGGAAGCTGTTCATTTAAATGAGCTCTGCTCTGCAGGCTGCTCAGTGATTGGGACACCTCGAACGGCTCGCCGAGGCGGTGGCCTTGCTGTTGTGTATCGTGACAGATTTTTATGCAGAGAAATCCACAATGAAACCTTCTCCTCTTTTGAGTCACAGATGATTAAGGTTGGTTCTGTTAACATATTTCATTGTGTGTTAATTTACCGCCCTCCTGGTCCTGCAGGTATCTTCCTCACTGATTTTACTGACTTTTTAACCTCTATGATCAAGCTGGAGAAAGTTTTAATTATTGGAGATTTTAATCTCCATATTGATGATATGTCATGTATTGCAGCTACAGATCTCCTATCCATTACTGACTCTTTTAATTTTACGCAACATGTCTCAGGACCTACACACTTAAAGGGGCACACCCTAGACCTTGTTTTCTCATTAGGTCTTGAGATAGTAAATGTGTGTGGAGGATGTACATGTGAGTGATCATAGTTGTGTTTTCTTTAACCTGAACATCCCTCGGGACCCCCCGCCTCTAAGAATTAAGGCCCAAAGGAGAGTTATTAACCAGGATGTTGCTGGGAAGTTTGCTGTTTTGTCAATGTTTAGCAATTTTAGATGAAGTGGCTTCTATGAAATCAAACACTGTCTCTATTAAAAAGCCCTGTCCGTGGATAAATGCATCTATTCAGAGCTGTAGAAATAAACGTCGGAAAATTGAGCGCTTATGGAAAACAACTAAACTTGAAGTTCACAGGCTTTATCTTAGGGAATTAACTGCTTCTCTAAATGAACTCCTGAAAAGTGCTAGAACTAACTACTTATCTCAGCTAATATCCTCTAATAAGAAAAACTCCAAATTCTTGTTTGATACCATTAATTCTATCGTTTGGCCATCTGTTTCTCCAATTGCGGAGCTCTCTCTGCCAAAAAGTAATGTATTCCTTGACTTCTTTGTTGAGAAAATTAAGGATATCAGAGCTAGCATTTTACCTCATCCTGCACACAAGGCTTGCACTTTTGCTCTTTCCCATCCGTGTTTCTCCTTTAAATTAGTGACATTACATGATGTTACCACTCTGATAAGTTGAAGCCCTCTTATGGCCCTAGTGATGTTCTCCCGACTTCGCTGTTTAAGCAGGTTTTTGATAGTATTGGCCCCTGTGTTGTAGAAATTATCAATACTTCTCTTTTAACTGGTGTGGTTCCTGACTTTTTTAAACATGCTATTGTTGAACCTGTTCTTAAAAAGCCTAGTCTAGACCCATTGCAACCCATAAATTATAGGCCTATATCTAAACTCCCTTTCATGGCTAAGATTCTGGAGAAAGTGGTAACGGAGCAGCTTACTACTTTCTTAGAGATAAATGATATTTTTGACAAATATCAGTCAGGGTTTCGTAAAAAACATTCTACGGAAACTGCACTGGTGAAAGTTTCAAGTGATATTTTGATGTCAGCTGATTCTGGGAAACATACAGTGTTAGTTTTACTGGACCTTACATCTACCTTTGACACTATTGATCACAATATTATGCTTAATAAACTTCAGGATCTATTAGGGATATCTGGATCAGTTTTAAAATTGTTTTCATCTTACCTTACCGGTAGAAGTTTTAGTGTTTTTATAAATCAGATCATGTCAGATACTGTAGGTTTGTCGAGTGGTTTTCCTCAGGGTTCTGTCCTGGGACCGATTCTTTTCCTTCTGTATATACTTCCTCTAGGACTGATAATAAGCCAGTTTGAGGATGTCTCTTATCACTTGTATGCAGATGACATTCAGTTATACTGTTCTTTTAAGCCTACTGGGTTATATAAATTGTCATCTTTAATCAACTGTTTGAGTAAGATCAAAAATTGGCTAAATGATAACTTTTTAATACTGAATTCAGCCAAGACTGAAACTTTAATCATTGCCCCTGAGCAGAGCATCCCTCAGATAAAACAACATATCGGTGCCTTAGGTTCGTCTGTTTAGCCGAGTCTCAGGAGCTTAGGTGTCTCTGGAGAAACACTCTGGAGAAACACTCGAATCAACTTATTAAAAACTGTTTCTTTCAATTAAGGAACATTTCTAAGATAAGAGCCTTGGTGTCAAAGGCCGAGTTGGAGATGATTATTCATGCTTTTATTTCGTCTCGTTTAGACTATTGCAACAGTCTCTTTATTTGCCTTAATAAGAAGGATCTTTGTCGTCTCCAGACTGTCCAAAATTCTGCTGCTAGGCTTTTAACCCACACGAGTAAAAGGGCACATATTACTCCAATTTTAGCTTCTCTTCATTGGCTAACAGTGAAATTTAGAATGCACTTTAAAATTTTGGTTCTAACTTTTAGAGCCTTACAAGGACAGGCGCCCCCATACATCTCTGACCTGATACAGCTGCGTACGTCCTCACGTAGTCTGAGATCAACAGGCCAGAGATTTTTAGTTGCCCCCTTTACACATTTTAAAACTAGAGGGGACCGTTCGTTTCAAGCTGTGGCACCTCGGTTGTGGAACGCTTTGCCTCCTTCCATACGCTGCTTGGATTGTCTGGAAAATTTTAAAACCCAGTTGAAAACTCTTCTTTTTAAAGAGGCTTTTAACTAGACTGTTGGGTGGTCTTATGTGTACTTCTGTTTATCTTGATTATGTGCTGTAATGTATTTATAAGTGTTGTGTATTCTAACTATTGTTGTGAAGCACTTTGTGATTTTTATCTGTGAAATGTGCAATACAAATAAATTTTACTTACTTATGTTGAGCTGCTTAAGAACCTGTGCAAAAACACGTGACATAAAGTTAGAACCTTGGTCTGTCTGGACTGACCAAGGTCTGACTGTCTGAGAAAAAGACTGACTGTCTGAGAAAAACTTTGTCAAGGTTTTAACAACAACTGGAGTTGTGATCTTTCGCTCAGGAAACACCTCTGGAAAGCGAGTGGATACACACATGACCGTTATTAGGAATTTATTTCCTGTTTTGGTTTGAGGAAGTGGACCCACACAATCAACCAACACCCCTTCGAAAGGTGTTAGTTGATTCACCAACAGCTGGGATTGGATACAAAGGAGCGGGAGGAACAGTTTGATTTGGTTTTCCTGAAACTTGACACCAATGACATGATTTACAGTAACGTGCAACATCCCCTTTAATTCCCGCCCAAAAGAAATGTCGCAGAATGCGATAAAAACTTTTCTTAATTCCTAAACGACCAGCCAGGGGATTATCATGAGCCAACTTCAATATCTCATTTCGATATGGAGTAGGAACTACAATCTGCGTCACAACATTTCACTCTTCCACCGAGAGACAGGCATCCATTTGCGCATCAACAAACCGAGAACAGAGAAATACATGTTACTGCAGTAAGTTACCAGACTTTGAGACTACACATGTGACTAAATACTTGTATGCTTCTTAATTTAAACACTAACACTCATTTAGGTGACACTAAAAGAAATAGACATTAAAAGTGGTTCTGAGAGTTGTCTTAAGCTTCATCTGTGTCCAGAGCCCATCCAGCTGCATCCAGTGAGAAGAAGAGCACCCCAAACACACGGCACACACAAAAAAATGGGCACACCAAAGAAAAAAAGACAAACAGACTGGAGCACCACCACCAGACTGGAGCACCAAACTTAATACTTTCAAAGCTAATTCAACAATCAAAATGGTATAATCAGCTGTGTCATTAACTTACTTTACTTTCAGTCAATGGTGTGTTAAACACAGGATTTGAAGCAGAAGTGCGTTCATAAATTGTAGTTTTATTGAGGAAATACTTTTAACACGCAAGATTTGTACTTTGGACGAGAGGCTGTGTGGTCTGAGCCTGAACTGTCCAACTTAAAGGCTGCCGTTTTTCCTCGCCCACTGCTGCAGCCGCCTGCTCTCGTCTACAATCCAGGCAAATCGTCCACTCCTTGGGTCGTCTCCTTCCGAATCACGTTCAACTGCAGTTATTGGTGGGAGTCCCTTTAGAGAAAGGGGTGTTTATAACAACATATAACTTAATTAAAGTCCCAGCAATTCATAAAACCATACAATAAACAATAATGCATAAAAACCTTTTAAAACAGTATAAATAACTCTACATACCCAGAATATAATTATTGCTTCCACTGCCTCGCTTCCTGACATTGACAATGGATTACTTGGATGACAAAAGTGAGAGAGTTGGAGATCCCACACTCATCATTCAATTTATAGTGTAAATACACAAGTGTACAAATGTAAAAACTCTTGAAGGGACATTCACTGTAATGCCTTGGGCACATAGCTTTTCCGGAATTGAGTATTTATGAAATTCTAGCATTGTGTGATGTTGAGTGTACCAGTAAATAAGACATGACCTCGACCCTACAGCTCCAAACCTCTGGACTTATTCCACAGGACAATGTGACAATTTAGAGTCTAGACATGGAAAGCTAAATTTTTTAGTGGCACAGTCTTCATAAAACATAGATGATTATTTTCCGTCGCTTGGTGGAGGTTTTATTGTGTTTGAGCAGCACACAAACACCATCAGAAACGTTATTGAAACAAAAGTTTAGAAACAAAATGCATCTATAATTCATTGTGTTTCTATCTTTGGGGACCTTAAACATTTTGCAGACAAGTAAGAGGAAAGTCTGAGGGCTTCATAAACAGACAGGTTTGTAAAGGCGGCCGACTTCTCTTCAGTGGTCCGGCTGCAGATATGAGCTGTCACCTTGAGCCTCAATAAAACTTTAAAGGGCAGTATTTTCAAAGTGATGAGTAAGAACTGTGTTGGCCTTCAGTGTGAAATCAGCGGCCGGAAAACAAAAGCCGTCCACATGGATTAGTTTGACAAAGCAACAGGAAGCAGCTGCTCTGAGCCTGTGTCTGCGGTAGAGAAAAAAATATACTACAAAAACAGGCTTCTTATAAAAGATATATGATGGTTTATAAGTAGGTATAAAGTCATTTTTATAATGGCATATAACTGCTGTAAATCTTTACAGAAGGTATTACAACACATGGAAAAGGGACAACTGTTTTGTTTTCACCTTCTCTCAGCATTTATAGTCTTCAATATCTTATCTAATCATTAAAGAAAAAAGTATATTTCTTGTATTTAAGAAAAAAAACTGTTTAATCACTCAATATAATTTTGTAATAAGAATAATCAGTGTTGCCAACTTAGTGACTTTGTCGCTATATTTAGCGAGTTTTCAGACCCCTCTAGCGACAAATTTTCAAAAAAGCGACTAGCGACAAATCTAGCGACTTTTTCTGGAGTTATTGGAGACTTTTGGAGACTTTCTGAAGTGAAAGCACACATCGTTCTTACTCTAATCAATGAGCAGCGGGTGCTGCCGCGGGCCCCACCCCCATCCCAAAGCACTCATAGTCGGCCCAGTCCTCGCGCACCAGCCCCTCCCAGCTGCAGTCAGAGCAGGAGTTGTTCACCCCTCCACGTCCAGACTGCAAATGAATCGTGCATGTGCGGGAACTTGGCAAGCCGCCGCTGGTGGATCCCGCTCCGGCTTACATTCAGCATTCGAAAATGTAAAATGTTCTTTGTCGAAAAAATGTATGGTTAAAAATGTTAATGTTTTTCAGTCACTTGTTGTAGGCTCCTAAGTGGACCATAAGTATAAAAAAAAATAAATAAAAAATAAATAAATAAAAAAAAATTTAAAAGAAACTCCGCCGGAGTGTCTCTTTTAGGTCACTTTTGCCGGTCCCAAGCCCGGATAAAGGAGGAGGGTTGAAATTGTGAAGTAATAAACAAAAATAAAAAAAAAAACAAGAGTCAACAGAAAGTTTCATTTTAAATTTAAAGAATTTAGTTTGACCGTTTTGATTTTCATTGTTCTCGTGTGCTTATCACTTAATTGAAATGAGAAATGACAAGAGCTTTATTGGGACAGTCGGCTATAGCATAATAAAATACAGTAAAAGAGACCATGTGAGCACAGGGCAGGGAGAACGCAAGAAAGTATGCAATTTAGTATGATGACGCGTTGACGTAATGACGACACGAATATGCTAATTTACGCATGACGTCATCTAGCGACATTTAGCGGCTTTTTGGCCAGGCTTTAGCTACTTTCCTTTGAAAAGAGTTGGCAACACTGAGAATAATCTGTGAACAAAACCTTGTTAAGCTCATCTAGGCTTTATTATTGAGGATTTTAATAGATAATAAAGTTCACCACATACTTTTTTTTTTGCAGACATTATGGCACTGCTGCTTATTATTGAGGACTTTGTAAATAACAATGAAATTAAATGAAATTTTAAAACTTCAATGAATAAATCCATTTGTAATTTTATTAATTTATCTGAATTAAACAGCACTTGTAAAAGCATTTACTAAATCACAGTTTAATTGTGTAGTTAAAAATGACTACAAATACATTTACAAAATCTGCAAAAAATACTACATTTAAAATATTCATTTAATCCTCATTTCAAATAAAAATAAATAGTTTTATAAATTAAAAACTGTAAATGGTGTTTTAAAAGAGGAATTCCTTATTCCCTTCATTCATTAACTAATACATTAGTTAACCAATCTCAATTCACTAACTCACCCCTACCCCCACCCCTTCGCCTTTCCTCTTGTTCCTCAAAATGAAGGGGTTAGAGGTGAGGCTAAGATTATAGGTTACCCCTAAGAATTGGGACACCACACCTGTAGGGGCATAGATATATAAAAATATAATAATACAAGGTCTATAACAGAGGTTGCGCTAGACTTTGTCACTCTCTGTCATTATGACCAAATCTTGGTCATAATCTATTATTACCTTTTATTTTTAATTTTCAGACTTTAATCATACTTATAACAGCTTTTCATTGTAGTCACATTTTAGGCTACAATATTTACTTATGAACAGATGAACATGTCGCCAGCACCACCCGGTCCTGTAGATTCATCCTCTACAACATTAGGAAAATTAGACCTTTCCTATCAGAGCACTCTACGCAAATTCTAGTCCAGGCTCTTGTCTTGTCCAAACTGGACTATTGCAATGCTCTACTGGCTGGACTCCCTGCTGCACAACCAAACCTCTGCAGCTGATCCAGAATGCAGCGGCAAGAGTGGTCTTTAATGAACCGAAGAGAGCGCACGTATCTCCTCTATTCATTAGGTTACACTGGCTCCCGGTTGACGCCCGCATCAAGTTCAAAGCTATGCTCTTGGCCTACAAGACCACCTCTGGTTCTGCACCCCATATCTCCACTCACTAATACAGACCTACGTTCCTACCAGATCCGCGCTCTGCAAATGAACAACGTCTGGTGGTACCGTCCCAAAAAGGTACAAAATCACTCTCACGTACCTTCTCTGGATCTGTTCCACATTGGTGGAATGATCTACCTGCTGCTACAAAATCAGCAGATTCTGTAGCCATCTTTAAAAAACACCTGAAAACACATCTCTTCCGTCAACACCTGACTGACAAACACTGAGTTCTACTTCCTTTCTATCGATTCCTTTCTAAAAAAAAAAAAAAATCTCTTATCCTTAGCATTGTATACTGCGCTGGGTTTAAACTGACTAGTTTTTTGTGCACTTATGGTTTTTGTACCTTGTGTTGTTAAAATTGCTTCCATTGTTATCCTCACTTGTAAGTCGCTTTGGATAAAAGCGTCTGCTAAATGACTAAATGTAAATTTAAATGTAAATGAACAAAAATGGCACTTTATGTTCAACACAAAGCAGAAATATAATTTTTTTTCTGCACTGACAGCAGAAGGATATTTTGTCCTTGAACAGGCAGGTATAGAACGCAGTATATTACACTTTGATTCGGACTAAAAAAGGAAATAAAAATGAAAACTTAATTTAGTTGCTGTTCTGCTGTTCCTTCTGCCCTGTTCAGTGTTGTCTGTTTGTCCTCCTTCATCCTTCATTGCATCATGTCCTCTTTTTTTTACCTTTTATTAACAATATCAGAACTATTTTGCGGTTTGAAGAAACTACTCACACTCAGCTGCAAAGACTTGCAACTGAATGCATCATGACAAAGACGAAACAATTTAAGATAATTGCTAATTAATATGTACAGGGCTTGTTTTAACGTTTTTACTCACTGGCCTCTGTTGCTAGTGGTTTTCAAAAGTTACTGGCCACTAAGCGTTTTCACTAGCCAAAATATAGTTGTTGATTTTGTATATAATTAACCCTAAACCTAACCCTAACTTTTGCTAGTAAAATGTATATTGTATACATTTTCAATTGTATTAAATGTACACCACTATCAGCTGATAGTTTTGAACCCATCCATCCATCCATCCTCTTCTTTCGCTTATCCGGGGCCAGGTCACGGGGGCTGCAGTCTAAGCAGAGACGCCCAGACTTCCCCTTCCCAGACACTTCCTGCAGCTCTTGCAGACGAAGCCAGGAGCCAGGTCGGACTCAGCCCAAAGGAGCGACTTGGGGACAACCTCCTGTGGGCCCACCACCTGCAAAAGGAATCGTAAGGTGCAATGTGGATTGGGTGACAGTCAAAAGCATGGGCCTTGGCAACCCAGCCTCCAGACACGGAATCTGGCGCTAGGGACACGGAATGTCACCTCGCTGGCGGGAAAGGAGCCTGAGTTTGTGCGGGAGATTGAGAGATACTGACTAGAGATAGTCGGGCTCACCTCCACGCACAGCTTGGGCTCTGGAACCCAACTCCTTGAGAGAAGCTGGACTTTCCACTACTCGGAGTTGCCTGTGGTGAGAGTCGGCGGGCTGGTGTGGGCTTGCTCATAGCCACCCAGTGTGTTGGAGTTCATCTTGGTGAACGAGAAGGTCGCTTCCCTGCGCCTTTGGTTCGGGAATAGGTCTCTCACTGTCGTTTTGCGCTACGGGCCAAATGGCAGTGCAGAGTACCCGGCCTTCTTGAAGTCTCTGGGCGAAGTCCTGGAAAGTGCTCCGACCGGGGAGTCCGTCATTCTACTGGGGGACTTCAACGCTCATGTGGGCAGCGATAGTGACACCTGGAGGGGTTTGATTGGATCCCAAGGGAAGCTGGAGATATTGAGTTCGAGTGGACCATGTTCTCCACCTCCACGGTTGTAAAGTCTGTCTTGGCGGCATCGGAAGAAACTGGAAGAAATTTAAGTAAAAAATGTAAATGTAAATTCCCTGTGTGCTGTTTTAAAGTCTATATTCTCTGAGCAACAGGAAGCCAGTACAGAGATTTCAAAACTGGCATAATGTGGTTGTACTTTCTGGTTTTGGTTAGAACCCGAGCAGCCACGTTCTGAATAAGCTGCAGCTGTCTTAACCCTCGTTTTGAGAGACCAGTGAGCAGGCCGTTACAGTAATTCAACCTGCTGGAGACAAAAGCATGGATAAGTTTCTCTAAGTCTGGTTGAGACATCATCCCTTTGACACTGGAAATGTTTTTAAGGTGATAAAATGCAGATGATGTAATTGACTTAATGTGACTGTGGAAATCCAAGTCTAAGTCTATGATGACCCCTAGATTTCTAACCTGATTTTTAGATTTTAGAGAAAGAGACTCGAGGTGACTGCTGACACTTTCTCTTTGTTTCTGTTCCCAAAGATGATTAGTTCAGTCTTGTTTCTGTTGCAATGCAATGACACAGTGAATGGATTGGTCCATTTTCACCTGCTGTGAGTGAAATGTAAATCTGAGTGTCATCTGCATAATTATGGTATAAAACGCTACAGCTGCGTATTAACTGGCCTAAAGGGAGCATGTAGAGATTGAATAATAGAGGTCCCAAGATAGACCCCTGTGGAACCCCACGTCAGGGCCATTTGGTCTGATACATAGTTACCAACCGAAACAAAGTACTTCCTGTCTTCAAGATAGGACTGAAACCATTTAAGGGCAGTTCCAGTGATACCTATCCATTCCTCTAATCTTTGTGACAGGATTTCATGGTCCACTGTATCAAACGCAGCACTCAAGTCCAACAGAACTAAGACAGAGACTTTGCCTGCGTCAGTGTTCATACGGATGTCATTTGTGACTTAAATAAGTGCAGTCTCAGTGCTGTGATGGGGCCTGAATCCTGACTGAAAAGGATCAAAGCAGTTGTTAAGTAATAGAAAGTCATTAAGTTGCTGATATACAACTTTATCGATGACTTTTCCTAAAAATGGCAGGTTTGATATGGGCCGATAGTTGTTGAGCACTGTAGCATCAAGACTGCTCTTCTTTAGGAGAGGCTTAATGACAGCAGTTTTTAAGGCCCTTGGAAATGTTCCAGACTGTAAGGAATTATTGACTATATCAGTGAGTTGTGGTAACAAACTGCTTAGTACTGATTTTAGAAATCTAGTGGGTAAAACATCGAGGCAGCAGGTGGATGAACTCAGGCTGGAGACAGTTTTTTCAATTGTTCTGTCATTAATTTGTGTAAAATGTGTTAAACCAACCAAGTGTTTCCTAGGTGGCTGCAGTGTTGTCTTATGCCCTTTGGACTGTAGCATGTTTAATGCCTTGAACCTTGTCGTTGAAAAACAATGAAAACTCATTGCATTTAGTGGTGGAAACTAATTCTGAAGGAAATGGAGCTGGAGGGTTTGTGAATCTGTTCACTGTAGCAAACAGGACACGTGAGAATATTTCTCTTGCTTTTTGCAAGTTTTGTTTGATTGAAAACATGCACATTTTCTTTGTATACCTCATAATTAATTAAGAGTTTCAATTTACGCCATTTTCTTTCGGCTTTTCGGCATTCCCTTTTCTGTGCCCTGACAGAGTGAGCATTGCTCCATGAAGCCTTTTGCCTCGTCCTGATCACTTTAACCTTAACAGGAGCAATGGTGTCCATAACATTTAAAACACCTGAAGTATAACGATTCAACAAATCATCAACTTGACCTGATGAGGCATTTTCAAACCTGATTGCCTCCATAAATGTGTCCTGGTGCAGCTGCTCCTCTGGCCCTGGGTAGCTGCACCCCTGGACATAGTAAGCACGCTTCTGTGTTGGAAGCCATTTAGGAAGTAGGGGTAGGCTCCATCAAGCCTGACCCCCATTGACATCCGTTGAAAAATTTACGCCAATTACGAAGTCACTATTTTTGTCACAGTCATCATTTAAACTATGCCGTCTTTGTTTGAACACATTCTTATTATTCCCATAATCGTTATATTGATATTTGTCACATAACTGAAGATATTACAATTAATAAGTGACTTAAATGCGGGGGCGTGGCTGAAAGGTTTGATTGGCACTCGCGACTTGTTTTTTCCGCTCTCTCGGGAGAAGAAGCCGCTGGATATTTATGGAAAGAAGAGAGGCCTAACTATTTAAAATCAGTGAAAGTTAATGCAATGGCGAACTCAAACAATTCAAACAACCCACTACAGCCTCAGGTGAGATTTTTGTGTCGGCATTTATATTTATTATTATACTATTGATGGTAATGAGCTGGGTTATGCTAACCTTTCATATTCAACATAAGCTTTTTCTATTTATATAGCACTGCTAGGCTAGCTTAAGAGGCTAACTTCTCTCATTCTGTGCCCCACAGACAAACTCTCTAGAAATGTCTTCGTCACAGCCTCAAGTAGGTTGAGCACATGAATTTTTTTATGTCTTTTTCCAATACTCAATAAGTAACAATAATAGAGCTGCTGTAAAGTGAAAAGACAAATTATAAAAGATACAGGCACAAAATGTCTTCATTGATATAATAACCCTAAGGCCAAAATATGTTTCATTACAGCTACATTACATCCTGTTAGGCAGTTGGGAAGCTAGTGACTAATATAAATAATTTTAAAGTTACAATATTACAGATTACAAGTCCTATTTCCTTCATAATATCAGTGTCATTTATTTCCACTAGGATATTTTGAGACAGCAGTTGATGGAGGGACTTCTCACCAGACTGCAGTCTGCAATAAACTATCAGCCACTAAATATGGATTTTTTAGAGTTCTTGACTCGCCATCAGTTAATTTTGTTTCAGTCATTCTCTGACCAGATGGGTGGTGTATCAGAGATCATAGAAGCACTTCAAAACCTTCATGATCTAGTCGTTAATGAAATGACTTTAAGTTCTTCAATGGTTGTCGAACATGAAACAGAAGTTGCACCAGGTTCCGGTCACCCCAGAATTATAATTGAGAGAGAAAAGCTGAAGAGTTTATTGGACACACACCTGCCAGTTACCTGCATTGCAAAAATCCTCTGTGTTTCAAGAAGGACTTTGTACCGGAGGATGCAAGAATTTGACTTATCTGTAAGAGGATCTTACAGCAGAATGACAGACCAAGAGCTTGATAATATCATTTCAACTATCAAAAGTCAGATGCCCAATGCTGGTTATCGTTTGGTACAAGGGCATTTAGTGTCAATGGGTATCCGTGTTCAGTGGTCGCGAATGATGGCATCCATGCATCGAGTTGATGCTGTAGGCATCTTCTCACGTATCACACAACCTGGATGCGTTGTTCGAAGAAGTTATTCAGTGCGAGGCCCTCTCTCGCTTGTCCACATTGACACTAACCACAAATTGATAAGGTAAATTATTCAGTGGACACAGGACTGAATTAATATTGACACATTTACTTATGCTGCAGTGTGTTTCTAATGTTCTGATAAATCAATTACAGATGAAAATACAATTAAAAGTCTTCTCTGTCCATCTTTTAGCAAGAAAACTAGAATCAATTCAACTGCAGTGGCCACAGTTTAACCAGAAAAGAACAGTACTCAATTTGGACCAGAATCTATGCACTGAATATTACTGCTTGCTATGATTAATAATAATAATCTTTATTTTTATATAGCGCTTTTCCACCTACTGTAGTAGGCACTCAAAGAGGTTTACACAGATTAAACTATTTACCAGTGTTACAGAACACTCACTGGAGGCAATGTAGGTTAAGTGTCTTGCCCAAGGACACAACGACAGTATGTGGGGGAGAGCGGGATGTTATGATGTTTTGGGATGTTTCGAGCTGGTCGCGGACCACTCACCCGCCGGTCGAAGGACGGCCGCTCTACCCACTGAGCTACTGCCGCCCTAATCAAGCTAGCCTATAACTTAAAGGACTCTAGGCTAGCTTGTTATAAAAAATCTATTTAAAAAGACTTGATATTTAACATACAGAGGTAAATGAGAAATGTTCACATTACTTCTCATTACATAAACTTTTTTTTTCTCCCACTTTTAACAGATACAACATTATAATTTTTAGTGGTGTGGATGGCTACTCAAGAAAGGTACATTTTAGTGTGTTTATTTTATTTCCTTGTATGATTTACATTTTGTTATTCGATTACTTGTATTCAAGACATTTGTCCTAAAACCAAAAATTATGGAGAATATGGCTGGTAATTATTAGCAAAAATTAAAGCAGACTCTTCATCTTTTACCGCAGATCTTATATTTGGATGCAGCCACCAACAACAAAGCAAGAACAGCTTTTCATTTTTTCAGGGAGCGATCCAGCATCATGGCTTACCATCAAGGTATTGTGCCCTGTAAATATAATGGCAAGTGTTATTTTTCTTCAGCTGCTGCAGACTAAATATTGTTCATCCATATTTTCATTTCAGAGTTAGGGGAGACTAGGGAGTTGAAAATGTCGACATTGCACGTTTCATGTTTGCCACACAGGGAACAGGAAGAGGAAGTTTTATCTCTGGAAAAAGTGTTCACAATCAGAGGTGTCTTATTGTTTGGACTGTTTTATTACTGGTTGTCCTGGGTCTGATGTCAAGAGCCTGGTTTAGACCTGGTTTAGTCTAAGCACAATCCTGGTTTTGCTCATTGGTTTAAATTTGGGTAAGTGCAGGCTTGGGCTTAATTTTAAGTTGCTGTAAAGTTGGTACTTCTAAAGCCAAAACCTTCTCTAAGGTGATACGTGGAAGGAAAAGTTTGAGAATCAGTGTTCTATTTAGGTCTAATAAGTCTGAATATAATCTAAATATTTTATTTTGATGTTGTAGAATAGAACGCCTATGGCGAGATGTCTGGGTTGCTGTTACTAGCAAATACCATGACATTCTACATTCTCTGGAGGAGGACGGCCTGCTGGACATTACAGATGTTGCTCTCCTCTTTGGTGTGCACTACGTCTTTGTCCCTCGGCTCCGAGCGGACCTTCAAACCTTTACGGGCGGGTGGAATAATCACCCTCTACTAACAGAGGAAGGGCTCAGCCCTGAACAGTTGTGGTCTTTGGGACATCTTCAAGGTCTGGATGATGGAGAGAATCTTCAGGTACAAGACTAAGAACTGACATGTAAAACCAGGAAATGAAAAGTCTGCAATAATGAGGTTTTTAGCTCTTTGTCATATTTGTCAATACATTTATGCTAGGTGATGCTGAGAGGCATGACCCAAGAGAAAACCTTGTCCTAAATATTGTAATTTTCCTGAATTTTCAGGACCTCCAGGACCCAGCCATTGATTGGGAAAGTGCAGTACTCCAATTCAATCAAGAGCACTCAAATGGCACAGTTGTGGTTCCAAATATTGAATGCCCCCTGGATGAAGACACAGTTGCAGAAATTACCAGAACAATCAACCCACTGCAACACTCTGAGTCACATGGTCGTGACTTATTTATTCAATATTTGAGTGTGGTGTCAGCATAATGACACAAAAGAAATAGAATGTTGGAGTATTTGTAAAATAAATTATAAATTGCATGTTTCACTGCGTATTGTAATTGTAGTACCTGTTTACCTTTCAGCTGGAGTAAAGACAAATATCTAGGCAAGGAAGAATCCAGAAAAGTAGAAACACACATGCATGACAGCATATCAAACTGTTTATTTATGAAAACAGTGAGCATGAAGTGTTCCCTTTAAATTATCAAACTTAACAAGTTTTCTGGACAAAATAACTCTTAAGCAGCTTACATTTCTAACATTGAATATTCCTTCCTAGAAAATTCAGAGTTATAAACATTATGAACATATCAATAAGAGAACAAGAGTTATTTGTGTTAAACTCTGTGGAATTCACCACCATATCTAACTGCTTCACTCATAAGTCTTCTGAACTCCATGTAGGTGTTCATATGCTGTACTGGAAAGGTCACAGTACAAGTACATGCACTTACAACTGGGTAGCAAATGGAGTGATCTCCTAGACACTCCCTGCATTCATGGTCAAACCTGCATATTATTTTGAAGTGTCTCTTTTCATCAGGGAGCAATGGAACGTGGGCTTGCCCGCCCAGTCATCCACTGGAGGACATTCTGGACTGTCAGAGACTGTAGCAACTTTTCACCAGCTGCTGTTTCCTCTTCTGTAATATATGAAAATAATTATTTAATAATTAAATAGCAATTTTAAGTAATGTTTCACAAGTACTAACACAGTATCTGCAGCATTATAATCATCACCAGTATATCAAAGGTAACTAAGTAAATATAAGGTAAATAAGATTGAGCTGTGGTGTTTTAATTAGGAAGTCTGGAGTGGCAGTGAAGTATGAGAGAGTGAGTGGTGCAGGGCATGTATGAGTGTAGCACAGTGGTCTGCAGATTGTCTGCATCTGTAGTGAGGGCGTAGAGTAGGTGGATGAACATCTGTAAAGTTCTGCTATGGAAAGGAAACGTATGAAGGTTAGTCGCAGATAGTCAGGAAGCAGAGGAAGCATGTTCAAGCCGGTTGGAACAGCTGGAGAAGAGTGTCAGATATGTGTGTGACAAAAGAGTTTAAACTAGAATGAAAGGAAAGGTACAAGACAGTGGTGAGAGCAATGATGTATTATCAAGAGACAGAGGCTCTGAGGAAAAAAAACAAGGCAGAGCTGAAACTGTTGAGGTTCTCTTTGGGAGTGACGAGGATAGACAGGATCAGGAACAAGTACATCAGAGGGACAGCTAGAGTCATGTTTTAGAGTCACAGAGGCCATACTGAGATGTGCAGATAAGTTAGAGTGAATATATAGGTAGAGGGAGTTGAAGTTAGAGCTGCCAGGCAGGAGACCTAGAGGGAGACCAAAAAGGAGATTCACAAATGTAGTGAAAGAGGACATGAAGCTAGTTGGTGTGAGAGGGGAGGATGCAGAGGACAGGGTCTAATGGAGGCACACAAATTGTTGCGGCAACACCTGCAAGGGAACATCCTCAAGAAAAAGATGAATTACGTGGACATGTACCGTTTATATTAAACAAATTATTCAATGGAAATTGTACTTCAGGGTATCTAACCTGATATTTCAAGCTCCTCCAAGAAATCTTGCAGGAAGTTTATAATCTTCCTCTCAGTCCTTTCTCTAGATGTCCCCTTTTCACTGTATTGTGTTTGGCAGTTCATCATGATGAAATCAGCATCTGGCTGGGAAGTAAATATGTATTTGTATTTTCATATAGCCAATCCCCAAACCCATACACATGCTGGATGTTCATTTTATTTAGCTAAATTACTCTCACTGTATGTACTTAAAGTACAATTACATTAGATGTACATAGTAACAGTTATACTATTGGTGCTACCATTATAGAAGCTACTTGGTAAACTGACACAGGTTTCAAGTCCTATGATTATATAATTTAATAAAGACTTTGGTGACTTTCCCAGGAACAAAGAGGGTGTGACAAGCTTCAGGATTTTCAGCCATCTGGTTCACAAGACCATAAAGTTCCATTCCTTTTCTTAGTTGCTGCAGTATTGGAATCAGTCTTGTTGTAGAGTGCAAAACAATACCACTTAAAAGAAAATCACAGAAAACTTAATTACTTAGAAAAATGGAAATGTAAAAAACACATTTATCTTTCTTACCGAATGATGCTTTTTTTAATTTTCTAACTTGATCTGGGAAGTGTATCCACAGCTTACTATTCCCTCGGCCAACAGCATCAAAGACTCAGCATCAACAGCATCTTCAACCTGAAAATGTTAAGAATGTTACGTGAGGCTGAAGATGGTCAACCTAATGTATATAAAGCAGTGCTAAGCAGGCTCACGCTTTTAATTAGTAGGGAAGATTCCAGATCTGCCACATTGTCTTTACACAGAAAGTTTAAGTCCACCTCTCCAGTACAGAGGAAATTGTAACACCACTCCTTAAAAAAAGCAGGAGCAGGGCCACCTTGGGCAAGGCTTACAGCTATAATTTCACCAATAGCTCTGTGTGAATACAAGCATCAATCAGTCTGTATCAGGACAGTATGCACTTTATACTATTTTTTAAGGCAGGTGTGCAATTATACATTTAAAAAAGGAATGTGCAACAAATTGTTTTGAATTTACTAACTGATAAGCTATCAATGTCCAATAGTTATTTTATTGCCCGTGATTAACCAAATTTCTCCAATGGGAGCCAATAATGAGAAATGAAATCTATAACACATTACACAAAGTAATATAAGCAGCAGTTTTGACGATGTAACCAACCTGAAGTTTTCATTATCAAGGTCTGTCAGAGAAAATTTGGGATTTTTCCCCTGGCTTCCAAGTCCTTCAAAGAATCGGTTTTCAATTCCTGAAATCATATCTGTAGGCACAAACCCAACACTCATCTTCAAGTCATGTCATTGCCACACCAGGATGAAAAAGCCAGCTTACCAGTCAAAAACTCCTTCTTTAGCGCTCCTGTGTCCACACCTGCCTCACCGAAATACACCACCTTGAGAGCACTTTTAGGTGTTCCAGTTTTTTTCCTAAGCCACTGTTTAATGCCCCTGTCTGGAAGGCCTTCTCTGTCTACACACAATTTAAAATCAGTCGCAACATCCACTTGCTCTTTGAGGAAGAGCAGAACATCTTCCACGCTGAAAGAAAAGAATATTAGTAGTATTAACTTGTATTAGTCCTAAATGTAATTTTGTACACATCATTCTTACTCTACAAATGAAGACTTAATTGAACAATTTAAATGAGATTGTGTACATACATTGATAAAATTATTTTTTTAACCTATCCTTTTAACCCTCATACCTTCCTGGTGGGTGCACTGGAGATTCTCCAGACATACATGACCTGTTGTCTTTGGCCACTGGCACTGTAGATTCTAAACTGTACAAAAAACATAGTACCAACATAGGTATGTGTATATCAAGAGTCTATCATGATAAAAGGCATAATGAAAGCAGATAAAAACTTACCTCTCTCCACAGAGACTAGCATGGGCTGTGATCTCAACTTCTAAAAATTCTTCATTGCAAATAGGACAGACCACCTAATTTACAAGAAAAATGCATGTTACAGCCAAACTAAAGTTAATTTGGATTGTAGTGATCAAAGTTTATCTTTACATAACTAATTAAAGAGATATAGACTGACAGGCTGGTAATGACTACTAACATGATCTAAGATTTGCTATTTCTTGCCACACCAGTGACTATGATCCCTGATGAAGACTTCTTAAAGCTTCTCAAAAGCAGCGTTGGTGAGCAAATAAAGAATTTACTGCATCAGAGTGCCTCAACTACTCCCTTTTTTAGTCAGTAGTATGTTTGAAATTAATATGTAAAAAATACCTTGGTGTTGCTTTCCACTACGAATACATCAGAGGACTGCGGATATAAAACATACAAATACTGTAAATAATTTGGAAATTCTAACATGCTCATAAAAATAACTCCTTTACCCTCACCTCATCATCAGTTTCATCGGATTCTATTTTCCCTTTACATGTCTTTATGTGTACTGCAAGCATCTGCAGAGGCATCACTTCATTACAACGGTAACATGTCTTCTTTGGCATCTTTGAAAAGTGCTGAGAGTCAGGAGGCAGAGGATGTGTGTCTAATGTCTCTTGAAGGGGCACTATGTAAAGAAGGATTTTTCCTCCTCCTGAAATAGTTTTCAGAGCTTTCACAGAATACCCCTCTGTTTCTGGTGGAATTACAGAGAGCTTTCTTTGACCACTGCCACCTGGATTGAAAAAAGATAGCCATCTGCCATTTTTGCACCACAAGCAACATGAGCAATTGTAGAACTACAAAGAATTAACTGGAGAGTGGGAGGTAATACACAGCAAATGTAATACATTACAACAAACCCACCATGGACTTACATACCTAAAGCTTTATGCAAGAGCCATCCTCCACAAAGCCCATCCATTTTTGGAAAGGCTTCAGCTAGGAGCATTGAAATCTGAATTTGCAAACAAAGTGAATAGTGAGTGAGACAAACAGAGAGAAAGCAATACAATACAAAAAGTTTTACATTTATATCTGTGACATCATAAACTAGTTTGGTGTGTATGGGCTGACCATAACACAATTATTTTGACCAACAGCTCTACCTCATTGTGGTCACCATTCTCAGGCAGGGTGACCGTTTTCCTCCCCATCCCAGCTTGGAGGAGCTCAAGTTCTTCATCTGGCAGAGGTGTGTGCGAATTATTTTTGGGTAGCAGATAAAATGTAAAGGCTGTGGCCTTTGTGCTCTTCATCTGCTTGGTGGAAGTGAAGCACCTTTTTTTACCACGGCTTGGTTTAAAATATCCTGGAAATGATCTGCAGGCAAAGCAAATGTTATATTAAACTTTTACACTTTTTTCCTGGAGCTATTAAAAACTGTACAATATTGTGCCTATTTTGCGTGTTCACACTGACAAATAAAATAACACTACTTTACTACACTACCTTGCCATCTCTTGGTGCACGGTTATTGGTTGTGAATGTCCATTGTTAGAAATATTAGATGATGAGTTTGGTGAGGTTGTTGAGCTACTGGCCAGAGGGTTCATCAACAATGAAACCAAGTTTTTGGCTGCTCACTCCACTGCACCACCCTGACCCTAAACCATAATGTTAAGATCTTCTCAGTCAGAAAGTCAGAAACAGGTTCTATCATTAGTTAGTAGTCACTAGCTGTAATGAAACATATTTTGGCCTTAGGGTTATTATATCAATGAAGACATTTTGTGCCTGTATCTTTTATAATTTGTCTTTTCACTTTACAGCAGCTCTATTATTTTTACTTATTGAGTATTGGAAAAAGACATAAAAAAAATTCATGTGCTCAACCTACTTGAGGCTGTGACGAAGACATTTCTAGAGAGTTTCTCTGTGGGGCACAGAATGAGAGAAGTTAGCCTCTTAAGCTAGCCTAGCAGTGCTATATAAATAGAAAAAGCTTATGTTGAATATGAAAGGTTAGCATAACCCAGCTCATTAGCATCAATAGTATAATAATAAATATAAATGCCGACACAAAAATCTCACCTGAGGCTGTAGTGGGTTGTTTGAATTGTTTGAGTTCGCCATTGCTGCGGATTCAATCCAGTCGCGTCAACCATAGATGGCGCCAACACCCAACAACAAAACCCGCGTGATCAGCCATCCAATCAGATCGGACAAAAGACAGCCAATCAGAAGCATTTCTGAATCCCCGTCTGTGATTGGCTGTTGTTCTCGCTACATTATAATGGGCGTGTGCCACCTCTCGAGTGAGCCTCCAGCAAGGTTTGAGCAGAAATAAGTTTCGCGCGAGAACTGAGGAGCAAGCGTGTGACGCGCAAAGACTGAGTTTGAGTCCGTTGAGTAGGAAGAGTTGAGCGCGCGAAAAACAGATATTTGTGAGCGCAAATTACTATTTTCTTTTCAGAAGGTAAAGTATGTGCTTGCAACAGTCCCATTGCACGCACTCAAAAGTCAAACTGCGCGCTCACTGACGTGGCACAATAATTACGCCATAGTAGTGGGCTTAATGTACTCTTTGACAAAGATCTGGGTTGTGGGGAGGCAGTAGCTCAGTGGGTAGAGTGGTCGTCTTTCAACCGGAAGGTAGGCGGTTCGATTCCCACTCTCCCCACAGTTCATACTGTCGTTGTGTCCTTGGGCAAGACACTTAACCCACCTTGCCTCCAGTGACTGTAACACTGGTAATTACATTAGAACAATGTAAGTCGCTTTGGATAAAAGCGTCAGCTAAATGAATAAATGTAAATGTAAATGTAAATGTAAATGTAAATGTAAATGTAAATGTAAATGTAAATGTTGTGCCATTTTGGTAAATACATTTGACACATGCCTATTTTATGAAAATAGATATTGTTCTCTCTCCAGTTTTCCTAAAGTTGATGCTGTCAGGCTGAGGCTGATCAGAAGAAAGGCTCTTGGTTGTGTTGTGAGCACTTTAAAGAGGAAATTCAGACAAAGGTGGGTGTTAATTTAATAAAACATTACACCTGCAATGCCCACCAAGCTCTTTTACTCCAGAAAACACATTCCTTACTCTGCAGTCATACATCCCTTAAACATTACTGTAGCTAAAGTGCAAGTGTATGGTGTAAGATCACTTTCAAAAAGATGTATACACAATACACATACACATTCGTATTTTTAAATTTAAAAATTTTTGTAAATTAACTTATCCATGCAAAATTATGTTTTCATACACGTGAGTCAATAAAATTACATTTGTGTTTTTATGTGAGTGTGACTCTACGCGCAAATGCGTCAAAGGTGAAAGATGGCTAACAACAGACCTGAGGCTGCTAGCCTAGGCTCAGCATCACAGGTAAAGTAAATAACGTGTTTATTCAACATTTTTACATTTACTATTTTGATTGCACTTTATACTGATACATTCCTACAACTCATAGACGTTATTGCTTTTGCTAGTGCTAGACAACGTTAGCGTTGATGAAGTACTCTCTTTGAAAGTAACGTGATAGTTAGTGATGTTAGAACTTAACTGTTCTGTTATCATATGTTTAGCAATATCGACCAAATCAGTAATTTTGATGCTTTCTTTTTGACATTCTTATTAGTATCCACAGAGTGTTCCAAAAAACGAATAAAGTATGTTTTGAACTTGAAGTTAAGCTAACATTCAAATACCAACTCAGTGAGAAGTTCAAGTAGTGACGTAAACGTAGTAATTTCAGTGCAGCGCCGCCACGCATGGATGGTCACAGCAGGAGACACAGCGGAAAATAGTGTTCGGAAATAGTAATGTAATGAGCGAATAAACACACAACATTGACACATTTTTAATATCATCATTTATTTCAGGAACCTTAATGTACAGAAAATCAAAATCTATATGCGACACAAAAAATGGACAGTGTTTTAGAGCTCCCCCTAAATGTCTCAAAGTAGGCTTTCAGGGGAGCCCAGGTCCTTTTCAGGGGAGCCGAGCTCCCCTTAGCTCCCCCGTAATTCGAACCCTGTTTATTAGCTGTTATAGCTAATAGACAATATAAAAGAGCTGTTATACTTCACTCCACCATGAGACTCATCCCGATGCTTGAACAGCTCAGAAAAGGCCTGCAGCTCTATGAACTACCAAAGATCATGAAGACCCATCAAGACCTTTGACAACCACTGTTTGTTACAGGGGAAGATGATAAGGTACATTTTTGTCTCAACCACTCTTAGGGCAGACCTGATTTTGTGGTCAACTTAGAGAAGTCCCTGTACATCTTGGGGCTTACAGTACCATGGGAGGTTGCCGTTGGGGAAGCATATGAATGGAAAAGCCAGAAGTACAGAGCTAGCAGCCGAGGCAGAACTGTACGGCTGGCATACTCGGGGGCTTCCTGCTGAGGTTGGATGTGGAGAGTTTGTAGTCATTTTAACAACAATGCTCCTCAAGGATGTGGGGTACAGATTCTTTATAGGGATTGTAACAACACGTCCTAGTAGCTCGACATAGGTTCCTGGTTGCTTTTAATTAAGCCTTTCTTTTTTACGGCAAGAATTACTGTGTTGAATGCAGACTGAAATGTATTTTCTTCTTAAAGGTGGATGCAGTCTTCATTTTGGAAAACAGCCGCCCTGTCTTCAGTGAGATTGGTTCTGCCAAACACCGCATGGAAAAAAACATCATGAACGTTTTACTGGACTACCTTCAGGAAATTGAGGATTCTGGTGTGTTTTAGCCAATATTGAATAATATAGAAGTAGTAAGCTTTTCTTCTGCTGTCCTGCAGTCATTTTTATACAGCACAGTGGAAATGGCTAGCTATGAATTTACATACTCCAATAAATTTACAAGTCTTAATGTTTCTTTTGCAGAATCTTGATGTAAAATGTGATATTTAATATTATGACCTCTAGAATAACACTACTTCATGAAATTTTACAGACAGCCAGGGCTTTTACACCCCCTGTTCCCAACCAAAAAAGGGGCTATGCTTAACATGTTAATCTGATTTAATTGAGATTTGAATTAACTAATTGTATTAAGTTGAAAAACTATTAAAAATATGCTGCCTTCCTTTAGTTATCCCGACTTACATTTAATCTCTTTTTTTAAGAACAAGATGGCCCAAGCAACAACAATATGGCTCCAGAAAGTTTGACGAATCTTGCCGTGGCTCACCGGACAGGGACACAAGCCCCTTCTGCACAGTGAAAAGAAGGACTTTGTCATAAATGTGAAATTCCGCCATGACTGTGACACACTGTTTGTTTTTCTATTGTCAGCGCCTGCAGTCGTACAGTCACATTTCCCTCAGCGCACATGAATAAATTCAGTTGAATTCAAAACCATTATGACTTTAGCCATATGCCATGGGCAAACATTTGACAGGGTGTAACAACTCACTCCAAGGGAAAACTAACAAGTAACCGCATAAGTCAAAAGTGTTTTGTTTTATTGCTTTTTTATTTGACATTTTCTTGTTTCTTTGAATAACTTCATTAATTGTTACAAAACCATTGTTCTGCTGTTATTATTGATTCACTTTAAAACCAAAATGAATGAGGAGTTTTTTACCTCACTGTTACTCCAATAATAAAATTAAGTAATATCACAGCAAGCCTTTTGTAACTGGCAGTCTTTTTGCAAATGTTAAACTTTTCCATTAAATCTTTTGTAAGGACTGCTAATATCTTAGGTGTTTCTTTGTGTCACACATAGACTTTCAATGCACTGAACCATTGATATATAAATGTCTCCAGTGGTGGACAGTAACGAAGTAAATGTAATTCGTTACTGTACTTAAGTAGTTTTTTCCAGTATCTGTACTTTACTAAGTATTTCCATTAAGGGATACTTTTTACTTTAACTTCACTACATTTCAAAGTCAAATATCTTACTTTTTACTCAATTACATTTTGCAAAATTAGTCGTTCCTTGTGTTGCCATTAAACATTTTTGTAGAAGAAGACCTCAAAGACGCGTCTCAGTGGGAGTGTCAGGACCGGCTCAGTAGAAGCCTCATTCTCTACACGTGAGCTGATAAACATGAAAATAACAAATAAAAAATACACCTGTGATGAAGTTTTGGTATTAGTAATGGCTGACTCTGATTCTGAGGAGAACATCTACCTTTAGAGTCTTTTCAAGTGAAAGTGAGAATGAGCGAGAGTGAGTGCGTGTGTAACTTGGACAGCGGCGCCGCTGCTCATGCCTTTCTCAGTGTCTCTCATAAAGCACACACTGTTTTTCCCACATTTTGCCAAACATCAGTGAAAGAAACGTGAGGAAACTAGTCGCTCTGCCCGCGGTAGTGAAGGGGAGGTTGGGAAGGGAAGCCGTGAGCACGTAGCACCTGCAGCTTTACCTTTAGCACCTGCAGCTTTACCTTTAGCACCTGCAGCTTTACCTTTAGCACCTGCAGCTTTACCTTTAGCACCTGAAGCTTTACCTTTAGCACCTGCAGCTTTACCTTTAGCACCTGCAGCTTTACCTTTAGCACCTGCAGCTTTACCTTTAGCACCTGAAGCTTTACCTTTAGCACCTGAAGCTTTACCTTTAGCACCTGCAGCTTTACCTTTAGCACCTGAAGCTTTACCTTTAGCAGCTTTACCTTTAGCACCTGCAGCTTTACCTTTAGCACCTGTAGCTTTACCTTTAGCACCTGTAGCTTTACCTTTAGCACCTGTAGCTTTACCTTTAGCACAGGTGATAGAAGCCGGGGCGCATGTACTGCCGTGGCCGCGGTAGTGACAGGGAGTTTGGGAATAATGCGGCTTCTATTGACAGCTGTTTGGGACAAATAGGTGTTGTTCATCCTGACACTTTACCCAGTCGAGGAGGGAGAGGCAGGGGTAAACATAGTCAGCGAGAATGCACTAATCAAAGCAGCGATCGTAATAAAAGTGATGGCTGTGTGCTGTGCTTTATGAGAGGTCCCACTCTAAAAACTACTACTATGCCACACACATACAGTACATGTGTGTATTTCTCATAACTATTTTCATACGTTTTACTAGTTATGGTATATTAGAAGTTGTAGTTATTCTTTATTTTGGTAATGTTGCTTTTACAAATTACTGTTATAAAAATTTAATTTTCAGAATAAGAAAAAAAAACTATTATAATATGTTCATCAGTGTATGTACTGTAAATAACATAACCGCCAATATATAATGTCATGGAATGCAAATTAGATGCTTAAAATTTATTTACTTATATACTTTGGGTCATACCTGACATTTTTCTAGTTTAGAGTAGGACTCTATCTCTTATCATTTTCAAACCACAGCCTTTTGAAATTTGGATCTCAATAATCTGTATTTTTTTGAATAAACCCTGGCGCCTAAAGGGGGCAAGAGGCTGACAAAAACTATATGGGCATTATAGCCATAATAAATGATAGTACTTGGATACTTAAGTACATTTGAAGACAAATACTTTTGTACTTTTACTCAAGTGAAAGTTAAAAGGGAGTACTTTTACTTTTACTGAAGTAATATTTTACCTAGTGTATCTGTACTTTAACTCAAGTACTTGATTTGTGTACTTCGTCCACCACTGAATGTCTCTGGCAAATGATTCTAAAGATGGAGTCAGCGGGCACTCAATTTCTGGGACTTTAACTCCATAAGGTTCTTCAGGCACACCAACAATCATCTCCCAGTCAGTTCCAAACCGCTCCATGTTCTGAAAATAGT
Organism: Perccottus glenii; assembly: GCA_024416835.2. NCBI lineage: Eukaryota > Metazoa > Chordata > Actinopteri > Gobiiformes > Odontobutidae > Perccottus > Perccottus glenii. Next base: position 2,755,414 of record CM044561.2, read on the forward strand.
GTTATTTTGTATGAAACAACATTTAGAAATATTTGAAAACACTGTCAAGCACACATTGACGTACAAAGGCCTAGTGCAGTGAATAAAGAAAATTAAAATTAAGCTCAGTTGACTCTCTAATTGTACGCTTAAGTGAAGCAACACACTACACACATTACTCTTACATACTTCTATATTTTTATTCAATAACTTTCTTCTAGAGTTATTGACACCATTCAAATTTCTTAAAAAGTCTAAATCGACACTTTCAAGTTGAAAACATTTGAACTGCATTTTTTAACTGCACTTTGAGAGATAGCTTCAACAAACCTGCAATTCTTCATCTGATTCGATTCCCGCTCTCCCCACAGTTCATACTGTCGTTGTGTCCTTGGGCAAGACACTTAACCCACCTTGCCTCCAGTGGTGTTCCAGCTGTAACACTGGTGAATGGAACCTTAATGTAAGTCGCTTTAAAATGAAAGCATCAACTAAAAAAGAAAAAAGTAATACTGGTGAATGTAGGTCGCTTTGGATAAAAGCGTCAGCTAAATGACTAAATGTAAATGTATCTGCGTCACAAGGGTTCTGCCTGTGACCCATAACCCAGAGTTGGTTAGGGGTAAGTCCACCTTTAGATCGTAAGGGATGGTTGTCCCAGCCTTCTGTGAATGTGTGAAGGGCCTCTGCCAGACGCGGAAGGAACACATAAAGGGCACAAAACAGATGGACCGCATCTGACAAATCCAACAGGCCATCTTCTTCTAGACCGGGGGTACTTAATAGGCGGATACGCGGTCCGGATCCGGACCTCGAGAGGCTTTGATCTGGACCGCAAGACATTATTCATAATTACAAGCGCATTGTGTAAAACATATTTTTGAACCAGCACTTCTAGGACGGCTACGTCTACACGCGCGGGTCCTCAGGTTACTATGGTTACGGACAGAGCAGCGGGAAATTTCAACATGTTTAGCGTAGCCTGATAATGAGTTAGAAACGACTAAAATCTAAAAGCTGAGCCTTGGCAAAACATAACGAAGATTCACTGACGTTATGGACGGAGAGGGAACGTTTATTTTAGTTTATTCAGCTCCTCAGCTCCGTGTCAGTGTCAAAGCTGAACAACAGCCCTTTATCCTCTAGTCCCGGCTGCTTTGATAATCAGAGAATGAATCCAGAACTGAACCAGGACTGGACAGTTTTCATGTCAGGATTAAAAAGACTCGGCTCAGAGGAAAGTGAGGACGTCTAATGTGGTGAGTTGTACATTTGTCTGTCAACTTCTTTATTCTGTTGTAAGTTAGGTACTTATTTGACCTAATTTACAAACGTGAGTAATTAGCATTCACGTTCATTTGAACCCAACACATGTTTATTTGGGTGATTAAAAACAGAAAAGGTGTGAAAGGAGGGTGTTGAAGCCACAGAGGGTTTGGAGATGAGTGACACAGGTTAAGTCTTCCTTAAGTTGTGTCAGTTTCTGTGTGAATCCTAAATCCTGTTACAGAACTAATCATAAGCATTTTAATTAAAATGTTACTCCAAACGGGGAAAATAGAGGAAATAAATCATTTTATTGTAAATTTTGTTTTAAGATGAACCTGCAAATTAAACAGTAACAGTTAATTATTGGCAACAGCTAATGCTAAAGAAATGCTCAGTGCTTTTTCCCTTGTTCCTGTTGTTTTCAGAGGAATGACAATAGGAAGAGATCAATTATGACAGGCATCTTTGTCATATTTGTTTAACAAATATGTTTAGCTTGAATTGATGATTTTGTATTTAAAATGTTCTCATACATCTTTTAAAAGGAGTATTAGGCATTATATGTAGAATTCCAGGCTGTTGTCAATAAACCACCAGGTCCTGAGCTTTAGCTTTAGCCTCTTTTGATTTTGTAGTTTTTTACTTTTGTCTGTGAGCTGTGTTTGGTGAAAGCTAAACACTCAAACATCCTCCTCATGGAAACAAAGGATAAAATACAGAAAACAGTGGATTATCTACATCATCTCCATTTGTTTAAAAGGCTGTAGGTGTGGAATAAATGAGACTTTACTTTAAAGAATTATATTCAAACACATATCCTTTTATTTAAATTTTCCGGACCCCTCACGGTGAGGAAAGTTACTAAGCGGACCTCGGCTGATTTTAATTGAGGACCCCTGTTCTAGACTGTGAAGAACTTCATAGTACAGATGAGTGACAGAGTTCCAGACATCTCGCCATAGGCGTTCAATCCTAAAGAAATAACAGGCCTTACTCAACTAGGGATGGGTATCGTTAAGGTTTTAACGGTATTACTACTCTTACCGATACTGCTTAACGGTCCGGTACTTTAACGGTATTCTTATCGGTACTTTGTGTTGTGTGTGTGTGTTTGTTTGGCTAAGTGGCAGTCGTTCACTATATATATATATATATATATACATATATATTACCATTCTGTCAGTCTGAATCTGGAAGTCCCACAGGATCTTGGCTCGGTCGTTCTCTATCACCTTTGGAGGTGTTTCCCACTTTGACCTCGGGGTTTCCAGTCCATACTCCGTACAGATGTTCCTGTACACTATGCCAGCCACTTGGTTATGGCGCTCCATGTATGCTTTCCCTGCCAGCATCTTACACCCTGCAGTTAAGTGTTGGATTGTCTCAGGGGCCTGTTTGCACAGCCTACACCTTGGGTCTTGTCTGGTGTGGTAGATTTGGGCCTCTATTGCTCTGGTGCTCAAGGCCTGCTCCTGTGCAGCCATGATGAGTGCCTCTGTGCTGTCCTTCAGTCCGGCCCGTTCTAGCCATTGGTAGGATTTCTTGATATCAGCCACTTCAGTTATGTTCGGTGGTACATCCCATGTAGGGTTTGTCCTCCCATGATGGTCCCTCCTCCAGCTCCTCTTCCTCTGTTCCCCATTGCCTGAGACATTCACTGAGCACGTCATCTGTTGGGGCCTTATCTTTGATGTACTTGTGGATCTTGGATGTTTCATCCTGGATAGTGGCTCTCACACTCACTAGTCCACGGCCGCCTTCTTTACGGCTAGCGTACAGTCTCAGGGTGCTGGATTTGGGGTGGAACCCTCCATGCATGGTGAGGAGCTTTGTGTCTTAACGTCTGTGATCTGTATCTCTTCCTTTGGCCACCTTATTATTCCCGCAGGGTATCTGATCACTGGCAGGGCGTAGCTGTTTATTGCCCGTGCCTTGTTCTTGCCATTGAGCTGACTTCTTAGGACTTGCCTTACTCGTTGGAGGTATTTGGCAGTTGCTGTTTTCCTTGTTACCTCTTCGAGGTTGCCATTTGCCTGTGGTATTCCAAGGTACTTGTAACCATCCTCAATGTCTGCTATTGTTCCTTCTGGGAGTGAGACCCCTTCTGTGTGGACTACCTTCCCTCTCTTCGTCACCATTCGACTACACTTCTCAAGCCCGAATGACATCCCAATGTCAGAGCTGTAGATCCTGGTGGTGTGGATCAGTGAGTCGATGTCCCGCTCACTCTTAGCGTATAGCTTGATGTCATCCATGTAGAGGAGGTGACTGATGGTGGCCCCATTCCTGAGTCGGTATCCATAGCCAGTCTTGTCGATTATTTGGCTGAGGGGTTCAGGCCTATGCAGAACAGCAGTGGGGATAGAGCATCTCCTTGGTATATGCCACATTTGATGGATACTTGTGCAAGTGGCTTGCCATTGGCCTCAAGGGTGGTTTTCCACAGCCTCATTGAATTTGCAATGAAGTCTCTTAGAGTCCTGTTGATGTTGTACATCTCCAAGCATTCAGTGATCCATGTGTGTGGCATTGAGTCATATGCTTTCTTGTAATCAATCCAGGCAGTGCACAGGTTGGTGTGTCGGGTTCTGCAGTCTTGGGTGACTGTTCTGTCAACCAGGAGTTGGTGTTTAGCTCCTCTGGTTTCTTTGCCGATGCCCTTCTGTGCTTTGCTCATGTATTGATCCATGTGCCCACTTATCTTAGCCGCAATGATGCCTGACATGAGCTTCCATGTTGTGGAGAGACAGGTTATTGGCCGATAGTTGGATGGGACTGTACCCTTTGTGGGATCCTTCAGGATCAGGATTGTACGCCCTTCTGTAAGCCATTCAGGGTGCGCCCCATCCCTTAGCAGCTGGTTCATTTGTGCTGCAAGGCGCTCGTGGAGTGCAGTGAGCTTCTTTAGCCAGTAGGTGTGGATCCTGTCAGGGCCCGGTGCTGTCCAGTTTTTCATACCTGAGAGTCTTTCTTGGATGTCTGCCGCTGTGATGGTAACTGGATTCTGTTCAGGGAGGTTGCTGTGGTCCTCTCTCAGAGCCACCAGCCACTGTGCATCGCTGTTGTGTGATGCCTCCCTCTCCCATATACTTTTCCAGTATTGTTCAGTTTCCAGCCTTGGAGGGTCTGCTCTGCTGTTATTACCCTGCCATTGAGCGTACACTTTTGCAGGTTGAGTTGCGAACAGCCGGTTTATTCTTCTGGCTTCGTTCTCTTGTGTACCTCGTTAGGCGGCTGGCCAAGGCTTGGAGCCTTTGTTTGGCAGTTTCAAGTGCTTCAGGTATGGGCATCTGGTTGTACCTTGGGTACCTGTTTCCTCTTGGCCTCTGTCAGTTGGCTTACTTCTCTACGTGTCTGCTTGATCTTAGCCTCCAGCCTTTGTTTCCATGGTGGGTACTGTTTCTCATGGTTGCTCTTATAGCCAAGCATCTCGAGGATCACTGCTGCGGAGGTGTATAGCAGCTCATTGGTTTCAGTGATGGATGTGGTAGGGATCGCACTCAATGCTGCATTCACATCTTCTAGGAGACTTTCTGATGGTACTTCACTTAGCCGTTGTAATTGGCGTCGGGGTTGCCTTGCCTTCATTCTCGCCATGATCTTGTCTTTCAGGTCAGTCGCTGCCTCGTTCAGCGTTATTTCAATTGTTGGGGCTTCATACCCAATCTCCGGTTGGGGAGCACCTGTTGGCTCCCCTCTGACCTTGCGTCCTGGCTCCCCCTTGCCGTAGCATTTTTTGTGTTGTATCTCGTCAATCTCAAGTTGTGATAGCAGCTGCCGCTTGTGGATGTTGGAACACTGAGCTACTAGTTGCTTCGATGTAAGCCTGGATTGTGGGTTTCGTAGTAACCATTCATCCCACATTCTCTTCATGTAACCCCTCTGACTAGGGTTACTGGAGTAGTAGCATTCCAACAGAGCCTTGTTATCGCATCTCGCCCATCTCCGTCTTGTTCCAGTAGCCCAATAATAATAATATATATATATATATATATATATATATATATATATATATATATACACATATATATACACACATATATATAAACATATACATATATATATATATACATATATATATAATATATACATATGTATTTTGACCTTTCTAGGGGTAGCCACTGAGTCATTTTTTGTATTTTTTTTCCCGGGGACTTTAAATACATACATTTTTCGCCGGGCTTGAAGTCTGGGACCAATAAAAATGACTTTTCGTGCATGTTTACTGGGTCAAATTTAGGATAATTTTGCAGAAAAAAAAAAAAAAAAAAATTATTCGAGCAAAAACAATAGGCCCTCCCGGTAATCACCGGCTCGGGCCTAATAATACGGACGGACCCATCTGCAGTCTATCAACAGTGAATACACAACATATACAGGAAGAAGAAAGCACTATAATAAAACCAGTAAAAATAAAAGTGATGCATCTTTCTTGAGTAACTTCTATTGCGCCAAGTATGACAATGTTGTACCTTGAAAAGGATGAGATGACAATGAGCAGTCAATGAAAAGAGCTGCATTAACTCAACACCCATGTTAAAGTACATAAATAAATGAATATCTTACCTTATGAGCTTATGGTTAGTGTCCACTTGCACTAATGACAAAGGCCGCTGTACGAAGTATGTCCTCCCGACGATGCAACCCAGCTGTGTCATTCTTTCCAAAATTCCTGTAGCGTCAACTCTGTGCATGGACTCCTTGATGCGATTCCACTGAACTCTATGTCCATTTGCTTGGAGACAACCTTTAACCATTCTGTATCCTGCGTTTGGATCCTGGTTTTTATGGAGATGACAGCATTATCTAGTTCACTGTCAGATAAACTGCTGTATGTAAGTCTTGTGGACAACCTAAGTTCATGCATACGCCGGAAAATTGTACTTTGGCTGACACCCAGCAGGTTGGCGATACGAGACACTGGCAAGGGCATGTCAATAAGCCGGGACAGCAGCTCCTCAGAAAATCAAAATTTTGGATGGCCGCGTCCTCCTTCTCTAATAAAAACACACTCTCTTGGGAAAGAGCTGCATGAATCTTTCTAAAAGATTAAAAAAGTGACTCCACAATGGATGTTTAAAATGCTAGATGCAGATGTCAGAATAAAAGCTTACTGACTGACTTTTGGTCTTAGTCAGCATGTTAATGAGCCGACCCATAACAGAGGTCACAATCTGGACCTGGTCATTACTAAAGGTGTTCATATTTCAGATGTCACTGTGATTGATGTTGCTCTATCTGATCATTCATGTGTCTTTTTTCATCTGTCCATAATTCCAAAAGTTGCTGTTGGGCCTACTGTTGTAAAAAAGAGATACATTAACGATAACACCAGGACACAGTTTATGGAGGCAATCAGGTTTGAAAATGCCTCATCAGGTCAGGTTGATGATTTGTTGAATTGTTATACTTCAGGTGTTTTAAATGTTATGAACACCATTGCTCCTGTTAAGGTTAAAGTGATCAGGACGAGGCAGAAGGCTTCATGGAGCAATGCTCACTCTGTCAGGGCACAGAAAAGGGAATGCCGAAAAGCCGAAAGAAAATGGCGTAAATTGAAACTCTTAATTCATTATGAGGTATACAAAGAAAATTTGCATGTTTTCAATCAAACTTTGCAAAAAGAAAGAGAAATATTCTTCTCAGAGATCATCAACAACAGCAGTAACAACTCACGTGTCATACATACAGTCCAAAGGGCATAAAACAACACTGCAGCCACCTAGGAGACACTTGGTTGGTTTAACACATTTTACACAAATTAATGACAGAACAATTGAAAAAACTGTCTCCAGCCTGAGTTCATCCACCTGCTGCCTCGATGTTTTACCCACTAGATTTCTAAAATCAGTACTAAGCAGTTTGTTACCACAACTCACTGATATAGTCAATAATTCCTTACAGTCTGGAACATTTCCAAGGGCCTTAAAAACTGCTGTCATTAAGCCTCTCCTAAAGAAGAGCAGTCTTGATGCTACAGTGCTCAACAACTATCGGCCCATATCAAACCTGCCATTTTTAGGGAAAGTCATCGAAAAAGTTGTATATCAACAACTTAATGACTTTCTATTACTTAACAACTGCTTTGATCCTTTTCAGTCAGGATTCAGGCCCCATCACAGCACTGAGACTGCACTTGTCACAAATGACATCCGTATGAACACTGACGCAGGCAAAGTCTCTGTCTTAGTTCTGTTGGACTTGAGTGCTGCGTTTGATACAGTGGACCATGAAATCCTGACACAAAGATTAGAGGAATGAATAGGTATCACTGGAACTGCCCTTAAATGGTTTCAGTCCTATCTTGAAGACAGGAAGTACTTTGTTTCGGTTGGTAACTGTGTGTCAGACCAAATGGCCCTGACATGTGGGGTTCCACAGGGGTCTATCTTGGGACCTCTATTATTCAATCTCTACATGCTTCCTTTAGGCCAGTTAATACGCAGCTGTGGCGTATCCTACCATAATTATGCAGATGACACTCAGGTTTACATTTCACTCACAGCAGGTGAAAATGGACCAATCCATTCACTGTGTCACTGCATCGAACAGATTGACACGTGGATGCAAAATAATTTTCTCCAACTGAACAGAAACAAGACTGAACTAATCATCTTTGGGCCACAGAAACAAAGAGAAAGAGTCAGCAGTCACCTCTCGTCTCTTTCTCTAAAATGTAAAAACCAGGTTAGAAATCTAGGGGTCATCATGGACTCAGACTTGAATTTCCACAGTCACTTTAAGTCAATTACATCATCTGCATTTAATCACCTTAAAAACATTTCCAGAGTCAAAGGGATGATGTCTCAACCAGACTTAGAGAAACTTATCCATGCTTTTATCTCCAGCAGGTTAGATTACTGTAACGGCCTGCTCACTGGTCTCTCAAAACGAGGGTTAAGACAGCTGCAGCTTATTCAGAACGTGGCTGCTCGGGTTCTAACCAAAACCAGGAAGTACAACCACATTACGCCAGTTTTAAAATCCCTGCACTGGCTTCCTGTTGCTCAGAGAATAGACTTTAAAACAACACTTTATGAACCTCCTCGGACTCTGAGAACATCTGGGACAGGCCTTCTGCTCGTGCCCAGAGTTAGAACTAAACAGGGTGAAGCAGCGTTTAAGTTTCATGCAGCAAAAACCTGGAACAGCCTCAACTTTAACAATGTTCAAGGGGAGGTTAAAAACCTTCCTCTTTAGCTCCGCCTACACTACAACATAAAGTGTTTGTTTTTTCTTTTATCTGCACTCTTCTTTTTAAAATGTTTTTTTTTCTTATGCTTCTTAATATAAATCTTGTAAATTGTCTTTTATTCCTGTAAAGCACTTTGAGTTACCCAGTGTATGAATTGTGCTATATAAATAAAATTGCCTTGCCTTGCCTGATTTACAACGTACTGGAAGTAGTCCAAATTAAGGTATGGTTGACTTAACGTGTCAGTGATCCTTGATTCCAGACGCTGCAGTAACTGAGTAGCCAGTGGTCTCTGTAAATGCCAAAATACATATTAGATGCAAAACATGGTACCGTTAACTTAGCCGTACCAATTCAACATTATGTCGCGTTAGGCTAAATAGACATTCAAAACAGGTGTAGCTAAGTTAACATTATCATTATTTTGAAATTATTTTGCTAAAGCAATTAACGTTACTTCGTCTGGCTCAGTTCTCATTACTGCTCTGATCGACATTGCTAAACATATGATAGCAGTTAGGTTTATTGCAGTTCATGCAGTGTCAATCGGCGAAACAGGTCAAGTTCTAACATCACTAACTATAACGTTACTTTCACACAGAGCAAAATGTTGAATAAACACGTTATTTACTTTACCTGTGATGCTGAGTCTGGGCTAGCAGCCTCAGGTCTTGTTAGCCATCTTTCACCTTTGACGAATGCGCATTAGCTGTAATCGAGGTTCGATTACCTGCCCTGGGACGGCAGTGACGTCATTTCAAAGGTTTTTTACTCGTACCCACAAACTTGAATTTGTGTTCATAGTGAAGAATTCGTAGTCGTAGAACGCAGAGTTGTACTCGTGAATGTTTACAGTCATCACTTCTAAAGTCACACTCACATAAAAACACAAATGTAATTTTATTGACTCACGTGTATGAAAACGTAATTTTGCATGCCTAAGTTAATTTATGCACAAATGTTTAAAAATACGAATGCTTAAAGTTGGGCATACATCTTTTTGAAAGTGATCTTACACCATACATGTGTTAGTTTTATATTTGTTCATTTGTCATCTGTAAATTATGACAACAGTAAACAGGAAAATGTTTATGTCAGGTTTTAAACATGACAGACATTACCTCTAACCCAGTACAGTTCACATTTACCAAAGTATTATATTTAGGCAAATGTAAGTTCAAATCAAAGTCCACTATTTTCTAAAAACAGTCCTTACACACACAGTAACATACAGTGAGCTGGTGAATAAAAGACCAAGATTAGTGTTGTAATATGTTCTGTGATTAACAGTAAATCTCATGAACAGAGGTGACCGGTCCCAACAGCAAGACTTGTTTTAAACATAAGTTTTTACTTTGTTCTCTGTCTTTGCAGAGCCCCTCTACAGTTACCTGTCTGCTGCTGTCGGCCCGTCCCAGTCCAGTCCAGTCCAGTCCAGTCTAGTCCAGGACTGTCCAGTACCTTTCTAGTCCAGTCCATTACTGTCCAGTCCAGTTATCGGTCTGCTGCTCTGTCGGTCCTCTCTGCTCCTGCACAGCTGACATTAGCCCAGCCTCGTCTTCCTCAGCTTCATCTGACTTCACATCCTGGTCCATCTACAACTTCAGCTTCTTTTAAATAAACTTAAACTCAAAATTAACTCTATTCATTTTTGTGCTTCTAGGTTTGAAGTCATATATAAACTGTATTTCATGCTCTTAAATCTGACATAATTTTTACACTTTGTATTTAGGTGCAGGAGTTAATAACTTTTTATTTATTTTTAAATGAACTTTTAAATAACATGAAAGTAGATGAAAGCAAACAGATAAAACTTTAAATAATTTATATATTACTAGTGTTATTTTAGCATGCCATAAGCAATAGATATTATTGTGGAAAATGTCAGAAAAAAAAAACACATTGTTTGTCTCTTTTTAAATTGTAATGATAAAGTAGTGCTGCAAAGATGGAAGGGTTTCTTGAACTTTCAGGGAACCCAAGAAAAAAGTAGAAGGAAACAAAAACAAAAATCAAAACTGGTTTCAAAAATACAGCACTTGCTTCTTTGACTACAATTTCTAAATAACCAGTTTCTTAAAAAAAGTATGCAATGTGTCTATTTTATGTATGTATTAAAATAAGTTGAAGAAAATTATTATTAACCACAGATGCTAAGATAGATTTCATACAGAAAATATAATTCTATATGATAAGCTTTATATATCTTTACAACATTTACAACATAGAGGATATCTATTAATAATATCACAGTTTAGTACTATTTGCTAGTTGTAGATGTATTTTTGAACAGTCTTGACAAAGATGACAAACATAGTGACGTCACACTCCTTATGTCCAGCTACAGTCACTGGGTGGGTTGCTACCAAGCCTCTCTTATGGAACCCCTTAAAAGGTCCTCGAGGAAGGGAGCCACCATACAGCGATATACCTCCGTCCACCAGAGGGCAGGCTCCAAAAGCAGAAATATAAGGAACAAATTCAATGGCAACTACACAAGCGTAAAAAACCCGTTTACAGGCTAGTTTAAAAGACGGCTCTGGTCTCTAGAGCTAAGTTATTGTTACGTGACAACTCTGGGGGGAGTGAATTTTTTGAAAAATCATTTTGTTTGCCCTCAGCTTAACTTTAGAATTATGCATAATAAAGGGAGGGGCAACTTTGATTGGCATGTGTGTGCCAACCAGAGTCAGACAGCGCTAGACTACAAGGGATACTCACGTCTGCCAGTGGCCAGTAGTTAGGTGTTAGGTGTGTCTTTTTTTTGCTGCTTAGAGACGTTTTTAACAAAAAACACAGGAATATTTTGCTTTAGTATTATGTGCCCTTCATTGACCGACTGGCCAATAAGCATGGCTCTACTTTTTTTAGTGAGTAAAATTCAAATTGTATATTTTATTACTATAATTATATACTTTATTAACCGCTTATCTTAAGAGCTATGCTAACAGACCGTAAGGCTATTACTAAAGCAGTTAAAACCTCCCCCACAGTTCATACTGTCGTGTGCTTGGGCAAGACCCTCCTTGCCTCCAGCTTTAACACTGGTAAAGCACTTTGAGTGCCTAGGTGGAAAAGCGCTATATAATTTTAAAAAATAATTCACACTATGTTGTTATTAGGCTATTAACATCTGGCTTGTTAGCTTACTTGGTCAGAGTCAAGGATGTTGTTAGCTTTTCCTGAGGTTGCTGTGACCTTTATAATCATTCAATTATTACCATTTAAAAATAAATTCCCAAAATGATGATATTAATAGAGGAATTTTACTACTATTGATGACTAATCCTCCTGTAAGCTCAGGGCTATGACAGTGCACTTCACTCGGCTCATCAGGGCTAACCTGCTAACATGTTTATAGCTGTAACCTGTTTAAAGCCTTTAGCCATGTAAATGTTCTCGTGTCTGTCTTTAACCACAACTGTCTTACCGCTTTGAATATTAATAAAAATAGGCAGCTGAGAGTAAATTGTGTCTCTTTGGCTTCATAGAGGACTGAGACAATTCACTGATAGATCCAACAGCATTAATGGTAACATTTCACACAGATACATAAAAAATCCAGCATTAATGCAAACAAGCCAAATGAGTAAATAAAATAAAAAAAATCCAGTAAAATTCAACGCTTCATAACTTTATAAATCAATGACTAACACTGATCCTAAAGCAGGGCAGCACCGAATGGTGTTGAAACACTCTGAAATTAAGACAAAAATGAGTTGAAGCTCATTCACTGGACAGAATTAACTCTATTACATCTTAAATGGTAAATGGCATGCATTTATATAGCGCTTTTTGGCACCCTTCTCGGGCACCCAAATCACTTTACATCGTGCTTCCACTCACCCCATTCACACACATTCACACCTGGAGCAGACAGAGATGGGGGCTGTCATACAAACGGCGCTCAACCTTCTCCTACCCCCACCAAACACACCTCTACAGTCGCACACATTCATACACCAGTGCTGCGGACACTGGAGGCAAGGTGGGTTAAGTGTTTTGCCCAAAGACACAACGAAAGTATGAACAGGGCAGAGCGGGAATCGAACCGCCAACCTTCCGGTTATAGGACGACTGCTCTACCACTGAGCCACTCCGTCTTAAAAAGTGTTTGGGACAAAATACACTGTATTTTGTAAATATGCAAGTTAGGCAACTCTAAAGCTCACACATGTCTAATGCCCTTGAGGTTTTTATCAATTCAGACAGTTTTCATCAGAAACATCAGATCAGACTAAAGTTCAGATATAAGCTTAAGTGAAATAAGAGAAAACTTAAACTCTCTAAATTAGTCCAAACGGGTACAACAACAAAACATAGCCACAGACAAGTTACACAAACACCTAAGATAAAAACTGTAGCCGAAACTATGATTAAGCAAGACATACAGCGATATAAAAAACCCCAAAGCCTTGTTACAATCGCCATCAACATAACTGTGTACATTATCACTCACCCAAAACGTTGCAATAAAATCCATTTTCATTTGTGTCTTTTTCTGAGGAAATGTCCTGTATTTCCACGTAAAGTGTTTGTCCAGAACCGCTGTCCAGAGGCTGAGTTGAAGTTCTTTTACTGTTGTAACCCACCAGTTAAAAGGGGTTATTTTAATTGTCTATGTTGAAATGTTGGTTGATTTTATGTTTTATATATATTAAGAATTTTGTTTTGAAAACCGGAAGTTTATTGTGACGGCTAACAGGAAGTAGTATAAAAACCGCAGATAGCTTCACTTGCTCATTGACGCACAGAGCATGGCTTCAACACTCACGTGTTGATTAAAAAGTGAGAAAAAGGTATAACAAACAGAATGTAATGTCCTGAAAATTACAAATGTTCAAATCAGTTATCTAATATGCTAAAAACTCCTGTTTAGAGGTGGGAAAACCGCCGAAGAAGCACTTTTATGTTCCTGAAACACTGTGAAAAGCCTTGGTAAGCTGGCACCCACATGTTCTCATTGATTGTATGTATTGAGAGGCCTGGGGGGAGTGCCAGTGTATTGAGACACTGGGGGTGGTTAAGAGATAAGAGTGAGCCAATGCTGAGGATGAGAAGAGGTCTCGTGAGGTGGTGACGGGATGGAGGAGGGTTACCCACGAGCTGAAGACTGAATGAGGAAGCTGTGAGGGTGCTTTAAATGAGTGCATCATGCAGTGATTGACTACAGCTGAGGACCTGCACGAGATAGGTGCAGCAGCTGCAACAAGCCAATGAGGAAGAGAGTCTTCCATCCTGAATTTGTGCTATCATATTTATTTTATTTTGAATTGCATATGATTGATTTCCTATGAAATATGATAAGATCAATAATATAATACAGATAAATAAATCTGTATTTCTGTAATTCTTTGCTGCAAGGTCAAGCCACAGAGCCAACACCCAATGGAGCAGCCACAAAAGAAGTCAGCCATGAATTTTTGGGTGATGCGTTTGTGAAGGAGTCAGACACAGCCAAATATTTTGCCAACACCAACAAAGAGGAGGGGGTGTCCTACAGGGCAGCAAACAGCATGCCAGTGGATGGTGGTAATTCACTGCCATGCTGGAAGCACAATGAACATAAACACCCTCATGTTGCAAAGATGGCAAGATGCTACCTTGCCGTTTCCTGTGACTTCAGTTCCTAGTGAGAGGGTGTTTTCCACAGCAGGTGATATAGAGGTCTACTCTCTCCACACAGAATGTAGAGATCCTCATCTTTTTGAATAAAAAAAACAAAAACAAAAAAATACGTCATTACAAGCTTAGGTCAGTTTTCAGGTCTTTTTCACAATTCAGCTGGCTGGTTGACTTTATTTTTTTAGGTAAACCAAAGGTTGTGTAGGTTATTTTTGCTAAGACCACAGATTTCAAAAGTTGTATTTGTTAAAACAGAACCTTTTTGCTGCTTGTAATAAATGAAAAACAAAACAGATTTGTCTCCTCCCTTTTTTAGCTGATCCGAAAAATAATCCGACCTGTGACTCAAAAAAACCTAGTATGAGCCGAACCGGGAGTTTTGTTATCCGTTAAATCACTACTGACCACTTTTGCCAACTTAGTAACTATTCAGACCCCTCTAGCAACTAGCGACAAATCTAGGAACTTTTCCTGATGTTATTGGAGACTTGATTTTACTCTTCTCAACGAGCGTGCAGCTGTGGCCCCTCCCCCATCTCAAAGTTCTCACAGACGACCCAGTCCTCATGCAGCAGTCCCTCCCAGTTGCAGTCAAGAGCAGGACATGGTCGCCCCTCTGCGTCCAGAGCATGGATGTATTATTATGGTGGATTGACATAAGCTAAACATCTATCTGGCTAGCTCATCATGTCTAAACTGTACACTCAGAAATACAGAAAGGAGTGGGAATTAAACCCTGAAAAGGCTTGTGTATTGGAGATGATATACGGGAATGATTATTGTAAAGATGATTTCTATGCCAAAATTAGTGATGTAATAAAACACATGGCAATTCAAAACCCAATTAAAAAGATAAAGTTAGTTTCACCCAAAACAAGCTTCCATTATGGTTTATTTATGGTCTTCTAAAGCATCATTACAATTACATGCATATGGCAAATTAGGCAAATTAGGCCAATTGCTACTTTCTTTACTGAGGAGTTGGCAACACTGTTACTGACCATTAATAGTATACAGAGAATGAAAATTAGCTCTAAACACATTTCCTATCTCTTTTATACTTTTGAATTATGTTTATTCAATTAATAAGTAATGGCTTATTTATATCTGTCTAGTCAAATGATAAAGATCAGAAATTAACAAAATTCAATTGGAAATACCATTGGCAGCGGGCGATGTTGATACAGTCAACATTATGTTTTTAACTCTTATCTTATGAAATATTGAGAAGGCACAAACACACGATTCAACCATAAACTCCTACAGTGTTGACGCACTAGTAAAGCCTTTCACAGACTGACTAAGACACAACTACACAACTAGCTCCAATAGACAAACCTCTGTTGGCAGCTACTGGCAAGGCTAAATACGAGACAATCCATAAATGTGTGACATTACAAACCAATAAACACAAAAAAAACATGAGTTACAGTGATTATTTCCCGCAGATATGGACAGTTGAAGCTTATCCCTCCACAAGGTTCTTGTTCAGAAGAACAGTCAATCAGAGCGCAGAGCTCTGAGCGCATTTGCATTGATTTTCTGTTTTTGAGCTCAACGCTAAAAAAGGACCACAGTAAAAGTAAAGTCAGAAGCTAAATGGAGCTTAAGTTAACTTATGTATTAGTTAATCTATTAGCAAATGGATTTGCAAAGGGAATAAGGAATAGCTTTTTTAAAACACCATTTAAAATGTTTAATTTATAAAACAACTATTTATTTTTGCTCAGTGGTAGAGCGGTCGTCCTTCAACCTGAAGGTAGGTGGTTCGATTCCTGCTCTCCCCACAGTTCATACCGTCGTTGTGTCCTTGGGCAAGACACTTAACCCACCTTGCCTCCAGTGGTGTTCCAGCTGTAACACTGGTAATTACTGTAGAACAATGTAAGTCGCTTTGGATAATAGCGTCAGCTAAAATGAATAAATGTAAATGAGGATTTTTAGATGGCTACACTCTAAAAAAAAAAAAGGGTGCTAAATAGCACTAAAGGTAGTTCTTTGGCTCGTAATCATAGGGGAACCACTTTAAGTGCCATAGCACTTATCTTTAAAGGTGCTATACAGCACCTTTGTCAAACGGTGCTATGTAGAACCATAAGAGGTGCTATAAAGCACCTTGATTGTTTACAATTTCTTCAACAAAAATGGTGCTCAACATTAGTACTTTGGCTCGTTATAGGGGAACCTCTTTTGGCATTAATGGCACTTAAGCTTTATAGCACATTTGTCAAATGGTTCTTTATAGAAACTTTTTTTTAGGTAGTAGGCCATTATCATGCCATATGTTTGAGTCAATATGCTTCTAAATTACGCTTTTATACCAAATCATGGATTGAAAGATTCAAAACCCTGTACTAAAAGCTTCCTGAAAGAAAATACATTTCACTTTTAACAGTTTAATTCATTTATTTTAGTTGCAAATATAATCAGTGCTTTTTAACAACACTGGCTGAAAAAATTGAAATTGGAATATGAGAGAGAGACAGAGACTCTATGCACAGATTGAGTTGTACACTAGAGAGAGAGAGACTCACAGATTGAGTTGTACACTCTTTTGTGACAGGAAGTCCGGCTGCATCCTTCATTTTTAAGGCAACGCACTCCAGGAAGGTCAGTGTCTTTTTCAGTCCTTTAGGATATTGGATCCCAAACAAAAAATATATACAAAGGATGAGGCCCAGTGCCATTGAGATGTCCTCGCTCTCCTCAGTAATGGACTGGCCATCCAACATGACGACATTGTGGTCGTATTGCATGGGATGACCCTCCCTGCAGCCTTTGAGCACCATTTTAGGTGTTGGTGTGTCAGGAGGGCAGGTCTGAGCATGGCCCTGAGGGAAAAGGGATAATAGCATTAACCGTCTTCATTTATTTGAAAGGCAAACCTTAAATAGTTGAATAAAACATTTATTCATTTAGCTGACGCTTTTATCCAAAGCGACTTACATTGTTCTAACGTAATTACCAGTGTTACAGTCACTGGAGGCAAGGTGGGTTAAGTGTCTTGCCCAAGGACACAACGACAGTATGAACTGTGGGGAGAGTGGGAATCGAACCGCCTACCTTCTGGTTGAAAGACAACCACTCTACCCACTGAGCTACTGCCGCCCAATTGCCGCCCCCAATAAGCCCATTGAAGCAGTTTTACAGTGAATTTAAGGAGCAGAGTGCCTAAAACCCCCTTGTTGTTCTACATCCAATGTAAAACATGGCTTCAAAGAACTTATTGCATTTATAAAACTTACTCCATAAAAATATTTTTATATTTATTTTATTCATAAAATGGTCTTTATTTTTATTCATAAAATAAAGACCAGCAACCAAAAATTACACATTTATTCATCTGCCAAGCAATGTGGTTTTACTAAGCAACATATGCAGCAACAAACAGCAGTTGCGCAGGTACACGGTGTAGGAATCACAATACAGCACTTGCTCGAGTACCTTATTGCTTTTATAAAACGGTTGCCACACAATACCAATATTAAAGCCGAAAAATATGTATCTATTCAACCTTAATGAAGTAAAATCACTAAAAGCATTCCTTCTGCTGGAAAAAAAAAAAAAATAGTCCCTGTCCAGCCGTAAACAGCAAGAAGTTACACATATTATTTTGCCAAAAGATGGAGGCAAAAACTGTCTTTATGAGTGAGTCATCTGGAATCGGCAGAGAAGGACGTTTATATTGGAAGGCTCTGAGTCAAACTTGTTATCACGAAGGAGGAAGACGCATCTGACAGATGACTATAGGCATGGGAAAAACACAGCTATTCACCAATCAGAATCAAGGATTGGAACTAACCGTTTTATAATTATAAAGACATTGATTTTAGCTAATAATACACTTAAACTACACCATGTACCTTTAATGTAATTAAGTCACAGGTATATGTTTGTTGAGTAATTTACAACGCTTAACCAATCAGAATCAAGGACCGGAACTATCAGTTTTATAATAAATTTTAACTCCTGTCATACAACTGCTCATACTCATACATTAACTGAAAATTAATGTAATTTTCTCTTAACTTTGAAAGCCTAGTTTGTGTAGACCAGCAAACAAAAACTAATGTTTGCATTGAAGTCATTTCACAGCAAAACGAGCAATAATTGTAGTGCTTTAATTAGACTTGCTTAACACTCAGTCAACTGTTCCTGGCTCACCTCAACTTCAAAAAGCAACCCTGGGTCCTCCTTAAACAGTGCAGGCAAGAGCAGAATAGCTGCTTCCAACTGTAGTCCTTTAAATAACATCGGTGGATGCTTTTATCTAATAAGTTTTCTTTGTTTTTCAATTAATTACCAAGACTGTAATTATTACCACCTTTAATAAACTAGAAATTAGTCTTTATTATTACACAAGACAGATACATGCAGGAACTTATGATCTCAGGCAGATATGGGTGTCAGACAGTGATAGACAGAAAATCTAAGCAGTGCAGATTAAATTACCTTTTTTCAGTCTGCCGTCTTCACAGTCATCAACCACACGCCTGAACTTCTCCATCAGGGGACTACGTGAAACTTGAAGGACTTTAGGTGCCATTACCCAGAGCTGAGAGAGAATCTGTTGGTCCACATCAGCGTTACGGTCTCTCAGATCCCAAAGGAGCTTATGTTAAGATGAAGGCAAAGTAGAAAAGACAGTCATAACTCGTTAGTCATAAGTCATAACTATGGAGGCAATTAATACACTACTGTACTTAGCATTTTGTCCAGTCTGAAACATGGAAATTTAGAGATAATCTCCTCCGTGCTGTGGTTAGACACAAAATTTCTCTGGTAGATTTTTATCAGCGCCATCCTTTCTTTAAGAAGCTCTAAGTTTGGTCTAAGCTTCTCTGTTTCCTCCTTTATTACTCGGAGATGTTCCCTGATGCTTCGTTCATCTTCTCCTGCATCAACCTATTGGGGTAGTTAAATTGCTACAAACTCTCAAACTACAACATTGGGAGCAGCGACTTTAAAAATATGAGGAGAAAAGGACTAATGGTCATTCTGCATAGACTTATTTATAACTACAAAACAGACAAAATATTCTCAGTTGAAATTTACAGTGACCAGTCAACTCGTTGGAACCAGGTTCGAGTTAACTGTTAATTTTGGCATGACATTGGCCTGTAGTCACAAATTACACTATATACACAATACAATCATTTCTTTAGTAGAACATAAGATGCATCTTATTATACTATTAGCTTTCCATTTTGGAAAATAACATTTATCAGGGTTTTTGAAGGCCAAAATAATTGTCCTACTGGAGTGTATTGGAGTCTGGAAAAAGGATGCAGCACAATGCCAAGTTTCTTAATAATAAAGCAATCAGTGAAAGTATGGTCTTTAACATGCACGTTAAGTTTAAATAAGGACTGAATGCAAAAAAAGTTAATTTAATAGGTGGGAATGAATTTTTTTATGGCAATACATCGTTAAAATTATTAGTGTTTTTTTTACATTAAAAGAGATAATGCTATAAACAGCCACATGTTCTCGTAATAGCAGAAGAATCAGGTATAAGCAAATCACAAGTTTTATTTTTCAAAATGTATCACTGTTTTAAGTATAGATAATGCCGATGAATAATACTTTTCATTATGTCCAAATATTGATTTCCATATAATATTGCTTTTCATATTTCATGTGATGTTCATACTGTAAAACTGAATTAATTTCAAGGGATGAAAATATGAAGACAGGACTTGAACAGATATTTTACAGGCCTTGCCATTTTGAATCCTTTAAAAGGATGATCTCTGATGTCCATGGGTTATCGCAGAAATTGCAATTATACAAAGTTTACTGCCAAATTCAAGATTATTACCATGGTACTCGGATAAGCTTCCACTGTCTTAAGAGGTCGCTTCCTTCTTTTGGGTATATGCATACTTGCAGTATGTTCTTGAAGAGTTTGACTTATAAATTTAAAAGCCGTTTAGAATTTCCTAAACGCATCATGAAAATACAGAGCCTTCTTCCTCATAAAACAGTTTACTGCCATGAAATAAAATACCAAATGGACCTACTTGGTTAGAAAGTGTATTCTTGACAAAAAAAACTGGTATCCCCAATAATTAATTTCTAATTAATAAATAATTCATTTGTAAAACTATGAACTCATTTTGAATAACAATACATACAATTGAAAACTTACATATCCAGACCCAATACTTTCCCTTAGATATGGGTAATCCATTATCACATTTGACAGAATGTATTGAAGATGAGTTGGGTACCTAACATCAGAAGGAGAAAAGCATACTAGTTGTTAGTAACTATACCAGCCATAGCAACTACACACTGAAAATTCTAATGTAAAGGAACATTGTCAAAAATATGCTCTGTCTAGTCTGCACCTGTTCTCATTAGTCACTGATTAGTTAACCTTCATCCACCTGTGTCTGGATAGTTTCCTCATTTCCTCAATTTGTATTTAGGCCATCCTTAAAAATATTATTGTTTGCCGTAAACAGGTTCGACCATGTCAACTTTAGTTTGACCAATTAAGTTATTGTATTCAAGTAACTAGTACAAATCCAATAAAGTAATATTGCTCACCCTCAAAAGTTTCACAGAATTCCCCCAAGTCAATATCTTTCAACCACTGGCAAACTTGGACAGAAGTCCAACCCGTGAAGTCTGTCATAACCTGAAGAAAGAGAGAAAATAACAAAACAAACAAATTACAACACTAGGATGAATGTAAGCCTATAGAGTAACTTATAGACCCATCTACAGCAGCCCAGTAATGACAAACATTAATAATTTAAATATTTTGTGCATGTTGACAGTATTTTAAGATTTGACACAGACATTTGAACCTTATTTGAACATTGGGATAACGTAGTTGATTGCCATTAAAGTCTGAATGTGTATCCCTCAAAAATTTGTATTTGTTTTCCACTGAAGAAATAAAGACATGGATATCTTGGATGACATCGGGGTTAGTAAATTATCTGGACATTTTCATGAGGTGAACTAACTTAATCCTTTAAATGTACTCCACACTAGCAGGCGAGACACCAACTTTACATGTGAATAGGGTAAGACTACAAAGTATCCATGGTAACGATGCAGCTAGCTATAAAGCCCGTCACTGGGGGAATTAGACCATCGCTATTAGTGATTTGGAAAGATATTAAAGTAGTAGTGTTATAACGTTATATCTGGAGAAAGTCAAGAAAAGAACGACCCCAGTTAACTTACAGTTAACCCCAGTTAACTTAACATACGGTTACAACACGGTTGGTCAGGCTCCTCAGTCAACTAACATTTGATTGATACTAATCTTAGCATTAATGTCACAAAACACGGTAAAACTTTTGCAAAATACAATGAAAAGTTTCCCCTGACAAATAACTTAACGTTAATTGTATATTTCACTCGCAGTATGCGCTATGACACTCACCTCGAAAGATATCTTCTGTCTCTTTTTAGAAATGTGTTCGTCGTCGTCGTCCTGGTTTTGATTGACGTCGAGACCAACGGTTTTTCTAGAGTGTTCTTTGAGGAATGCGGCGCTCGCCCTCGCTCACGTGCACCTGAACTGCATGCTATTCGGCGCATACACGCATAGGTTTTTATCCAGTCTAAAAAAATATATATTATATTATATATTTGTTATTTGTTATATATGAGAAAAAAAAAATATATATATATATAGTTTTTTTTTTTTATTGAACTTAAAAAATTCTTGACACATTTTCACATTTTGTAAGTAGAAATTGAAACACGTTTTTAAACACAACTTCTCACTCATTTTGGTCAAATTATTTGAGGCCTATACCTACACAAACAAAAAGCATTGATGAATATGAATATACGTTTTTATTGAAGTTTGTGACATAATTTCGGTATATATCTGACTTCACATCCACACCAAAAAAATTTCTGTTGTCAAAAGTCTTGTGTGGAGGCCTTGGATAAGTGCCTTGTGTTCAGGAAACTCACAGTATTTTAATGTCATTTTTCTAATCCTATCACCAACTAAACCTAAGACACTTAGGATATTAGAGAACTCATATCACTAAGAATTAGGGGCATAACAGGTTATTTGCATGGCAGTGGTGCCATGTAGCACCATATCCACTGCAAAGAACAGCTGAAGAACCGCTGAAGAACCATTATTTTTAGTGTGTATATTAAATGTAGTATTTATTGCATAATTAGTAAAGTGATTTTAATTACACAATTAAACTGATTTAGTAAATGCTTTCACAGTTGCTCTTTTGATTCAGATTAATAAATTAAATTGCAAATGGATTTATTAATTGATGTTTTAAAGTTCAACTTAAATGCTTTTATAAAATGCTTTATTTTTATTTACATAGTCCTAAAAATCTTCCTTTAGCGTATCCTGTGCAGGTCAGAGAAACAATGCAGCAGATGCTATAGAAATGATCTCACTGACGATAACGGAAGTGCTTTTTCTGCACATTGCTATGCGAAGACGCATGCATGTGGAAATTGGGGGTTACAATAACCCTCTGCAACTACAATGTATTACACATGTTTTTTTTTATTATTTATATCATTTTATTAATAATGTTACATGCTTTACAAAATATGGCTTTGTATTTTTTATGTATAAGTTTACATAACTAAACATCTGTTATAATCACAATATGCTTTACAGCATAACACACAAAACATAAGTTGAAATATAATTCTAATAAAACATACTCCGTAAACATACAGTAAAATTATAAAAACAAATCAGAGTTTTGTAAAACATAACTTAATTGAAGCAGAGATTTGTCTAAAGCAATGACATATGCATCAAGAGGAGTATCAGTCTTCATAAAACCCACAGGTCAGCCTCTGCAGTGCTCCACACAGACACAGGACACAGAAGGTCAGAAACAGAGTGAGTTTATGATCATACATTGCGGGATCTAATTCTGAGGACATCTGGAGACATGCACCAACATGAAGATGTATAATGTGCACAAACACAACATATTTTAATATTAACAAGACACAAAGTGAAAAGTAAAGAGATACAGTGGGGATCGAAAGTTTGTGCATCCCAGGTAAAAATTTTTATTAATGTGCATAAAGACGCCAAGAAAAGATGGAAAAATCTCCAAAAGGCATCTAATGACAGATTAGCCATCCTTATATTAAGTTTAAAAAAAAGTTAGATTTTATTTTCATCATTTACACTTTCAAAATAACAGAAAACAAAAAAATGGTTTCTGCAAAAGTTTGGGCACCCTGCAGAGTTAATTCCTTGCTTCCTTGGCAAGTATCACAGCTTAGAGCTTTTGTAGCCAAGTCTTTCAATTCTTGTTTGAGGTATCTTTGCCCATTCTTCCTTACAAAAGTCTTCCAATTCTTTGAGATTTCTGGGCTGTCTGTCACGCACTGCTCTATCCATAGATTTTCAATTATGTTGAGGTCAGGAGATTGTGAAGACCATGGCAAAACCTTTAGTTTATGCCTCTTGATGTAATCCACCGTGGATTTTGAGGTGTGTTTAGGATCATTATCCATTTGTAGAAGCCATCCTCTCTTTAACTTCAGCTTTTTCACAGATGGCATCAAGTTAGCATCCAAAATTTGCTGAAATTTTTTGAATCCATTTTCCTTCTACTCGTGAAATGTTCCCTGTGCCACTGGCTGCAATACAACCCCAAAACATGATCAATCCACCCCCATGCTTAACAGTTGGACAGAGGTTATTTTCATTAAATTCTGTGCCATTTCTTCTCCAAACATACCTTTGCTCATTCCTGCCAAAAAGTTCTATTTTAACCTCATCGGTCCACAGAACTTGTTTCCAAAATGCATCAGGCTTGTCTATATGTTCATTTGCAAACTTCAAACGCTGATTTTTGTGTTGAAGACGTAGAAGAGGTTTTCTTCTGATGACTCTTCCATGAAGTCCATATTTGTACAAGTATCTCTTTACAGTGGAATAGTGTACCACAACTCCAGTGTCTGCCAGATCTTTCTGGAGGGATCGTGCAGTCAAACGTGGGTTTTGACTTTTCTCACAATCCTGCGAGCTGTTCTGTCTGATATTTTTCTTGGTCTTCCAGATCTTGCTTTAACTTCCACTGTTCCTGATGACTGCCATTTCTTAATTACATTCCGAACAGAGGATATTGGCATCTGAAAACGCTTTGCTATCTTTTTATAGCCTTCTCCTGCTTTGTGAGCGTCAACTATTTTCAGTTTCAGTTTTCTAGACCAGGGGTTCCCAAACTTTTCAGACCGCGACCCCCAATATTAGACTGCTGACGATCCGCGACCCCCCCCCCCGCCGCTAAATGAATGTAGCCCACATGCTAATTATTATTATTTAAACCTATTGTATTTATTTTTGGAATGTATTTATTTAGCTATTATTATAAAATTTATGATTATAAAGGGGTGCACTTAAGACTGTATGTTTATCATAAAATAATAAATGAATGTTTTATTAAAAAAATAAAAAAAAATAAAGAAAAACAGTTTTAGAAATGTTTGTGTACTATTCATTCTTAACATGAAGACGTGTTTGGCTTATTTTATTATACTATGCTTTTTACCCAAAATGGACTTTAAAAGTAGCCCGCGGACTTGGCAACAAGCCATCACTTAACTGTCATAATTAATCGGAGCAAACAAAGTTTTACAAAGTTTTACTTTCAGTTTATTTTAATTATCCTAAATGTATACTCGCATCATTACAACCTTTTAAAATAAAAAAAAAAATTTCATAAAAAAAAAAAATTCTGGAAATCATCTCGCGACCCCCCGCCCATCCCCGCGACCCCGAGTATCAAACCCCACTTTGGGAACCAGTGTTCTAGACAACTGCTTAGAAGAACCCATGGTGCTGATTGTTGGGGCAAGGTCAGATGAGTCTGGGCATTAAAAACCTTTGAGATTGACATCACCTGGTCTATCCAGATGATGATTGAGAACAATCCATGACACTGTCAGGTCCTAGCTTGCCAAAGGGGGCAGTACAAGGTATTAACTCTGCAGGGTGCCCAAACTTTTGCAGACACCATTTTTTTGTTTTCTGTTATTTTGAAAGTGTAAATGATGGAAATAAAATATAACTTTTTTTGAATTATTATAAGGATTTCTAAACTGTCATTTGATGCCTTTTGGAGATTTTTCCATCTATTCTTGGCGTCTTT
The DNA here is from genome assembly GCA_024416835.2 of Perccottus glenii. NCBI lineage: Eukaryota > Metazoa > Chordata > Actinopteri > Gobiiformes > Odontobutidae > Perccottus > Perccottus glenii. Next base: position 2,780,614 of record CM044561.2, read on the forward strand.
ATGCACATTAATAAAAATCTTTACCTTGGGTGCCCAAACATTCGATCCCCACTGTATTACAGAGATGTATTACCAACAGAATTATGTCATATACACTGCATTTATATTCCCTAAACTACAACAATAATTAACAACTTTTTCTGTTTTCCTGTTTTTACTTTGATGCTAAATAATGCTATTATAGCACTAAATAGTGTTAGATTGTTTTATCTAACGGTGTTTAGCTCGTAGCTACAGAACTATGCTAACGTCAGTTTGCAGCTAAATGTTATTGAACTTGCAACAACTAACTGTTTCTGCACACTGCAGATGAAATATGAGTTTAGTCCATAGATTGTATATTAATTATGGATGCTATCCGCCCATTGGTCCCCTATTTGCCGAAATAGCCTCAAAGTCAGGGCAAAAAAATGGCGATTACATCCGGACATTTCAGACTCCTTCGTCAGAGGATGTTACTAAAATGGGCAAAGGGAGCGTTGCATCGTAAGCCCGTGGGAGGGCATTATGAGCGCGTGCGTGGGTAATTACGCCCACACCAGGCTAACGCAAGTGGAGCTTCCCACCCGAGATTTATGACCACGCTATGTATCTCTCTATAATATGTTATATAGTTAACAAGGCTTTCGAATAATGCTTGTGGTATGTAGCTATAATATAGCATGCTAATCTAACTTTTTCTATTGTAGTTTAAAATATGGAAAAGGTCACTGTTCAAATTGCTCACTCTCAAGAGCCCACTGCCCAGAAAAGTGCAGTTACACATTACTTTGGATACTATATTTTACTTAGTTATAGCCACGTTATACATCACTCTTGTAGTTTTCTCGATGGACCTGCCCTCTGCTTCTGCCTTCTGCACCTGGAAACATCTGTTAAAACATCTGCAGCAGTTTTTTGTAGTTTTTGATTTTATACCACTAGATGGTAGATTAAATTATAAGTAAGGCATACCCATACTTAAAGCAGAATAAAAGTTTGTTTAAAATTGTAAAAACATATGATACAATACATTTCACTGAAAATAAAAAAGTGCAAATGAATTGTAAACAGTTTTCTTTTTTAATGCTCAAGTGTGTAAAAAAGGTGTCACATATTTGTGATGCAGTTCCAAAAGGTTTGAGAAGCAACAAACGAAGCCTTGTCCCATCAGGTTGTAAGGGTGAAGGTGGACGTGGCGAGGATGTGATGAGGAGTTTAAAATGACTGCTGCAGGACGGGACCCTGTGGAAAGTCAGATAAAAAAATAAATAAATCACAAAACAAATTCAAGTTGGCCTGTCTTGGTTGAAAGCCCAATCACCACAACAAGGTGCAGGCCTTGAGTGGGAACATATAAGACGGGACAACAACTGTTAAATAAAATGCACATCCAGAAACAGGACATAAGGATTAAAAATAATAGCACAAGACAATACAGAACATGTAAAAATACAATGAACTAGGGTGGGCATGAAAGCGAACTTTCATGCCCACAGAGGAACATAACAGAGGAAATTATTCTGCCAACTCTATTAAAAACAAATCCTGTTATCAGACATATTCCACCGATGATGTAAACTATTGCACACACAGGCTCTCTGAAATGTACTTAGGCCCCGTTCATACAGGCTCTAAGACATATAGAAAATGGTCTAATCAAGTTCAATTCATTTCCCATTTAAGGTTTGCATGGCCACAAATGTACATGACATACATAATATTTACACTTATTGACACTCAACACTGTCATTTGACTAGGGGTGTGCCGGTTTCAGAATTGGTGATGACGTGAGTCAAATGTGACGGTTCATAACATAACCGTCGGGGTTGGGGTGGGTGGGGGTATTAGTTTGAATAAACGAGCAGACACTGATTAGCTACTTGCTCTACGTTTATTTAAAATTAACAGCAAGACAACTAGCAGTGAATGTGCTTATTAAATGAATCACACACAGTGAACAAATCCTTAACAAAAAAAAAAAAAAAAAAAACTTTGCAATGAATGTGCTTTGTTTTAAATAAATCACACACAGTAAACAAAACCCAGTTCCGTGACAGGTACACCAACATGTTCCCCGCAGTGCTAAAACTCGCTCTGATGCTGTGCTTGTAGCACAAATACACATGTATTTACGTGCCAATTTTGCTAAGAGCGGATAGCGTGTTTCATTGTCTCGCCACCATGCTAGTGGATCTGCCGTAGAGTCAATTGGTTGTTCTTGGAGATAGCGGGTTAACTCCGTGTCAGCGCTGATCGGTAAAGGGGCAGAGATTTCAGACCTCCGTTTATTAAGGAGATCTCCAAGATTTCTCTTCTTGGGAGGGGGTGGTGCACAGACCTCTCCCGAATCATCTCCAGCAGCAGCAGCCTCCGAAGCACCACTAACTCCGCCTCCGTTTCCCTCGTCAGCTGATACAATTTCCCCCCGAAGTGCATCTTTTGTCTCCTCCAATCCATTCCCCCCATTGCCTCTGTATCGTGGGTCAAGGAAAGATGACTTTCCCAAAAGCTCCTGAGTGGCTGGCACTGTATTTGTGCTAATGTATGAGGCATAGGCCTACGCTGAGTTTCATTTACGATGAGATGCGCTCTAGTTCACAGTGCAGTGCAAGTGAACGCGGCGCGCTGGCGCTTCCATGTCACGGTTATCATTGTCTGCTATATTTGCTTTTTATTTATTAAAATACATGCAATTGGTTGATGAAACATTTATTAAAATTAAGATAAAATTTGTACAAAACGAAATTTGTTTTTAAGAAAGGTTTTCTACAAAGCAAAATTTAATGAAGTGGTAAATATTATGTCTGACGATTTACAAAACTTCATTAAGTGGTAAAAACCATGTCTCCCGATATATTGCGCATCTTATGATCCTATCTAAAAAATGAAAATAATTTTTGATAAATAATGTTTGTAAAAAATATTTTAATGACACGGTTTTGGCGGTTATAGAGTTCTAATGACGGTGTTCAACTATAACCGCCGATCACACGGTTATATACTAACCGTCACACCCCTACATTTGACACTATTAACATTCTCAACCTCTCAACCAACATACCTGCCGTGACCGTCTAGGCTTTGGATGTTTGTCTTTTGAAAAAAAGAAATTGGTGGGCACAGCTGTGCTTGTCGAGCAAGTCAAGTCCTTCCCTGTTAAAAGAGACATAAAGAAAAGACATTATATGGCATTGTAGCTACTTTATTTAATTGATTTATTGTAGAATCACAGTTGTACATATTTTTTATTTAGAGCATTCCTGTATCAACGAGTTGTGTCCATGGTCACCTTGACACCACAAAAGTAATAGTAATCTATGGCCACGCCCCTCGCAGGAAGCAGTCTGTATCAGTACTTTCCCACTATGTGTCCACTGGTTCTAACTGGTTTGAACAGGTGAGTGAGTAGGTGTCTAATCTAGGTGCAATGTAGCAAAGTGAGCAAATAAGTGTAAAAAGAGTGCATCTCAATAGAAAAATACTAACAAATTGATAGACTAAATAGATTAGAAAAACAGCTTTCAGTCAGTCTGCCGTTTCTTTTCGAGCTTCCAAATAATGGAATATTATTCCAACTACCATCAGAAAAATTTATTTAACTGGATTATTTCACTCTCTTTTAAGAATGTGGCTTTTCAGATCAGACTTGTCAGTATTAAACCCCTCTGTGCCCTTCTGTTTTAACAACTTCTGTTTCTCTTTGCTTAATAAGATGTCTGTAGATAACTAACGCATGTTTTCTATTTGTCCTTTGTCACCCTAATGGCCTGCATGTAAATAATGACGTTTCTGATAAAGCTGCTGCTCGCTTGTGACTCACTGTGCAGTTCTACAATAACCCATGTGGACTAATGTTATTATACAGTTGTACTGTTGGTCAGTATGTACTGTCCTTGTAATAAAGATGACACAAAGCTTTGGGTACCCTCAAATCAGTGCAGAAGCAATCCATCTCAAAGTGTTGACTGCACAACCGACTGGAAGAGGTAGGAGTTCAGTTGTGTCTCCTCATCTTCAACACCCACTGGTCCAGTCTGTCTGGATCACCTAGAGGAAAACTTAAACAAACATACAAAAACACATTAGGTGTTAGTATGACCTTAAAAGGTTACCAAACTTGTACTGTACATATAGTGTTACAATAACAACTGCAGGTTAGGGTAGATAACAACAGGGCTTCACATACACAAAATATCATGGTCATAAGCTTATAATGATTTCTCTTAGACTAAGTGACTAAAAAAAGATTATGTTTTAACATAAGCTATGTACATATGTTTACATTGACAATTTTTTAAAGCCCAGATTTATAAATATTAAAATAGTAGTTTATACCTTAGATGTATTGAATGTAACTGAAAAGTGTTAACAGCACTAGGTACTACATTGAAGGTACTAGGTACAGTTCTCATACTTTATAACACACTCTGAGGGCAGTTTAATATAAGAACAGAGCTCCCAGAGACACCCTCTACACGTCCTAAACGGAGGAAATACACATAACAGTAGCACAATCTTCTGTGCAATTACGATTTCATTGAAAAAGTTAATTCGTAATTTTTTTGCGAGATAATCTTACATTATCTCGTACATAATGATAGCACGTTATTTTCAAAAGTCATTAGCAGTGGGCTTCAGAGCATTGACGGTAGCCTAGCGTATGCGTAGTGCACCCGGTGAATAATGCAGTTTTACCAAGTTGCGCTCATTTGCACGTTATATGTCAAAGCCATAACATCCTTAATTCGATCACTTAAAAAGATATTACAGCTATCATGAATAAATCTATTGTTTTGATGTTAAACTGTGTTTAATAGCCATGTACGCAATGCAAATAGTGTTTGGATTTGAGCAAGAAATGACATGATATATTGTATATCTGGATCTATTTTTTAAAGCAAAGCCAGTAAAAATAAATTTGAAACTCTACCTTAACAGTATTATGATTAACATCTAATTCTAAATTACCGTACTCAATGTAATTTTGATGGGGAAAAGTTGGTAGCTAGGCTAACTAGCTGAGTAATGCTATATATTTACCCGCTTAAGAGCTCTTAAAACCATCCATAAAACCAAGAAAATTGTATTACTCACCGAAAAAACTGAAGACCACACTTCTTGGAGAGTCTGTTAGTACAGCCAACAGCAAGGCAAGCCATTTCAACAACGTTCTTCTCAAATACTCAGAGAACAGCCGACGGTCAAGTACAGAAGCCTGACACACTGACACACCTAGCTCCGAGCAGCTCCGTGATACTGCTCCAGCAAGTATCACGGAGCTGCTAACTAGACACTTGTTAGCCAGCTAGCCACACGACGTGCACGCGGCTCGGTGATTGACACATGCACACCAAGCTAACCACACCCAAATTTATTCTCAAAACTACACTTTTCAGATAGCATAAACGGACGTATTAATCAAAACCCCCAGAGTTGTCACATAGTAAAAACTTAGCTCTAGAGACAGGAGCCATCTTTTGTACCAGGCTGTAAACCATAGATAGTATAATTATGGATGATATCCGCCCATTGGTCCCCTATTCACCAATATTGCATTACGAATGGGCAATAAAATGGCCGTTACATCCGGGCTTTTTGGGTTTTACTCCATAGTAAAACAATAGTTTTTAGATAGCATAAACCAACGTAATTTTCAAAAATTCACCCCCCCCAGAGTTGTCACGTAGTAAAAACTTAGCTCTAGAGACCGGAGCCATCTTTTGTACCAGGCTGTAAACATGAGTTTTACTCTTGTAAAGTCGCCATTGGGTTTCTCCTTATATTTCCGCTTTTGGAGCCTGCCCTCTGGTGGACGGATGTATATCGCTCTATTTTGCTGTAAAATCACCGTATGGCGGCGCCCTTACACGACGACCATTTAAGAGGTACCATGGGAGAGGCTTGGTTTAGTCTAATGACCATAGGCTTGTTTTAGTGATATACAAAACCAATATGACATATATGTGATATTTAGACAATAGACCTGGTGCAACACCTTTACAGAACATAAACACAGTATTTTTACTGTAACGACAATAAAACCAGTTAAAATAGTGTGTAACCGTTGTACTTCTGCGTTGTGTTATTTGAGCGATGTGGTGCGTTAGGGATCACGAGACACGGTGGGAACTTTGGAGACTTTCTCCGTTTAATCTGGATGAAAATAATGAATTACTGATCAACATGTGCTTTTTACTCAGTCCAGCCCCAAACTGTAGAAAACAGTAAACGAGTTAGCTAACCCTTGTAACTTCTTTTTCACAATAAACTAAACATTTGACCAACATCGATGCTCAATATAAACTTAATTGACAATATAACATTACAACAATGATAAATTATAACAAAATAATAAAAGAATGACATTTAAAACAGAGGATCACACTGGCTAACTTACTAGCGATGACTCATTCATGAACGATTCGTTCTTTTTGATCATCTCAGAGAGCGAGTCGTTCATTTTTGTGTAGACCCGCGCATGCGCATTCCGCCACATCTCATACAGGAAACAGAAAGGAGTCATTCATCTCCCGAGTCGTTCGTTCGTTCGTTCACCAAGTCCCAGCCCCATAGAGAAAGAGTATGCAGTTACCGGAAACAGAAAGGACTCATTCATCTCCCGAGTCTCTGAGTCGTTCATTCAAGTCCCCGTAGGCTGAACGCAGAAACAGAAGGACTCGTTCATTTCACGAGTCAGTCTTTGGGTCTGAGTTTCGTTCTTTTGTCACGTGACCGCTTCTGTTCAGTCTCTCGCAACATCATTACACTCGTATTATTGACTGTATTGTATTATGTTTAGGAATTATTATAAAGTTATCAAAATATATCTGCAATAAACATTATCTGAAAATTAAAAAAGTTCCATTTGTTTCTGTCAGTCTATTTTAGTGTTAAATGTTAGTGCCACTTTGTTTTTTAATTATTATTTAAACTATTATAAACTATAAAATTATTACCTAAGATTAGAATCCACTGTAAAGTCTTAATATTTGCTTTATCAGTGATTTCCCAGGATAAGAAAAATATAAAGATACAATTTGAGGCCAGAAACGCATCACATAACTGTAAAAGTAAAAAAATAAAATAATTGCATTGTTTATACAGTTATGTGAAATATATGTATGTATTAACTTATTTCTGTATCTAATGCGTGACAAAAGAACGAGACTCAGACCCGAAGACTGACTCATGAAATGAACGAATCCTTCTGTTTCTGCGTTCAGCCTCACGGGGACTTGAATGAGCGACTCAGAGACTCGGGAGATGAACAGTTCCTTTCTGTTTCCGGTAACTGCATACTCTTTCTCTATGGGGCCGGGACTTGGTGAACGAAAGAACGAACGAACGAACGAACGACTCGGGAGATGAATGAGTCCTTTCTGTTTCCGGACGGACGGATGTATTAGCTACAGCTACATGAGGCTGTCACGGCCCAGACCAGACATGTTGACGGAATTAATGCTAAGCTAAATATGAAGTGACAAAGGAAAAAACTATTTGGATTAAGAGGTGAGTTGAACTCTCTGCCTGAAGTAAGCTGCAATGAATTTATAATTTATTTTTCAAAGTTTGGCCATGGCTGCATTAGTTTATAGTTATTATAGTTTTTATTCCAAAAGTACTAAATGTATTAAAAATTGTAATATGTAACATTTTAATTAGATTCTGCTGAAATGAACGAAATGACTTGAAAAAAGATTAGTTCATTTTGCTGAACGAGACTTAAAGAACTGAGTCAGTAAAATGATCCGAACTTCCCATCATTATAACTTACCTCTTCCACCACGCAGTGTTGCCAACTTAGCGACTTTGTCGCTATATTTAGCGAGTTTTCAGACCCCTCTAGCGACAAATTTTCAAAAAAGCGACTAGCGACAAATCTAGCGACTTTTTCTGGAGTTATTGGAGACTTTTGGAGACTTTCTGAAGTGAAAGCACACATCGTTCTTAGTCTAATCAATGAGCAGCGGGTGCTGCGCGGCCCCACCCCATCCCAAAGCACTCATAGTCGGCCCAGTCCTCGCGCACAAGCCCCTCCCAGCTGCAGTCAGAGCAGGAGTTGTTCACCCCTCCACGTCCAGACTGCAAATGAATAGTGCATGTGCGGGAACTTGGCAAGCCGCCGCTGGTGGATCCCGCCCAGGCTTACATTCAGCACTCGAAAATGTAAAATGTTCTTTGTCGTAAAAAATTAAAAAAGAAATTACGGTTAAAAATGTTAATACTTTACTGTGACATGTTGTAGGCTCCTAAGTGGACCATAAGTATATATAAATAAATAAATAAAAATTTAAAAGAAACTCCGCCGGAGTGTCTCTTTTAGGTCACTTTTGCCGGTCCCAAACCCGGAAAAAGGAGGAGGGTTGAAATTGTGAAGTAATAAACAAAAACAAGAGTCGACAGAAAGTTTCATTTTAAATTTAAAGAATTTAGTTTGACCGTTTTGATTTTCATTGTTCTCGTGTGCTTATCACTTAATTGAAATGAGAAATGAGAAGAGCTTTATTGGGACAGTCGGCTATATCATAATAAAATACAGTAAAAGAGACCATGTGAGCACAAATTATAAATAACGCCGTTACTAACGGCATTACTTTTTCCAGTAACGAGTAATCTAATTGATTACTCTTCTCATTTTAATAACGCCTTTACCGTTACTGCCAAAAAATGCGGCGCATTACTATAACTGATGAAGCTGTGTTTTTTTCATCAGACCGACTAGATTTTTTTTACTGTTCTTCCTTGGTTAGTGGGCAGAGGACGAGACAAGCGCATAAATGCTGACGATTGGCTGAGGTAGAGTGAAATTTCAATGTAAGCCAATCAGAGGTAGAGTTGGGCGGGTGTTCGAAAGCACGCGAGCCAGCTCCCGGCGTTCACCTAAAAGAGCCGGCGAACGACTCATCAAAAGCTCAACGCATAGTCGGACAGGACACACAAGGAACAACACAAGCCAGTCAGTCAACGTGAGACAGGTATGGCGGCGAGCCCAAATAATCCAAAAGTAGCCTTCTCTAAATGGAAGTATAGACATTACTTTGTCCTTCAAGAAATTAAAGGAACGAATGTAATCGTGAAATGCACATTATGCCCTGGGCAAAAGTGCCTATCCACGGCAATGTCAAGTAATTCAAACTTACTGAAACATCTTTCAACGTTGCATGCTTCCACTAAATTAGTGGCCATGACCACCGAAGGAGAAGGAGACAGTGCCACAAAACCTAAGCAACTGAAGCTTGATTTTAAGGCCCCACCAAACATTTTGTCTCAGACCGAACTGAACAAACTGGTAGCCAGGTATGTAGTGGAGGATATGCTGCCATTATCTACGGTTGAGTCGGACTCATTCAGGGCACTAGTTGCCAAAATACCGGTCAGAGGAGGGGTATCCCTACCGTGTAGAAAGACGTTTTCAAACTATATAGACGCCCAATATTCTCAAATGAATGCGGAGCTCAAACAAACGTTTGAGAAGTTAGAATATGTGTCTACCACAGCAGACATATGGACTGCATGTAACAAGAGCTATCTAGGCGTAACGGGCGCATTGGATAAATCCAAAGCATGCATGGAGCGAGGTAAGGCAGCCCTGGCATGCAGGAGGTTCAAGGGCGCCATACATACGACAAAATTGCAAGCGGAGCTTGATCATATCTACTCCTCATATGGGATATCATTCAAAATCACCACAACAGTCACAGATAATGGCTCAAATTTTGTAAAGGCCTTCAAAATGTATCAGATGGAGCGGGATGATGATGACGAGGATGATGACGTGACGTTTACTGACATCAGTGAGGCCTTGCAGACCCGTGTTGTTTTTGATGATGATGGTGGTGATGAAGATGATACTGTGATCACGTTGCCGCCACATCAGAGATGTGCGTCACACACCTAAACCTGGTATCATGCACTGATATTGACAAGTGGTTACTGTCAACACCGGAACAAAACCTGTTTACAGAAGTGCCACCACAAAATGCACAGGGTTGTGGAATAAGGCTAGTAGGTCAACAGTGGCTGCAGAGACTGTGCATGATGTCATTTCTAAGAAGCTGTTAGTCCCATGCACCACAAGATGGAACTCATTTTATGATGCCATGGCTCGTATCTCTGAGATTCCTATAGTTGAGCTGAACACCATCTCATCCAAGTTTGGATTGACAGCCATCACAGAACGAGAACACCAGTTCATTAGGGAATACTGTACGGTCATGAAGCCACTTACAGTTGCTTTAGACATTCTTCAGGGAGAAGATCATTGTTTCCATGGCACACTTCTACCCACGCTGGAGACATTGATATTCAAGACTCTGCAACTGAAGAGTGGCCTGCACATCCTAATTGACCTTCCAGAAGCAATTGTCACAGTAAGAACTTTAATTTATTTTAATTCTTCAACACATTACCCAATAAATTCATTTTATTATATGAATGGGAAAAGAAACTCTATTCTATTCTAGCCTAGCCTTTACAGTTATGATACATTATGAATACAGATGATGGACCTTTAAAGCCTTGTTGTAAAGTAATGAATGTATTGGCTTATAGGGAAATAAATATAGGCTAATGTAAAATAAAACATCTATAAATATGTTCATAATGGTCTATAATGCTCTCTCTCTCTCTCTCTCTCTCTCTCTCTCTCTCTCTCTCTCAGATAATATAATATTATTATAATAATAATAATAATTATAATAATAATATAATATAATTGCATTCTTATGTATCATTTCAGGCAATCAAGACAAGATTTGAAGAGGTGCTGGAGAGCGAGTGTGCTGTCTTGGCTGCTGTGACTTTGCCCAAGTTCAAACTGCGTTGGCTGCGGACACAGGACAGGAAGGACAAGGCCAAGGCAAGTCTGCTGGAAGAGTGTCGAAAAATTGTCCAAGACCAGCAAGCAGGTACCAACCCACCAACACGCCACCTCAGCACAGACTCTGCCATAGAGGATGAGTTCTTTTCCTTTGAGGATGAGGATGACACCTCTGCTACTGCTGAAAGTCAAGTTGCAGACTATTTAAAATCAGGAGAACAAGGGATAGACTCTCTTAATGGTTTTGCACTGATAAAGAAAATTGCACTCCGTTATAATGCAGCCACTCCATCCAGTGCCCCAGTAGAGAGACTTTTTAGCCTGGGAAGCTAGTCTTGACTCCACTGAGGAACAGGCTCTCTGACCAGAAGTTTGAGAAGCTTTTGGTTTTGAGATACAACCACTGGTTCAATGACAAGAATGGGTGGATGGATAGCTAGATAGGGTAGCTTGGATGAATGGGGAGAATAGAATGATGGATGGATAGATGAATGGATAGAATAATGAATGCATGGATGTATAGATGAATGAATGAATGTTCAGGAGCTAAAGTTGGATACAGTATGTCTAAAGTTGTGTTGCATCTTTTTACATTTGCAGTTTTGCACTAAAAAGAGTGTATTTTTTAGTTTTATACATTTTTGGTACATTGCTTAAAGAGCATAATTTAATTTAGATTTATTTGTTGGCTGGCTGCAGCCTCTTGAAGTAAGATTGTCATTGGCCAGAGTACGAGATTTATTTTATGGAGATGTATTTTTTATGTATTACCTACCTGTTTATATCCTTCGTTTTGCTATACATTACACTTTCCAGTTACATTGAAAGCACCTAATATTGTTACACTGTTCTACTTGAAGTACAGTATTTTTTCAGTATTTTTTAACATACATATACATGCACTAACATTTGTATAGCATTTATGTACAAATAAAAAAGTTCCTGTGCAAAACTAAACTTGCAGTTAGGCACTGGTTTGGTATATAAAAAAGTCATTTTCATGCTGGAAACGTGCTTCTGCTGCGGACCTGCGGTGAATCAGTTAATGAGACAGGAGCTGGAGTTAGCCGTGATATGAACGAGGAAGACAGGGGAAGAGTCATGTCTTTCCTTAAGAAAGGAAAATCCGGGGCTCAAAAACAAAAAGAAAAGAAGATTAAAGAGAGAAAGGCAAATGAGGGAAAGCAGTTGCTCAGTCAGTTTTTTGAAAAGAAAGGTGAGCTCCAAATGCATCATCGAGCATTGACATTGTTTTAACATAAATACCTAGCATACATTTATGTTCGAACTCTATTTGAATAATAAACAAATACTTTATAGCATCACACCCTACATAGCGAGCAAACAATATTTCTGGGTAAATAACGGAGTGAGAAGCAGACGGAGGCGGAGCTGGGAGCTCAACACACCTGTCTCCTCTTCTGCTGCAGTTCTCCTCAGAGTCAGAAGTTTACATGAAAACACTGTATATGTCCCTCCATTGTCAAAATCTAACACCCGCAAAAACACAGATAGCATGCAAATTAGCTTGCGCACGCTTTTACATTATGTATAGGATTGTTCTCAGTTTAATGCACATCTTAATGATTGAAAATGACTTATTTTAAAACTAATTCAAAGATTAAATATCTAGTTTGGTGGTTAGTGTACCCTGTGATTCTATAGTCTGCATTTATTTTAAACAGATAACTAATCAGTAATTAACTTGTACTTAGCCCACACTTTAAAAAAGTTATTGTGACAATAAAGGATATTTTAGCAACCATTTGAATCCATATATTTCAGTTTCAGACCCTGCAGCAGCAGGCCCCTCATCATGGCCAGGTGAAAACAGTGAGGTGGATGTGACAGTGAGACAAGGTGAGCTTTTAACAGAATTACCTGTTTTAACACTTAGTAATTAGTAATTAAGTGTTAAGAGGAAATAAGCAAAATGGGTACATTGTTATTGTACATATTTAAACTTTAAAGGGATAGTTCACCCAAAAATGAAAATTCTGTCATCATTTATTCTCCCTCAAGTTGTTCCAAACCTGTATGACTTTCTTTCTTCTGCTAAACACAAAATAAGATATTTTAAAGAAGGTTGTTAATTAAACAGTTGCTTGTCCCCATTGACTTCCATAGTATTTTTTTTCCTACTATGGACCTTTTGCCATCTCAGCAAGTAGTAGTACTTTTGACAATAAAATTAAAATATATTAATCAGAGTGTGGCTTATTTTGATTACATTTGAAGTGTTTTTATCATAAAAAAAGCAATACCCCACCCATTGGTATCACTATGGTATTTGGTACGGGGGCCCAGCAAGATGGTTTGTACCCAGGGCCCAAAATTTGGTGCTACGCCGCTGCTCACTGGGCTGTCCTCTGAAGCTCTGGGCTCTGCTGACACTCGCTGTGGTTTCTGGTGACTGGCTGCAGTTTTCATTGTGGGACGGTCCCATCTTTCATACACCTCACATCATCTTAATAGTTGCAGCGCTGGCTCTGAGGGCGTGACAGAGGCCAGACATAGCGATTACTTCAGCATAAATGGGACAGCTCAGCGTATAGGCTACAGACAACTCGAAGATGTATTAGTTGAGCATGTAGCAACAAAAAGCCCAAAACAAGAAATCCTCTTGTTTAATGTGTAGCATATTTAGTAATGCAAATGAGTCACGTGCTTTTAGGTTTTCATTTCACCCAGCTATGTGTCTTGTATTGTTTTTTCACAGTTGTAAAGGGTCTATCAGGGTTCGTACAAGGTGCTTAAAGTGATTGATTAAAATGATTGATCTCTCCAGTTCCTGCACGTATGCAACCATTGTACATATTACCTGTAAATCCTGTACATCTCCATATCCTGCACGTATGCAACCATTGTATATATCCTGCACTTGCTGCTATTGCACTTCTGGTTAGACCTAAACTGCATTTCGTTGCCTTGTACCTGTACTTGTGTAATGACAATAAAGTTGAATCTAATCTAATCTAATCTAATCTAAAGTGCTTGAAGTACTTGAATTTGACTTTTTGAAATTTAAGTCCTGGAAAACCCTTGAAAACAGTCATATTAATGACGAGGTAATTGAAAAGTGCTTGAATTATTTAAAGGCAATATTTATGAATTTACAAAGCAATTTTGAAGTGTATATTTTTTTTCTATAAAACAAAATTAACGCTCAAAATTAACGCCTCAGCCCATCCCCCTCCTTCTACCCGCCTTATACGTTAACTCGCTCGTTCTGACATCACTTAACTGGAGCACATTTACGAAATGGTAAAGAGTAAGACGAAGAAATGCCGGGGAAGTGTAAATTTAATCCAGCTTGGCTGGAAAAGGAACCATATAAAAAGTGGCTTCTTGAAGACCCTAAAAGTGGGTCTCGTGCACATTGTAAAATATGCCGCAAATCCCTTGAGATTTCAAACATGGGCGAATCGGCACTGAAGAGTCACATGCAAGGGGAGCGTCATGTCAGTGCAGTTGCACGCACTGGACCACCATCCGTCCGAGAATATTTCACCCCAACAGTCACAGAGCAACACGGTGCACAGAGTACCGTGACTTTCATGTTCTCATACTTAGAGTTGCCACAGTCATTGAATACTTTAATGTGCTGTACCTTATTTGTACCATCTTGTTTAATTTTTATTCATCTATTTTCCTTTTTTAGAATTTAAAGTAAATAAAGTATATGTTTGATAAGTGAGACCTCTGATTGTAGTCCTTGAAAATCCCCAAAATAGTGCTTCAAAAGTCTTGGAAAGTCCTGGAATTTCATTATACAGTATCTGTACGAACCCTGGTCTATGTGACATGTACATTATGCATCACTGTTACAAAAGTCTGTAATATTTACAGTTAAAATGAGTGAAGAAAATGAAAATGAGTGTAGTAAATACACTCAATAAAACAAAAAAACAGTTTAGAACTTTAAAAAAAAATACATAAACATATAACCATTAAAATGCATGTTTTTTTTTTTATATGGGATTACCAAAATATTACATACCAGTAATTGTTGTAATTGTAATTGTAATTACTCTACCAACAATGTCAAAGAGTGGACAGTGGACATAGGACTAAGGGGGCCTGTTGTGCTGGTCAGAATGTTTTATTGATTTAGAGCTGGTTAGTGCTCTAGGATTAGTCCACACTACACTCATCTCTTCAATGTTGGAGACACACTGTGCTCCGTTGGCTTTAAAATCTGCTCATGAGAGACTCAAACATAAACCATTGTGTCAGGCACTCATTAATAAAATGGAAAGGATATATTTTTAAAAACACAGGTACATAACATTTGGAAATAGAATTTATTCCAGTGCAATAAGCACTGTCAGTCATTATTTCTCTGCTTTACACTCAGCTGTAAAAAAAAACTGTGATGGAAATAGCATCTTAGTTATTCCTGTGACAGTAAAAAAAAAAGAGGACTGGCACATGGAACGTCTTATATGTGTGTCATTATGAATCTTATCATTGGTGATAGAGTTTTAAATTCTTTAGGCCTGATTTACTTTGAGTACCTACATTCTCCACCTTTGATCCAGAGAGCGGACCTGACCATGCATGGGGAAACGCACAATTAAAGTGTTTTTGATCTAAGTCCCAAATCTGCGCTTTTCGACCGAACGGGCCAGAACTTCTGCTCTGTGGGAGAGAAGCAGTGACAGATCAGGACAGAGAGGAGAGACAGAGACTAGTCTGACTGCAGAAAGGGACCATTGGCTTTCTATTAAGGTAACACAGCTGTTTATTTATTTATTTTTTGAGCTAGTACTGTTGTACTGTCGACAACTGCTTAAATGTTTGTTGTAAATTTGATTACAGATTGGGTAGAGAGTGTTGTCTTGCTAAAACCAAGCCTGATAGAACCAATGCTTTATCGAGCCCGATTTCATACCTGCTCCGAGGACAACCCAATATTATCACAAAATATGGTTTCTAAATACAGCTGGTTTGGGAAGTACAGTATTTTCTCTGTGAAAATAACAAACCTTCTAATACTCAATATTCAAAATTCTGAGAAGGCTAAAAATGTTAGATACTGCGTGAGAGGCAAGGAACAACGTAGGCGAGGCTTCCATCAAAATTGATCACTACATGGTGGAAAAAAAAGAGAGCGTAAAAGGTCTCCAACTCAAGAGCTTAATACTAAGAACAATATAAGATGGTACTAAAAGATAAAGACAAAAGTTGTGGATGTTAGAGTTAATGTGTTGTGGATGTGCTATTGATTGATAAACAATGGGATCTAATAAAAGTAAACTCGCAAGTACAATGACTATAACGGGAGATGCAAAGTTAATGCTAAATAAAGAGCCAGATAAAGTTAAATATTTACACAAATGTCAAACAATAGACAGGTTTAAGTGTAAATTGCAGGTAGGAGACTGTGAAGATTTAGTTGGAAAAATAGTTGCAGAGACTTCCAAAAACAAGAGCAGACAAAGACCGGCTGGACTTCCTCAGCATTGGCCTACTTGAAGCCCAAAAAGGAAAAGCAAGATAAGGTGAGAGAGGCTTAGAATAATAGCGGAGGACAAAGCTGTACAAATCGAGGAATTAGAGGGAAAGAATCTGCACAAGCCTGTAAGAGTCCCAGCTCTACATCCCCTCCTCCATACCCGAATCAGAACCAGTCGATGCTGGTGCCCGCAGCTCTGCTAGCTCAGGGGAGGAGCGTCACACAACCCATAGCGGTAGGTCCTCTTTCCCTCCTGGAACAAAGTCTATTGTAATGAACCGGAATATTAGCGAAGTAAAAACATATCCATTAATAAAACAGCCAGCCACAGTCCGAGTTGATTGGCTGGTGACAGAGATGGATGTTAAAGTAGGGTGACCAGATGTCCTGCTTTGTGCGGGACTGCACAGCATTTTGAACAAAAGTCCAGCATTATGCAAATTGATTCTATGTCCCGTATTTTCAGTGGCTGTAGATAATTTATGAAAGACCAGTGGCTTTGCTTTGTAGTCCAGAGAAGACCATCATCGCAGAGCTGCCAATCAATCAGCAGCAGTTTAATTTGGTCAACAGCTCCGCAAAGCTGGGAACAGAAAAATACAGAATGTCTTATTTTGAAGAAAACATGTTCAACAGGCTGTGTGAAAGTTACAATCTTGATATACTATATATATCTTGAAGTAGAGCAAGCATTACGAGTTATGATAAAAACTGACTGGTGCTTAGTGAGAGAAAACTGGGACCCATTGCTCTTCAACAGAAACTGCATCCCACTTCTGTTTTCTGAGATCTTCGATTAGTGCCTTCAGGGCTGTTATTGACCTGTTTTTGAAGAACTTTTCAGTTCGTAAGTTATAGTAATAGTTTTGCTTTATCTTGTAATTATATCTAAATACAGTAAATAATGGTAAATGATAGCAAATATCCATCATTAAAATTCCACTCTTTTTCCTCATTTATATTTGTAAAAATGTTTTGTAGTAGCACTTTGAGATGTAATTATAGATGGCTTAGTCATTAATGTAAAGAAGCAGAAACTATTTATGGAATTGAAGAAAAGGTAAAGCAAAAGCATCTGGACTCAGTTTTCAAGATGAAGATGTTTCGTCTCTAATTCCAAGTGACTCTTCCACTCTTAACCCTACTCTGCTTGAAAACTACAGACCGGTTTCCTCCTTCCCTTCATTGCCAAAGCTCTGGAGCGAGTTGTGTTTACTCAGCTCTCATCCTTTCTCACACGGAACAACCTCCTAGACCAGAACCAGTCTGGGTTCAAGAGCGGTCATTCCACCGAAACTGCCCTGCTCTCAGTCATCGAAGCTCTGAGACTGGCAAAGGCAACATCCAAGTCATCTGTACTCATCTTACTGGATCTGTCTGCTGCTTTTGACACTGTTAATCATCACATCCTCCTGTCCTCTCTCAGCGCGATGGGTGTCTCTGGAATGGCGTTGCAATGGTTCAAGTCTTACCTCTCGGATAGGTCATTCAGAGTATCCTGGAGAAATGAGGTCTCTGAGTCCCAACATCTCAATACAGGGGTGCCACAGGGCTCAGTGCTCGGACCGCTACTCTTTTCCATATACATGACATCCCTTGACTCTGTCATCCAGAAGCATGGCTTTTCCTATCACTGCTGCAGATGACACTCAACTCCACCTGTCATTTCATCCTGACGATCCGACGGTCTCTGCTCGCGTCTCGGCATGTCTGAGTGACATCTCACTTTGGATGAAGGACCATCACCTGCAGCTGAACCTTGCAAAAACAGAACTGCTTGTGATTCCGGCCCATCCAAAGACCCACCACAACCTCTCCATTCAACTAGGCCCATCAACCATTACACCGTCCAGCACTGCCAGAAATCTGGGAGTTGATGATCAGCTAAACTTCACAAGTCATGTCGCCAGCACCACCCGGTCCTGTAGATTCATCCTCTACAACATTAGAAAAATTAGACCTTTCCTATCAGAGCACTCCACGCAAATTCTAGTCCAGGCTCTTGTCTTGTCCAAACTGGACTATTGCAATGCCCTACTGGCTGGACTCCCTGCTGCACAACCAAACCTCTGCAGCTGATCCAGAATGCAGCGGCAAGAGTGGTCTTTAATGAACCGAAGAGAGCGCACGTATCTCCTCTATTCATTAGGTTACACTGGCTCCCGGTTGACGCCCGCATCAAGTTCAAAGCTATGCTCTTGGCCTACAAGACCACCTCTGGTTCTGCACCCCCATATCTCCACTCACTAATACAGACCTACGTTCCTACCAGATCCCTGCGCTCTGCAAATGAACAACATCTGGTGGTACCGTCCCAAAAAGGTACAAAATCCCTCTCACGTACCTTCTCTGGCTCTGTTCCACATTGGTGGAATGATCTACTGCTGCTACAAGATCAGCAGATTCTGTAGCCATCTTTAAAAAACACCTGAAAACACATCTCTTCCGTCAACACCTGACTGACAAACACTGAGTCCTACTTCCTTTCTATCGATTCCTTTCTAAAAAAAAAAAAAAATTCTCTTATCCTTAGCATTGTATACTGCGCTGGGTTTAAACTGACTAGTTTTTTGTGCACTTATGCTTTTTGTACCTTGTGTTGTTAAAATTGCTTCCATTGTTTTCCTCACTTGTAAGTCGCTTTGGATAAAAGCGTCTGCTAAATGACTAAATGTAAATGTAAATGTAAATGACTTTATTAATTCTGAGATCAACTGGTAAAAGAGCTGAGCTTTATCTCTAGAGGGAGGGGTTTGACCTGAAACTAAACCTAATTGGACCAGGCTGTTCTGGTCTCATAGTCGTTAGCTCTGAAAGGACAGTGTGACTCCTGATGTTGTTAAAGGCTCGTTAGACACTTCTCCATTCAGGTGTTGTTATTCTAGAGTGAAACTGTTTTGATTTAGGTTTCAAAACACTGTGTCACGAAACGTCTTTACCTTAAAAATGGAGTCCAGATGCTTTTGCTTTAACCTTTTCTTCAAGATGAACTGGATAACTAAGAACCTTCACAGATATATCCCCCCCCCAGAGTTGTCACGTAGTAAAAACTTAACTCTAGAGACCGTAGCCATCTTTTTTTTACCAGGCTGTAAACATCATTTTTACACTTGTAAAGTCGTTATATTCCTTATTCCTTCCTCCTTATATTTCCGCTTTTGGAGCCTGCCCTCTGGTGGACGGAGGTGTATCGCTGTAAAATCGCCGTATGGCAGCGCCCTTACACGAAGACCATTTTAGAGGTTCCATGGGAGAGGCTTGAGACATATTCATGGAATTCATTAAGGTCGGCAGTAGCTCAGTGGGTAGAGCAGCTGTCCTTCGACCGGCGGGTGGGCGCTTCGATCCCCGCTTGAAACATCCCAAAACATCATTCATTCTTGCAAGAATGAAACCGGTCCATGAAACCTGATCATTCATTATAAATAAACAACTAAATAAATAAATAATAAATAAATAACACAACCTCACTCATCAAACTCAGTGGGTGGGCTCTAACACCTGATTGGTTACACTGTGCTGCAAGTTGAGACACATTGATCCCAGATAATGGATTGGTGGAGAGCTAGTGTACATACCCCAATATTCATCTTTAAATGTACTATGCGGTAACGTGCATGTACATGTTTGACTTGGAGT
Organism: Perccottus glenii; assembly: GCA_024416835.2. Classification (NCBI taxonomy): domain Eukaryota; kingdom Metazoa; phylum Chordata; class Actinopteri; order Gobiiformes; family Odontobutidae; genus Perccottus; species Perccottus glenii. The sequence goes on from CM044561.2 coordinate 2,800,513, forward strand.
ATTAGACAGCCACTTAACAGTGTCATAATCCACAGAGTTCACTCCAGATCTTCCCTGTCAGTCACACCTGTCAGTCACACCTGAACTCATTCGCTCATCAGTCTGCTCTGCACTTAAGCAGCCAGCTCACTACTCGTCTCTGCCAGATTGTTTTACTGACTCCACGAGCAAACAGCCAGCGCTGCTTGGGCCTGGGTCGGCTACCCGGTCCTGCTAAGCTGGTCCCGATACCTGTTCGTGCTTTCTGGTCTGGTATTTGGTCGAATCTTTGCACAAATGTTGTAGCACTTCATTTTAATTTATTATATTATTTTATTTATTTATTTTCAACAAATGTCTAAACCACCGAAACCACCTTGTGCAGTGTTGTCAGTGACAAGCTCCACAGTAAAACAAACTCACTGACCTTATTTATTGTAGAGAAAAGATGACCATAACTGTACTAAGCTGGTTTTGCATTAGGTTGAGACAACTTGAATGTAACTGCGCTGTATCATTTCAGCTTATTGTTTATTTCACTTTTAGTCAAAATACTTCCAACAAGACGTTTAGCACAATACACTGTGCACAATTATTAGGCAAGTGATTATTGTGACCATATCATTTTTTAAAATCCTTATGGTGGCTTTAATGCATATCAGGTGATGTGTATTTGTGTAACGAGGAGGGTGTGGCCTAAGGAGATCAACACTCTATATCAAGGTGTGCATAATTATTAGGCAGATTCTTCTCCTCAAGAAAAATGGAAAAAGGAAAAAGTTCTCAAAGACATGGCCAAAGTAGTAACGGCTGAAACCCGACTACCTCTGAACAAGACACATAAGTTGAAACGTCAAGAATGGGCCAAGAAATATTTGAAGACATATTTTTCAAAGGTTTTGTGACTGATGAGATGAGAGTGACTCTTGACGGACAGATGGATGGACCCGTGGTTGGATCAGTAACAGACACAGAGCTCCACTTCGACTCAGACTCCAGCAGGTGGAGGTGTGGTACTGGTGTGGGCAGGTATTATTAAAGATGAGCTAGTTGCACTTTTTCGGACACTTTCTTCAAGCAGTGGTCCAGGAAAAAGTCTGCATCTTTCAAGAAGACTTTGATTTTTATGCAAGACAACGCTCCATCACATTCATAAAGGCCTTTAAAGGCCTAATGACATAGCCCCCTTCTTCACCTGACCCTATTGAGAACTTTTGGGCCCTTCTTAAGCAGGACATGTACAGTGAAGGTAAACAGTACACCTCTGAACAGTGTCTGGGAGGCTGTGGTTGATTCTGACCAGATCAACAAACTGACTGACTCCGTGAATGGAAGGACTGTGACTGTTATTGAAAAGAAGGGTGGCTATATTGGTCACTATATTGGTTCTTTTTATTTTTTTTATTTTTTTTTAATTATAGAAATGTTTCTTTGTAAATTTTGAGTTTGTTTATTATTCCCACTTTAAGGTGAAAATAAATAAGTGAGATGGAAAAATCTTTTTTTCATTTAGTTGCATAATAATTCTGACACTAATAGTTGCCTAATAATGTTGTACATGTAGATATTCTCTAAAGAAAATAAAACTTCACTTTTACTACTTAAATGTTCAGGTTTGAGGGTTTGTTGACATTTTGGATTGACTAAGAGCACTGTATTTGTACAATAACAAATTTAATCCTCAAAAATACAACTTGCCTAATAATTGTGCACACAGTGTATAATGACAGATATAATTTGTATTGTTCTCAGGTCTTCTGGGCTAACTGCTGCCAGGACAACAGAGGCAGGTTGGTCATGTATCTAGAAATAATCACACACCCAAATAAACCTCTGTAATCTACAATACTTTTTGTTTCATTTTCGGGCACAGTTACAGCTGCTGTCCCAGGAGGATGAAATGGGTTTTTGAGGATGTGATGGAGTACGGGGGATGAATGTTCCCTAAAACAAGGTAACCCAATAAGCTAGGCATTTGGATAAGTCTGGCTCATTTTGTTATTTCTATTAAAACAGGCTCATCCTGAGTCATGCTCAGTCATATGGAAACTTATGCAGGCAACTTAGCCTGGTCCAGTGCAGGTTTAAGCACAGGTTTAGCCCAAACATCTGGAAAATCAGAACTTTAATCACAAAGTGTAAAAGCACTCATTTTAGCTCTGCATTGCTAATGTTTAATCATTTAACTTTACTAACCACTAGAACCATCAATTAAAGTTACGAGAGATTGTAATCTACATGAGACTAAGGTTTGTTTTGGTATTTTATTTAAATATCCTGAATATCACATGTATTTGAAATGTTTTGGGATTGTTTGCTGACTTTATTTTCCCAGTGTTTTTCTGGAAATATTAAAATGAAAGACGGTCACTCTTTCTTTATTTAAACATTGACTGATGGACAGACACTGAGCTGGGCTGTGATTACAATTACATCCTGGCTAACACAAAGTTATTCCCATGGCTCGGGTTATCTGGTGAAGGTTATTTAGCAAATGAGCCAACGTTAGTGTAATTAAGTCCAAATGTCACACAGAGTGATATCATGTCATTTTTATGTCAGTAGTAAATGTATGCTTTTATCCTGACTGGGGGCAAAGGTCGCTTTGACCCCAAGGAACAAAGCTGATTGGTCTACCAGGTGGAACAGGAACGTGACCCCAGGTTAATTAACTCTGGAACCTATTCGTCTATGTTTCTTGCATCTTATAGAAATAGGTTTTATGACCGTAGGTCAGAGGTCATGTGAACAGAAAACCCTTCTGTGTCCCACCATAAAAGGAATGACAAGTGATGTATAACAGATGTTTGTTAAAAGGTATAAAAGGAGATTGCTCTTGATGCTCGAGGTCAGTCAGTCTCTGCTTGTGTGTGGCTGAACTCAGGTGTCTGAATAAAACCTGATATGAACCAGATCTAAATGCATGGCAAATTTTTTCAAATCCAACTAAAACCTGTTCAAATCCAACTGAAACCTGTTCAGATCCAACTAAAACCTGTTCAAATCCAACTAAGACCTGTTCGAATCCAACTAAAACATGTTCAAATCCAACCAAGACCTGTTCAAATCCAACTAAAACCTGTTCAAATCCAACTAAAACCTGTTCAAATCCAACTAAAACCTGTTCAAATCCAACTAAAACCTGTTCAAATCCAACTAAGACCTGTTCGAATCCAACTAAAACCTGTTCAAATCCAACTAAGACCTGTTCGAATCCAACTAAAACCTGTTCAAATCCAACCAAGACCTGTTCAAGTCCAACTAAAACCTGTTCAAATCCAACTAAAACCTGTTCAAATCCAACTAAGACCTGTTCGAATCCAACTAAAACCTGTTCAAATCCAACTAAGACCTGTTCGAATCCAACTAAAACCTGTTCAAATCCAACCAAGACCTGTTCAAATCCAACTAAAACCTGTTCAAATCCAACCAAGACCTGTTCGAATCCAACTAAAACATGTTCAAATCCAACCAAGACCTGTTCAAATCCAACTAAAACCTGTTCAAATCCAACCAAGACCTGTTCAAGTCCAACTAAAACCTGTTCAAATCCAACCCTGTTCAAATCCATCTAAAACCTGTTCAAATCCATCTAAAACCTGTTCAAATCCAACTAAAACCTGTTCAAATCCAACCAAGACCTGTTCAAGTCCAACTAAAACCTGTTCAAATCCAACCAAAACCTGTTCAAATCCATCTAAAACCTGTTCAAATCCAACTAAAACTTGTTCAAATCCATCTAAAACCTGTTCAAATCCATCTAAAACCTGTTCAAATCCAACTAAAACCTGTTCAAATCTAACCAAAACCTGTTTAAATCCAGCTAAAAACCTGTTCAAATCCATCTAAAACCCATTCAAATCCAACTAAGACCCGTTCAAATCCAACCAAAAACCTGTTCAAATCCAACTAAAACTTGTTCAAATCCATCTAAAACCTGTTCAAATCTAACCAAAACCTGTTTAAATCCAGCTAAAAACCTGTTCAAATCCAACTAAAACCGGTTCAAATCCAACTAAAACCTGTCCAAATCCAACTAAAACCTGTTCAAATCCAACCAAAACCTGTTCAAATCCATCTAAAACCTGTTCAAATCCAACTAAAACCTGTTCAAATCCAACTAGAACCTGTTCAAATCCAACTAAAAACCTGTTCAAATCCAACTAAAACTTGTTCAAATCCATCTAAAACCTGTTCAAATCCAACTAAAACTGTTCAAATCCATCTAAAACCTGTTCAAATCCATCTAAAACCTGTTCAAATCCAACCAAAACCTGTTCAAATCCAACTATTACCTGTTCAAATCCATCTAAAACCTGTTCAAATCCATCTAAAACCTGTTCAAATCCAACCAAAACCTGTTCAAATCCAACTATTACCTGTTCAAATCCATCTAAAACCTGTTCAAATCCATCTAAAACCTGTTCAAATCCAACCAAAACCTGTTCAAATCCAACTAAAACCTGTTCAAATCCAACCAAAACCTGTTCAAATCCAACTATTACCTGTTCAAATCCAACTAAAACCTGTTCAAATCCAATTAAAACCCGATCAAATCCAACTAAAAACCTGTTCAAATCCAACTAAAAACTGTTCAAATCCAACTAAAACCTGTTCAAATCCATCTAAAAACCTGTTCAAATCCAACTAAAACTGTTCAAATCCATCTAAAACCTGTTCAAATCCAACTATTACCTGTTCAAATCCAACTAAAACCTGTTCAAATCCAACTAAAACTGTTCAAATCCAACTAAAACCTGTTCAAATCCAACTAAAACCTGCCCAAATCCAACTAAAACCTGTTCAAATCCAGCTAAAAACCTGTTCAAATCCATCTAAAACCTGTCCTGTTCACATCCATCTAAAACCTGTTCAAATCCAACCAAAACCTGTTCAAATCCAACTATTACCTGTTCAAATCCAACTAAAACCTGTTCAAATCCAATTAAAACCCGATCAAATCCAACTAAGGCCTGTTCAAATCCAACTAAAACCTGTTCAAATCCAATTAAAACCCGATCAAATCCATCTAAAAACCTGTTCAAATCCAACTAAAAACTGTTCAAATCCAACTAAAAACTGTTCAAATCCAACTAAAACCTGTTCAAATCCATCTAAAACCTATTCAAATCCAACCAAGACCTGTTCAAATCCAACCAAAACCCGTTCAAATCCATCTAAAACCTGTTCAAATTCATCTAAAACCTGTTCAAATCCAACTAAGACTTGTTCAAATGCATGAGGATGTTAAGAAGCTGGTTTAGAGTTCAAGAGCCTGATGGCCTGGGGGAAGAAACTCCTCCTAAGTCTCTCAGTTTTTGCCATCAGGCTACGGTAGCGCTTACCAGATGGCAGCAAAGTGAAAATATGATTACTGGGGTGGGTGGAGTCTTTGATGATTTTTGCAGCTCTACTTCTGCAGCGTTTGTGGTAGATGTCCTGCAGAGAGGGGAGAGCAGACCCTGAAATGCGCTCAGCTAAGCGCACAACTCTCTGCAGGGCTTTGCAGTCTTGACTGGAGCTGTTCCCATACCACAGAGATACATTGAGTCAATATACTTTCTATAACTCCAGAATAGAAAGTTTTCAGGATTGCTGGTGAGACCCTGAATTCCTCAGCTGTCGCAGATAGTACAGTCTTTGCCTGGCTTTATTTACCTGAGTTTGAGTGTGAGTAGTCCAAGTCAGGTCCTCAGAGATGTTTACACCAAGGTACTTGAAGCTACTCACCCTCTCCACAGGGGTCCCGCTTATCATAAGAGGAGTGTAGGGCTGCTGCTGCCTCTTCCTGAAGTCTACAATCAGTTCTTTTGTTTTGCTCACATTCAGAGAGAGGCAGTTGTCCTGGCACCATGATGTTAATTTCTCTACCTCATCCAGGTACGCAGTCTTATTATTGTGGTGAATGAGGCCCAGAACCACAGTATCATCAGCGAATTTGATAATGGATGTGGAGCTGTGCGAGGACACGCAGTCGTGTGTGTAGAGAGTAGAGCAGGGGACTCAGGACACAGCCCTGTGGGGCTCCTACGTTCAGTGTGATGGAGCTGGAGGTGTACTGGCCTAGTTTCACCACTTGAGGTCTGCCGGTGAGGAAATCAAGGATCCAGTTGCAGAGTGAAGGATTCAGTCCGAGGTCTATGAGTTTTGAAGCTAGCTTTATGGGGACTATAGTATTAAAAGCTGAGCTATAGTCAATAAATAGCAGTCTTACATAGTTCCTGTAATTGCTGTCAATGTGTGTGAGAGAAGAGTGCAGGATGTGAGAGATGGCATCGTCTGTGGATCTGTTAGGGCGATAAGCAAACTGAAGAGGGTCCAAAGTATCCGGGATGGAGGAGCAGATGACGTTTTTAACCAGTCCCTCAAAGACCTTCATGACTATTGATGTGAGGGCGACTGGACGATAGTCATTTAGACAAGAGGGTTTATTGTTTTTAGGCACAGGGATGATGGTCGATTTTTTGAATGAGGTGGGAACCACCGATGTGGCAAGAGACTCATTAAAATGGATGTAAACAAACCAGCGAGCTGATCAGCGCATGACCGCAGAACACGGCCAGAAATCCCATCAGGTCCAGCTGCTTTCCTTACATTCACTCGCTTTAGTGCCCTCCGAACCTCGTCCTCCGTCACGGTGATGGCATGATGATCGCTGCTCTGACTGCTGCTCCCTGACGCGCTGATCGGCAGACTCACACTGCTTTGATTGCTTTCAAAGCGGCTGTAGAAAGTGTTAAGCTCGTCAGCCAGTGACGGATCTGCTCTCACCACTGTAGAGGATTTATTTCCAAAGTCACAGATGGTCCTTAGTCCTTGCCACATGCGTCGGGAGTCCTTTAGCTGGAAATGTGACTCTATGCGTGGCTTTATTTACCTGAGTTTGAGTGTGAGTAGTCCAAGTCAGGTCCTCAGAGATGTTTACACCAAGCTCATGTTTCCCGACAGAAGACCGGCGTTGTAAGCAGCAGTGCGTTTGTTTACTGCTGCACGGATTGATCTGTCCACCCACGGTTTCCTATTGGAGAAAGACCTTATAGTTATTGTGTCCGTAGCTTGTTCGGCTAGCGTGTTTACAAAGCTTAGCGCTACATCCGTGAACTCGCTGACGTCCAATGAGCTTGCGCGAAACATGACCCAGTCTACGTCATCAAGAGCCGCCTGTAACGTTGCTTCTGATTGGGCGGACCAACGCGTCACCACCCTCTGCACCGGAGGTTCTTGAACGAGCCGTTGTTTATATTCCAGTGTGAGGAAAATGGCGGCATGGTCCGATTTGCCGAAAGCCGGTAGTGAGCGAGCTTTGTAGGCATTCTTAAACTGAGTGTAGCAATGATCCAGTGTATTCGGTCCTCTGGTTGGACAGGATACGTGTTGATGAAAATTAGGCATGACTTGCCTGAGTTTGGCTTTGTTAAAGTCCCCAGCGATGATAGTAGCAGCGTCGGGATGTTTGTTGATGTTGCCGCTGAGCGCATCGTGAAGCTCAGACAAAGCCAAGCCAGTGTCTGCTTGTGGAGGGATGTAAACAGCAGTTATGATGATCGATGAAAACTCCCGAGGCAGATAGGATGGGCGGCAAATAATGGATAGGTGTTCCAGATGAGGCGAGCAGGAGCGCGACAGAGTGGAGATATTCCTGGGGTCACACCATTTCTTGTTAATCATGAAACAAACTCCCCCACCCTTGGATTTGCCGGCCTCGGCTGTCCTGTCCATCCGTAAAACAGAGAAGTTTTCAGACGGCGTTACAGCAGCGTCCGGGACCCAGGGCGTGAGCCACGTTTCAGACAAACAAAGGATGTTACAGTCCCTAATGTCCCGTTGGAAGTTTATCCTGGCTCTAAGATCATCCATCTTATTCTCCAGAGACTGGACATTAGCGAGCAAAATGCTCGGTAGAGGAGGGCTGTGTGCTCTTTTCCTCAGTCTGTTGCGAATCGCAGCACGTCTCCCGCGGTGTTTCTTGTTCCGTCGCCTCGGGTGGTTATTCAGGTAGCCATTGTTTATCTCGGCGTTCCGGAGAATCTCAGGTGGACACGACGGGTTGGAGGATAAAGTGTCATGAAACAGGTCAGTGAAGCGGTGTCCAATGTCCAAAAGTATTACCTTTTCGTATGAAATCAGTGCAGAGGTAATGTGTGTAAAAAGAGAAAGCAAAAGTAGGTAAAAAAGTAAATAAGAACACAATCTGAGTGGAGCGACCTGGATGGCGGCCGGACTCAGCGGCGCCATCTTTGATTGGGAGATGATACCAGCTCATGTATACATCCTTACATGGAGTCTATCTTCTTTTCTAAGGTCTCTACAATGGAGGCAGCAGCTTTAATAATTTTGTCCATAACAGGCATTGCTGGAGGATCAACGAGGATGAAATAACCAAAATGATTGTGTAATGATGTGTTGTGAGATATGGGCATGGGTTATTTCAGTTGGAACCAATAAGGACACAAGACGAAAACAACGAACAGAGAATGAATGACAAGGAAAGTGGATTTAATTACCTGGTCTCTGAGCGCTATTGATTTTTTCACAAAAGAAGGATATTTATATGTTTGGATTCATGATAGCTGGATTCCTCCTTATTGGTCTGGGGAATGCCTTCAACTATCGGAAAATTTGCAAGACAGCTGCCTTCAAATCTACCCAGCCGCTGTCTACTGAAATTAAAAAGTGCTTCCATGACGTGGGTGAAAGTTTGAAAGGGCTACATCAAAGAGTGAAAAGGGCTACATCAAAGAGACGCGCAATCCGAGGAGCTGACCCGAGACCTCTCAGCACGGACTGTGGACATACAAGGATACATCAAGGTTACTCCACGACATGGACTCACGAAACTGACGCTGAGGACCAGAACTGATTGATCACGAACCGGACAAATTCCCGAGGATCAAATATATAAATTACAAATTTCTGCTGTGCCCCCCTCCACCCCCCTACTGTTGCTATGCTTGTACAATGCCTTATTTAATTTTCCGGAGGATCATCGGCACGCTGTAATGGCGTACTGGTGTGGCCTGCAACCTTGTGTGTTATCTATGTATAAATGTAATATGTTGCACCACTAAATAAGCTTTTCGTTGCAGTGTACTTGTACAATTGTAATGACAATAAATTGAATCAAATCAAATCAAATAACATTTAAAACACCTGAAGTATAACAATTCAACAAATCATCAACTTGACCTGATGAGGCATTTTCAAACCTGATTGCCTCCATAAACTTTGTCCTGGTGTTATCATTAATGTGTCTCTTCTGAACAACTGTAGGTCCAACACCAATAAAATAAATTCATGGTAGAACTGCAGAAGCACAGGACTTTGAAATAATAAAAATAATAGTGAGATAATTATGTGTTTTTTACATCATTTCTTTAAATCAAATAATGACACATTTAATTATTTATGTATTCATTTCCCTTTTTAATTATTATTATGTTTATTATTATATACATTTTTATGTAAATCCTCTGTGTAACGTACTTGGTACAACAAAAATCTACATATAAACACAATGTCACAATACTGGGCGATATAACGACTCTCAACCCCTGTCTCAGAAGTATATATTTCTTTATTATTACATTAGTCTCATTGAGACACAAGGTCTCATTTGAAAGAGTTATTCAAATATACTTCTCTTTCTGCCTGAAGTTTTCTGAGTCAGTTTATTCCCCGCAGTGCCTCTTCAGATTCCCGATATAGTATGTGGAAATAGAGATGCAGTTTGGTCTGTGGAGGCAGCTGTCCATGCGAGCGTTCTATCTCCGCCATGATGGATCTGGGGCTGTCTGGAGTGCTGCCTGGAATAGAAAGTCTCTGCAGAAGCAGGTGCTTTTGATTGTGAGGCGCTGACACAATCCCTGACATTTATGGCTAATGTTTTCTCCCGTTTCAGGGCCTGCAAGGCGTCATCGGAGCTGCTCTAGAAATATCTGTATATGTGTGATCAGAGACTTAAGAGTCTTAAGACTGGCTTCTTATCCCCCCCAAATCAAATCAGAATGTTATACAATGTAATCCTTGGAGCAGAAAGAGGATCCAGTATTTTATAACCAAATATTCCCTCAAATCAAATGTATCTGTTTCTGTCAGGATTTAAGGATACATTGGATATCAGTGTTCTACAAGTAAATATCATAGTGTACAAATCAAATTGACATTCTAGCTGTGTGGGGGAGTTGTAAGATATGTTTAGACCACATATACCCTAACCCTTCTACTGGGTAAGCTGTATATTCCTGAAAGAAAATGTTTGAGAAGGAGAAAGCGCAGACATCACATACATCTGATGGAAGAAGGATAACCCTGGTGTTGAGTGTCAGTTGATGTGGCTTGCTTTCAAATTGTACTTAGTCACATAAAACAACCTTATTTGTCTTTGGGCCATTCTGAAATAACTCCCTTATTTAACATAGGAACAATGGCAGAATGTTCAAGATCTGCCATTCTTGAGTCAGTTCATTATGTATCCCATTTTTGTCTTTGTGGTGTAAACATCAGATCCTGATTGATAAATTAGGTCTCCAGTGTCCTGGTTTAGATAAAGCCGGTTCTTCTCCTAAGAGAACTCTAAAAGAAACCCTAATACTGTGGCTGGTGTCTGAAGCTGCTGATGAACTGAGCATGTGCCAACTCATTTGAGTGATGCCAAACACACAGAGCGAACTGCAACTGCCACAAAAGTCACTGTGCTTTCAAAACTAACAGCTGGTTCTTGTGTCGCATTGACTTTTGAACTATAGCTCCACCACAACCGCAAAAAGTTTTCTTTTTACGTCATTTTGTTGCTCCTTGTCCTGCTCTGTGACAGCTCACTCACTCTCCAGCAGCTGTAGTGGAACATATATGTGAGAGTAGTGCAGACACAAGATCCATCTGTGTTAAACAAAAGTGACCAGTGCTGTATGGAATACCTCTTGGTTCAAAAGACTGTGGAGTTTTAAAAGCACAGTTATTAAGTGAGTTTTGTGGCTGTAGTAAAGTTGCAGTTTGCTCGTATTTGTTTGGCGTCACTTGACTGAGTTGGCACACGCTCAGTTCATCAGCAGCTTCAGAAACATGACACGGCCGGGTTTATTCAGAGTTCCCCAAGAGCAGAACCGGCTTTATCTAAACCTGGAGAGTGGATTATCCATTTATGACTTACTCATTATGTACAACAATGCATCCTGCTCATCATGGAAGATACTTCAAACAAAACACACAGGCACAACACAAAACACCTGAAAGCATAAAATTCTAAAACTAGAAATTTGACAATGCCATGAGGCATTTATGAGAGAATTAATTCACCCTTTGGTCCGTTTTGCTTTACCCTCGGTAAGCAGTGCTTTGGTTTGCTTCCTGTTCGTAACTGTTTGTGTCCAACCACAAACTATTCAAGTATAAACTTCACAGGGCCATCATTTTCAATATTGTGAACCTGCCTCCTCAGCCAATCTTTATTCCTACCACTTAAAATGATTAACACTCTTTAATCTAGTCTGTAAAGTATTGATGTATGGTCTGTGGCATACCCTGCTGCACTTTTACTGAATCTATCTACATGTAAGCATCTACATACATGGTGTAACATAAATGCTGTGTTAACCGAGATGGCTCACTAACTCGGTGTCACTGCTGTTTACACTGACTCACATTAGCAGTAGGGTTGGGCCGATATGAATCTTTTCAGCCAATACCGATAGCCGATATTTATCTTGACGTTGTGGCCAATGTTAATAACATCATTAAACATATTGATAGCCATTGCTTTACTGAATAAAACTAATCACATTTATGATTTTCTTTGTTTATAAAAAATATAAATTTGCCCTTGTGCATTCACATTTTTTTAAATTTCTATTCTCTTCTTGGTTATAGATTTGGCTTTCACAGAATCTTTGCTGAATTGCTTGTTGTGGCTTGGCAGCATTTTATAACTGAACCACTGACATATCTTTTTAACCATAGCCTTTCAAACAATGTTATCCCTGTTGTCTGGAAGTCTGCTTTTATTCTTCTTTTGCTGAAAGGAGGGGACTCGGCAGATCTTAGTAACTACAGGCCGATATCAATTGTTTGGTCAATGAAAGAAAAACTCACAATGGTCACAGAAAAAACTTTATTCTCACAAAAGTAATAATAAATAAAAATTCTATGAATGTTAACCAATGAAAGTCAGACATTGCTTTTCAACCATGCTTCAACAGAATAATTTTAAAAAATAAACTCATGGAACATGCCTGGACAAAATTGATGGTACCCCTAGAAAAGACTGTAAATAATGTGACCAAATGGACGTTAATTCAAGGTGTGTGCACTAATTAGCATCACAGGTGTGTACAATCTTGTAATCTGTCAGTGTTGTCTGGTGACATGGTGTGTACCACACTCAACATGGACCAGAGGAAGAGAAGGAAAGAGTTGTCGCAGGAGAATAGAAAGAAAATTATAGACAAGCATGATAAAGGTAAAGGCTATAAGACCATCTCCAAGCAGCTAGATGTTCCTGTGACTACAGTTGCAGAAAGTTCAGAAATTTAAGATCCATGGGACTGTAGCCAACCTCCCTGGATGTGGCCGCAGGAGGAAAATTGATGACAAATCAAAGAGACGGATAATCCGAATGGTAACAAAAGAGCCCAGAAAGACTTCTAAAGAGATCCAAGGTGAACTCCATGCTCAAGGAACATCAGTGTCAGATCGCACCATCCGTCGTTGTTTGAGCCAAAGTGGACTACATGGGAGACGACCAAGGAGGACACCATTGTTGAAAACTGTTATAAGAATTCTATATGTCCAAAAGAATTCTTTATCCTCATATTATCCAGACAGACACGGAGAAAGATTATATTATAAAAAGCGAAAGGCCAGGTTTTATTCCTTGCAAGGAGAAGCAAATCACACAGCTATATACAAAAGGTACAAAGTGCGTTTTGCTTACAGAGGTAAGCAAAACATTACATTTTATATCACTAAAGTGGGGGCTGTCAGTGGGAGGTGTATCTTGCATACACCCTCCCCTCAAGGCCCCAGCTCCAGGCTCCAGGCTCCAGGTGCAGAAGTCCTCCGGCAAGCCATGTCTTTAGTTATGTCTACACCATGCTTGGAATAACATGGAGGACATGACATGATTTGACATGACCTGTAGAGAACTATGAGCACCAACTAACTATAAACAATATACACAATTATAAGAATAAAATTCTTATAACATTCCCCCCTCTTTATGCTGATAACAATTAGCATAAACAACCTACTAGCTTGATTTTGAGTTTTAAACTATGACAGAAGCGAAAACCCAGCAGGGCGTTGACCTAGCCAGAAGAACATTTTGACCCATTGGTAAAATGACCTAAAGCTGGGAAAAACTCTTCTATCCACCCCTTGCCCCAAAGGCGGTGACAAAACACAAACATCAAGCATCAAACGATGTAATCACTTCAAATGATTAACTTACAACACATGTCAAAACAAACACAACAAATGATTATAATGGATATGTTTCAAATCAAATGGGAACCCACAGAGTAATGCGCTGATTCTTCAAAGTCAAATTCTTTAAAGTCCATAAATCATAAATCAAAACACAGTGTCACTCCAAAATAAAGTAGAAAAATTTGCCAGAGGTTGAGCTGGTCGACCCATCGGACTCAAGATCTCTGGCCTGTCCCTGCCTGTCCATTTCTGTCCCTGTAACGAAAAGAAAAACACATGGAGTGAGACATATACACATTCATAATGATTAAAATCAATTCTCTTAAGTATAATAAATTCAATGAACCATACGGCCCTTAGGTCTGTAGTATGATCCGTCCTGGAGCTGTTGTCTCGTTGGTGTACATGCAAACAATAACGTCCCTCAGATATCAAAGTGTTCATCTGAGGTCAAAGCCTTGACCTTAGTCGTTTGGCAGGTGCATGTCCAGGAATGTTGACCCAGCAATGGCCACATTCATCAATCTCACCAACAAGCTCCGGTACATGTAAAGCAACACAAACAAACGTTATTAGACATGGAAGTGCAACAACAAGTACTGTATCTCAATACAGATTCTAAAATCCCAGTAAATTTTCCAAATATGTTGTAAAACCAGGTCAAAATTAATTTCTCTATACCAGAATATTCTAATTCCTCTGTTAGAGTTTGAAGTCCTTTCTTAAAGACTTTAGTTCTGCTGTAACTAGTCCTGTGTTACTTTGGAGGAAATCCTTTGTAGATCCCCTCTTCAGCTAAAAGCATGCTCAGTGCTATTTTGTTCTGTCCAGTCCTTGGACCAGTTTTCTCTCATTTCCAGTTTTAATTAACAGTTACAGCATCTCTCGTACAATTCATAAACCTTTGTTGTTTATAAATATACCTTATATACTTTAATCCACATTTTCATAAATTGTCCCAAATGGTAAAAATTCAAATCCTAATGCTAATTGAATTTTAGCCTTATATTCATTAAGGACACCTTCAAGGACGCCTGTCGTCGATGTAAATGGGGCTCTCAAATGAACCTGAGGGAGCTGCTGTTTGGCTCCTAAAGTGTGAGTTTCCACTCACGATGTTCTCCTTCACATTGTATGTGAACACAAATAAAACGAGGATCCTTTAAGGACGCATGTTTCCGGTCAGCAGGCAACGCTGGTCTAATGGTCTTACTTTCATAAAACCTCCAGACCTCTGCTTTGCACTGCACCTGTCCCTGATCTCTACGTTTGTCAAGTTCAGAGTGATGTCACAGGAAGTCATGTGACCCCCGTCACTAGCCCTGCTCACAGTTGTACTTCCCTTCACAGGTGTAAACCAAGATGATATAAGTTCAAAGAACTATGTTAATATTAGCTCTTACTGGTGGTGGCTATATTAATTGTCCAAACTCCTTTTCTGAACTGGTGTACTTGTTGTAGTTGGCTTCCATCCAAATAAAGAACAAACAAACAAATCAAAACGTTCTCTGACATTATAGACCCATAGAAAGTGCCTCCTAGGTTTTCGTCAAACGAAACCATAAAAGCCCTTAAAATGATCAAACCATAAAATTGAAACAGCAGATAAACCCTGTTTCCACAGATATGGTCTGCTGGAAATCTACTTTAATCTGAAAAGGTTTAATCAGACTAAACAGTGCTTCTCCAGAAAAGTCCTGTCAACTTTCTTTATTTCATTATTTGATTTAAACTTTTACCTGTATTAAACACTGTTGTTTCAGCCTCCTGCTAACCATTAGGTTAACCAAGCATCCCTTCAGCACTTTAACACAGCTTTGTTTAAACCTTCATCTCCCCCCTTTTTGAGACGTGGGACAACCATGGCTCAAAATACCAAAAAAAAAATGAAACAAAAATGAAACAAAATAAAACAAAAATCAAAAATAAAATCAAAACAGAATGTTTTTTTCCAATTACCACCTTAAATTGTTATTTCATTAATTAGCATTTCTAATTATTCATCTTCTTTATGTTTTCCCAAATAGCATCACTTTTGTTTATGTTCTATTTAAAACTTAACTTTGTTTAGTTCAGTTTTACTTTTAGTTACCATTAGTTGTAGGTCTTTACCTGTAACTGTAATTGGTATCATCCACAATTTGATAAATTTTAACTCAGTTGATGCAAACATAAATAATTTATATAGATCAGAACTGGTTTCTCATGATCTATTTTCACAAACCTTTAAACATTCACCTTCAATTCACAATTTATTTCACATGTTCTTTTAAATTAAAATATTCTCAAAATATTGTTTAATTTACCTCAAATTACTTTCTTTAGAAAGAAAACACATTTTTCTCTTACTTCAAAACAACATTTCTTAATCACCCTTGGGTTCAGACCCCCCTCTCTGGGGTTAAACCAGTAACAGCAGCATGTCCCAGGTTCTTGAACACGCCACAAAGCCTCTGCTCTGTTCACTCTGCTTTCCTCTAAAACACCATCACCTTTGTGACTGTTGTTTAAAAGGAAAGACTAAACATAAAATCAATAAAATTCATCTCAAATTCTGCTTTATTTTTAAATAAAATTTCTTCAAGATTGTTTTCAGTATAGATTTGTTCTATACTGTCTCTGTAAAACTCAGTTTTACCACCAGGTGCTAAATACAATAAACCAGTTTGTCTTTGTATTTTTCCCAAATTAATTTAAACGCAACATAAAACAATTTCATCAATTACTATTCTCATGTTTCCACTAATTTGGCGTTCAGATGCCACATAAAGAATTCACCTCACTCAATGTTAAACAGAAACTTTAAACATCAAGTGTAAAATTAAAATAACGTGTCTCTCTTTATTTATTCAAATTCACCAAAATTGTAATCAGTAACTATCATTACTGTTCATTTAATAAAATGTATCATCTCAACCTCTTTTTGTTCTCTTTTTCTTTAGGTTACAAAGACCCAAAGTTTGTCAAAACCCAAAACCAAAACAACGTCTAACGTCTGTTCAAAAGGACCTTGTGTTAGTCCCAGTACTCCAAAAAAAAAAATCTTAAATCACTTCGAACAGTGATTAAACCCATCGAGCCATTGGCATATGCTCTTAAACTTTAACAATTCACCTTGTTAGTTTAACAATTATCTTTTATTCACTTATTTCTCATTAACTTTAATTTTTCAAATAAAACCTTTAAGATCGCTTTAACAGTTTGAACTGTTTTAACATAGATATGTTTTTAATCACCAAAACCAGATTACCAATTTACATTACAGTTTAAATCTTTATTGCATAGATAACACTATACCTTAATTATAAAGTACCAAAATAAATAATGATTATTATTTATTTTGAACTATCTTCATTTCAATTCTCCAATTACTTAAACTTTAAGTTTTTCTTCACCAAAACCATATTCAATCCCATTAATTCCATCGTTTAGTTTACCAAATCATGTTTCATAGATTCAATAAAACTCAAATGTGGACTTTATTCATATCAACAGACCTGTCAGAAGGTCAAACAGTTTTCCTAATTAAGTATCATAAACTTTATTTAACACATTAGTTCAGTGCAATCTGTTTCTGTCACTGACATTTCTAACTCAGTATTCTTCTCAACATTAAAAGTTTGTTTAATGTAAAGGCTCCCACACTGTCTGTGGAGCTAAAAAACAAAAAACCCAAAACAAAACATTTCTCGCTCTTGGGAGTAAAAAAGGAGGGTGCTGTGAAGCTCCTGTTACATTGACTTGCCTAGAATGTTATCTTGTTTTTAAACATTCCTTGTGAATCCAAACAGTGGTTGTTTTGAATCCACTTTCTCCATTTTCACACTTTGTTAGAACCAAACCAGAGAAATACATAAATGCCTCTTTTCTTCATCTAGGTTCTGGTAACCTTGTTCCCTTTTAAATATAAGCTTATGGCCCAACTAGAAAGTTATATTATCTTTATAAACTTACTCTGCGCAATTCAATTTTAAGACGCATATTTAAATTCTTCCAATTACAAAGTATTCATTTTCATTCTTTTATTGGCGTTATACCGTGTGTTTGAACCACACTGATATTAAGGACCTCTATTAGTTCTCGTACTAATAGATACACAACATTTTTTAGCAAAACATCAATCACTAATTATATTTTAGATCCAAGTGTTGGATCTTTAACTTCTTTAAACCTTTAATGTTCACATTTCTATGTCACATTAAATTCAAAACCAACTCTGTTCTTTAACAGAATACTCATTATTTTCTCTCATAAACCAAAATCACATCCTTCTCTGTAGATGTGTGTCTCATGTGTCCGTGTTTGTTTCGTTATGTGTCTGTATTTACATGTGTTTATGTGTGTGTATTTACATGTGTGTGTTTATGTGTCTTTATGTGTCTTTATGTGCTTATGTACCTGACCTGTTGAAGCGGTCAGTTCATGAGGTCATTCCCTCGTCTCTCGTCTGGACCCAGTTTCGACCTCCTCCTCCTCCTCTCAGTGCCCTCTCGTCTGTCACGCCCACCTCCACCTCGCTCTCAATTGTGCATTTTTCCTCAGAGAAATACATTACATTCATATTAATTTCAAGTTTCATCCAATTTGCAAACACACTTTACAAATACCTTTTTGGTCAATCTCAATAGATCAAAATTTAAAACAAATAAACGTTAGTGTGAATTGGTTTATCTTACCGCTTCCGTGTTGCTGCTGCTGCTTTTTTTCTTTTTTTTTTCTCAGCCGAAAATCCGCAGGTGGGAGGTGGGGTGCAGAGGAAGTTTTGGAGAGGACACTGTTTTCCGGAGGGAGGGAGGCCGAGACCTAGATGCTCCAGAAACATTTAAACAAAATACAAATGATTAGTGTTTTGAAGTACATGCGTGTACTTCTTTCAAAAATCTCTTCTCTACTTCTCCTTTTTTTTTTTAACTAGAAAAATAGCTTGTGGAAGTTACCTTTCTCTCTCTCATGTTGTTCAAACTTTTTCTAAACAAAAACATTACTTTTGTTCTGATTCACATCATTAGACTCATTCTTCATCCAACAATGGCCCATTCATAACACATTTATTCTCTCAAACACACCTTTTATCTTTAACTCTTTAGGTCAACAATTCTCAGTATTGTCAACAATTCTCAGTATAAGCCCCTTCACTTTCAGTGGGCTTTTTTCTCTCACTCACCGCGTCACCAGCAGTGAACATTTTTCCAGCAAAAGCTCTCGTGGGCTTTTAAAAATCACCGCTTCACATGCAGTGAACATTTTTCAGCATAAGCCTGTCACTATCTAGTGGGCTTTTAAAATCTCATTTCTCATCTGCAGGAATCACTTCTACGTAGGCAGGCCTTTTTATAGTCACATTGACTTCGGACTCATTCATCTCACCCGTTAAGATTTTACATGTAGGTTCTCGATAATGGTCAATACTCGAGTTTTCCTGTGCGTCCAACGCACCATTAAAACCAACAATACTAGCTATGCAAGGCAGTTCGATTGTGGCGTATTACGATACGTGATTATTAATCTAAGATAAATTCCTGTGCTCCTAGACAAGCTTTTAGACCTTATACTCCTTCTTGTAATTAGATGCTCTATCTCGCATAGAGGTTCGCACTTGTCACGCCAAATGAACTAAACGCACGAGTCAGTTTCAAGAAACACCTGAAGACTTACAAAGCATAAGGTATCTATCAAGCTTAAATCTAGCAAGACAACAAGCTTTAACACAGATTAACATCAGAATATCCCGTTTAAAACCTCACCCGTTAAGATTTAACATGTAGGATCTCGATCAAAAACACATACTTTTTCGGCTTTAAACCTCACCCGTTAAGATTTTACATGTAGGATCTCGATAAAGCGGATCTCACCATTAGATGACATTTAGGGTCTCGATCTTTCAGCGTTTAAGAATCTCATATGCTGGCCAACTTCATGGAAAAACATCAACTAATGATGTAAACTACATGCAGCCCGCTCAACATATGTCAGATTTCCAAAAGGCTACTTCCGGAAGCTTTGGTAATTACAAACTCACACACACACACCAAAAAATAAATTAAACAGCTGTTTACCTGAATTTTTTAGTCCAATAGTCCAGTTGTTCCGCAGCCAGACTGTCTCTCTGTCCTCTCGTCTCTCTGCTCTTCTCTTTTTCTCAGTCCAGATCTCGTCATCGTGTTCACACACACAGAGGGGATATCTGGCCATTACTGCTAAATAGCACAGCTTGGGACTTACAAGAAATGCTTTGTTTTTGCATTTCTCCGTGCACGTCAGTTCACCTCCTTGCATGAGAAACAACGAATATTGAAATCCGGGTCACGGCACCAAATGTTATAAGAATTCTATATGTCCAAAAGAATTCTTTATCCTCATATTATCCAGACAGACACGGAGAAAGATTATATTATAAAAAGCGAAAGGCCAGGTTTTATTCCTTGCAAGGAGAAGCAAATCACACAGCTATATACAAAAGGTACAAAGTGCGTTTTGCTTACAGAGGTAAGCAAAACATTACATTTTATATCACTGAAGTGGGGGCTGTCAGTGGGAGGCGTATCTTGCATACACCCTCCCCTCAAGGCCCCAGCTCCAGGCTCCAGGCTCCAGGTGCAGAAGTCCTCCGGCAAGCCATGTCTTTAGTTATGTCTACTCCATGCTTGGAATAACATGGAGGACACAACATGTTTTGACATGACCTGTAGAGAACTATGAGCACCAACTAACTATAGACTACATGGGAGGCGACCAAGGAGGACACCATTGTTGAAAACAAATCATAAAAAAGCTAGACTGGAATATGCCAAACTACATGTTGACAAGCCACAAAGCTTCTGGGAGAATGTCCTATGGACAGATGGCTTGCTTCTTATTTTAATCTGCCTGATCAGCTTTTGGCTTTGTTCTTAAACTTTCTGACTGACAGGACACAGAGGGTTTTAGTAAATGGGGTTACTTCAAAAACCCTAGTCTCCAACACAGGTTCCCCTCAAGGCTGTGTACTTTCCCCGTTACTGTTCATTTTATACACAGATAGTTGTAGGTCTCTTAAAAAGGACAGTTTTCTTGTTAAATTTTCTGATGATACTGCGCTGCTCTCCCTTCTCCATGGCACAGAGTCAGATCACGGACGTGCACTTCCTGATTTTGTAAAGTGGTGTGAGGACAGCCTTCTGGACCTTAATGTCTTAAAACTAAGGAACTCATTATCGATTTTAGAAAAAAAGGGACAAATACTTCAGTATGCAGGATCCATGGCGAGGATGTGGAGATTGTAAACCATTATAAATATTTGGGTACAGTTTTTGATTCTCAACTGAAGTTCGAAAGGAACTCTGAAGCAGTGGTCAAACGGGCCCAGCAGAGAGTATATTTATTGCGCAGGATTAATTCCTTCGGGGTTTCTAAATCTATACTGTGCACGTTGTATTTGTCTTATATTGAGAGCCTTCTTACTTTTTCTTTCATTTGTTGGTTTGGCAATATTTCAGTGAAGGACCGGAATTGTCTAAATAACCTTGTTAAAATCTGCTCCAAAATTATTGGAAGCCAAATGTGCGACCTAAGCTCTCTATGGGAGAAACGTGTTCTTCAAAAAGCAAAAAGTCTGTTGAACCAGAATCATATTTTGGGGGACGAATTTGTTCTTATGCCATCAGGTCGGCGTTATATGCAGCCCCCTAGAAAGACAAACCGTTATGGGAGATCATTTATTCCTTCAGCAATTATGCTGTTAAACAAAGAGCTGAGGAAATAATTATGGAGATTTTATTTTTCTGCTCTGATGTCTTTTATCTTTTATTTTTATTCTTAAATTGTTCAAGGACCCAGGCCCTATCATGTTACCTTTGTTATATACATACGTTGGCTGTGTGAATGGGTGTATGTCTAGACGGTGTACTGTACTGTAGAAACTGAATTGCCCTTTGGGGATTAATAAAGCTATCTGTATCTGTATCTGTAGATGAGACAAAAATGGAACTTTTTGCCAAGGCACATCAGCTCTATGTTCACAGACGGAAAAATGAAGCATATCAAGAAAAGAACACTTTCCCTACTGTCAAACATGGAGGAGGCTCTGTTATGTTCTGGGGCTGCTTTGCTGCATCTGGCACAGGGTGTCTTGAATCTGTGCAGGGTACAATGAAATCTGAAGACTATCAAGGGATTCTAGAGAGAAATGTGCTGGCCAGTGTCAGACAGCTTGGTCTCAGTCGCAGGTCATGGGTCTTGCAACAGGACAATGACCCAAAACACAGCTAAAAACACCCAAGAATGGTTAAGAGGAAAACATTGGACTATTCTAAAGTGGCCTTCTATGAGCCCTGACCTCAATCCTATTGAGCATCTTTGGAAGGAGCTGAAACATGCCGTCTGGAAAAGACGGAATATCCCTGTTTATCCCATGTATTGTTAATCCTTCTCCTCTCCCCATAATGTTATTCACTTATTGATTTGTGTAATTTTTTTATAAAATCCCCTAAAAGACATTAATGTTTCTCTGTTTATATTAAAGTTGGGCGGCAGTAGCACAGTGGGTAGAGCGGCCGTCCTTCGTCCGGCGGGTGAGTGGTTCGCGACCAGCTCGAAACATCCCAAAACATCATAACATCCCGCTCTCCCCCGCATACTGTCGTTGTGTCCTTGGGCAAGACACTTAACCTACATTGCCTCCAGTGAGTGTTCTGTAACACTGGTAAATAGCTTAATGTGTGTAAAGCGCTTTGAGTGCCTACTGCAGTAGGTGGAAAAGTGCTATAAAAATAAAGATTATTATTATTATTATTATTATTAAGAAATGTTCGAAAACTAGGAGAATTCTCTTCCTTTTGATTAATGAGACTAGATTAAACAGTTTCTTTGGACCTGTTTAAAACCAGAGTGGTGCCCTTTTTAATCAGAAATTAATTTTAATAAGTTAATATTAATATCAAAATTATTAAAATAATTTAAATTAATGGTATATCTGGTATATGTTTATACAAACATACCCTCATACGCTACACACATGAAACTTGCATTTCTCAGCCCTTATGTACAGCTGATTCTCTAAAAGCTTGCCAAGCACCTGCTTAACATATATGATATGAGTTTCTGAATTGGGGTAAAAAATGAGAATGTTGTCTATATAGACAAAAACAAACTTGTTTAGCATCTTCCTTAGGACATCAGTAACAAAAGCCTGAAAAACCTTAATGGTGATGTCATTCAGTCCTCGGTAGTCTTTGCAAGGGCATAGTGTATTGTCCTTCTTGTCAACAAAGAAGAATCCAGCCTCAGCTGGAGAGGAAGAAGGACGGATAATACCAGTCTTGAGGGCGGAGGCTATGTATTCATCCAAGGCCTCACATTCACAGTTAGATAGGGCATACAGATGTCCCTTGAACGGAGGTGTCCCTGGAAGGAGGTCTATGGCACAGTCATAGGGCCTATGTGGAGGAAGAGAGGTTGCCTTGGCCTTGTTGAAGAGCTCCCTCAGTTCCAGGTAATCCTCTGGAACTGAAGACAGATCCGGAAACTGGGTATCCTCTGATGAAAGTGTGTTGCGTGGCAATTCTAA
The DNA here is from genome assembly GCA_024416835.2 of Perccottus glenii. Classification (NCBI taxonomy): domain Eukaryota; kingdom Metazoa; phylum Chordata; class Actinopteri; order Gobiiformes; family Odontobutidae; genus Perccottus; species Perccottus glenii. The sequence continues at coordinate 2,823,458 of CM044561.2, forward strand.
AGTTAGTAGAGAACGACTGGAAACATTGTTGACTGCACCTAGAACCCCAGGATAAAATTTTGCCAGAAGACCAGTCTATGTGAGGGTTATTTTGAATAAGCCAGGGGTAACCCAAGATTAAAGGGGGCTGGGATGAGAGCAACTGTCATCGGCTGAAACAGTGGAATTATGGATAGGCCCAACTCAGAAGCAAGGGTGGTGTCCATGAAGTTGGCATCAGTTCCCAAGTCAACTAGAGCTAGAAGGCTGCGAGAATGAGAGGTAGTAGTTAACTGTACCTTAGAGAGCTGGACTTAGTTAACAGTGGACTTTACTTGACGTACCACCTTGTTTAACTGGGCAGGTGGCGTGGAAATGGCCCAGCTTACCACAGTAGATACAAAGCCCCTCGCTCATGCGGCGTTGTCTTTCAGCAGAAGAGAGCTTGTATGACCAACCTGCTTGGGCTCTATGGTTAGAGAAGGAAAGACAGAAGCAGACATGGAGGACTTTGAAGTTTACCTTCCCAGGTTAAAACTTGGACGAGAGCGAAACCTCTCTCTCTCGCTCTCTCTCTCTCACTTAGTCATTTGTCAATCCTGGAAGCCAGGGCAATTAAGGCGTCAAGCTCAGGGGGCAGGTACAGAGGGGTAAAAGGGTCCTTGATATTTTCAGAAAGACCACTGAAGAATGCATCCATGTTTGCCAACGAATACTGTACACTAAAGACAGTGGTTAGAGACTTATAAAACACAGGAACCAAGATAAAATACATGGACAGCCTAACTTAAACAGACCGAGAGGGTGGGACATGACATGATATGGACTGTACAGTATTTGTTCAAAATAATAACAGTACAATGTGACTAACCAGAATAATCCAAGTTTTTAGTATATTTTTTATTGCTAAGTGGCAAACAAGTTTTGATTTCAAAGTCAAAGTCAAAGTCAAAGTCTGCTTTATTGTCAATTTCCACATGTACAGTACATACATACAGAGAATCGAATTTGCGTTACTCTCAGTCCCCGGTGCATACAGATAACATTATCATTAAAGCCTAAAAAAAAAAATAACTCAAATTTAAAAATGTAGATACAACTATACAATAAGGGAGTGATAAAAAAAAAAGACATAATAAAATTAAAAAATAAAACTAAAAATCAATTTAAATAAAGCAGCGCAAGGTGAGTGACAGATATTGTGCAAATCAATAAAGTGAACAACAGTGCAGTTAAAAGATTCTTTTAGTGCAAAAAAAAATCACTTATTAAAATATCTTGTCTGATTAAAGTGACAAGTGTCCAAGAGCAGTTATTTACTGACTGATGAGGTAGTGGAATGACATCAGTTCCATGCCGAATGAGGTAGTGTGCGGTGAGTGAGCAGACCAATGCTGCACATGTGACTAGTGCATGTCATCATATGATTAGTGGGGGGGGGTTCATAGTTCAGTGGTGCCTGGGGAAGAAGAGGGAGGGGGCAGGTTCGGGAGGGAGTTCAGCTTCCTGACAGCCTGGTGGATGAAGCTGTCCTTCAGTCTGCTGGTCCTGGCCTGGAGACTCCGCAGTCTCCTCCCTGATGGTAGCAGGCTGAAAAAGTGATGCAGAGGGCTTTGCGGGTGAGACGTGTTCCATAAATGTCCTGGAGGGAGGGGAGAGAGACACCAATGATCTTCTCAGCTGTTCTCACTATGCGTTGCAGAGTCTTTCGGCAGGACGCGTTGCAGGCGCCATACCACACAGTGATGCAGCTCGACAGAATGCTCTCGATGGTGCCTCTGTAGAAGGTGTACATGATGGGGGGTGGGGCTCTGGCTCTTCTCAGTTTGCGGAGGAAGTAGAGACGCTGATTTGATTTCTTGGCCAGTGCTGTGGTGTTTTCAGTCCAGGAGAGGTCCTCTGTGATGTGCACACCCAGGAACTTGGTGCTACTCACTCTTTCCACAGTTGCACCGTTGATGGTCAGAGGAACGTGCTGAGTGTGTGCTCTCCTGAAGTCTACAACAATCTCCTTCGTCTTCTCCACGTTCAGAGAGATTGTTGTCACTACACCACCCAGCCAGGCGGCTCACCTCACTCCTGTAGTTTGTCTCATCTTTGTTGCTAATGAGACCCACCACAGTCGTGTCATCTGCAAACTTAATAAAGAGGTTAGAGCTGTGTGACGGTGTGCAGTCATGGGTCAGCAGAGTGAAGAGGAGGGGCTCAGTACACATCCTTGGGGGCCCCAGTGTTCAGTGTGATGGTGCTGGATGTGTTGCTGCCGACCCGTACTGCCTGAGGTCTTCCAGTCAGGAAGTCCAACAGCCAGTTGCACAGCGAAGTGTTGAGCCCCAGCTGACTCAGCTTGTAGATGAGCTGTTGAGGGATGATTGTGTTGAATGCTGAACTGAAGTCTATGAACAGCATTCTGACATATGAGTCCTTTTTGTCCAGATGGGTGAGTGCTGAGTGGACGGCAGTGGAGATGGCATCATCGGTCGACCGGTTGGACCGATATGCAAACTGGAAGGGGTCCAGGGAGGGGGGGAGGGCAGACTTGATGTGGTGCATGACTAGCCGTTCAAAGCACTTCATGAGGATGGGGGTAAGTGCAACAGGACGGTAGTCATTGAAGCAGGATGGAGATGGCTTCTTCGGGACTGGGATGATGGTGGTAGTTTTAAAGCATGTGGGAACAACAGCCTGACTCAGTGAGATGTTAAAAATGTCTGTGAAGACATCAGTGAGTTCTGCTGCACAGACTTTCAGTACACGCCCGGGGATGTTGTCAGGACCCGGAGCTTTGCGGGCATTGATCCTACTGAAGGATCTCCTCACGCTGTCTGGGGTCAGCGTCATCACCTGGTCGCCGGGAGGAGGTGGAGTCTTCTGTGCAGTGGTGTTGTTTTGTTGTTCAAAGCGGCGAAGAAGGTGTTCAGCTCGTTCAGCAGAGAGATGTTGTTGTCACAGGTCCGTGGTGGGGCTTGTAGTCCGTAATGGTCTGTATCCCCTGCCACAGGTTCCTATTGTCTCTGCTGTCGCTGAATTGGTGAGCTATCCTCCTGGAGTGCTGTCTCTTAGCCTCTCTGATGCCACGGGACAGGTTGGCCCTAGCTGTTCTCAGGCCCACCTCATCTCCAGCTCTGAAGGCAGCGTTCCGTGTCTTCAGGAGTCTGTAGACCTCCCTGTCATCCATGGCTTCTGGTTGGCCCGGACAGTGATGGTTTTGTGACTGTTACATCATCAATACACTTATTGATGTAGGCAGTAACAGTCTCTGAGTACTCCTGGAGGTCAGTGGTGTTATTGCGTGTGGCAGCCTGTTTAAACATGTCCCAGTCAGTTGTGTTGAAGCAGTCCTGAAGAATCTCTGATGATCCTTCTGGCCACACTTTAATCTGTTTGTAAACTGGTTTGGCGACTTTAATAAGTGGTCTGTATGCAGGCATTAGCATGACAGTGATGTGGTCTGAGGCTCCGAGGTGGGGGGGAGGGCTTTGTAAGCTCTTCTCTGTGTGGTGTAAACAAAGTCCAAAATGTTATTACCTCGTGTTGGAAAGTTGATGTGCTGGTGTATTTTTGGAAACACACTCTTAAGGTCAGCATGGTTGAAATCCCCAGCTATGATGAGAAAAGCATCGGGGTGTGCTGTCTGCTGCTCGCTGATGTGCTGGTACAGTTCATTAAGTGCGTCGTTCCTGTTGCTGATGATGTTGGACGGGGGAATGTAAACTGAAATGAGCAGTATAGCAGTATATTCCCTCGGCAGATAGAACGGCCGGCACTTAATAATCATAAACTCCACCAGGGGTGAGCAGTGCTTGCTGATCACAACAGTATCGCGGCACCACGCGTCATTGATGTAAACACAAAGCCCACCGCCGCAGGTTTTTCCTCCCGCGACGAGGGCTCTGTCCGCTTGATAGCATGTCAGCTGGTCGAGCTGAATGGCGCCGTCCGGAACGCTGTTGCTGAGCCATGTTTCCGTGAACACAAAAACACAACAGTCTCTTACAGTCCTCTGGGTTGAGCGTAGTAAACGAATGTAGTCCAGTGATTTGATTTGATTCAATTTATTGTCATTACAATTGTACAAGTACACGGAAACGAAAAGCTTTTTTAGTGGTGCAACATATTACATTTATACATAGATAGACACACAAGGTTGCAGGCCACACCAGTACGCCATTACAGCGCTCCGATGATCCTCCGGAAAATGAAATAAGGCAATGTACAAACATAGCAAACATCAAATGTGCAGACATAACAGACAGGTAGTTAGGTAGTTAAGTTACCAGTAGGTGCAGTAGATTCTCAAAAAACAAACAAGACCCAGCATTCATAACATGCACGCTCGTAAGGCTGTGCAATTGGACAATTAGTTAAAAGGGGTGTGTTAAAAAAAAATTGCAGTGTGCCATTCAATCACTGAGGTCATCAATTTTGTGAAAAAACAGGTGTGAATCAGGTGGCCCCTAATTAAGGATGAAGCCACCAGCACTTGTTCAACATGCATTTGAAAGCTTGAGGAAAGCCCGAGAGCCCCCCATTTGGGGGGCAACGTGACGTTGTAAACACAGCAGCAGATACACTTTTCGCCCCCAAGCCTTATATGGGCATGCCGCATATCAAATTACTCAGAGGAAACTCCGCTAAACGGACATGTAAACCACATACAGCTACTTCAAACACAGACCAAACAGCAAGCCAACAAAAGACAAGAGGCCAAGGTGTGAAGTGCAACACCTACTCAACTCAGGCACTACGTTTCTGCAAACAGCTGGCCACTACTTCAACCAACAAACTCGTGCCAGACCTCAAATGAAACTAGAGAAGCTGACAAATACATTGACACCAAGCAAGCCAACGTACTTTAAAATATAAGTAAGCCAGCAGCAAAAGTAGAATAATAAAATAAACAATTTTGCGCAGCAATGATAAGAATCATTTCCTTATTTTCTTTGAACAGAGTGGAAAGCTGTCGTTGCTATGCAAAAGAAACGCTGCTTTCCAGTTAAATCCATGTGTCAGCTTCCATTTGGGTCTATCTGTGACAGAGCGTCACAGTGAAGTGCATCATGGGATAGACACTATCATTGGCTCAGGTACCAGTCTATCATGTGACATCAGAGCAAGATTCAAATGACCGGGATTTAACCGGTTTCCCTCGATTCTATTCGTCCTCACGGTTCAAACGAGGTATCACATGTTCAATTCGACCAATCGGCTGCGGAGCACCGTCTGTGCGTCTGTTTTATGAGCTTTACTCAGGAACAGCCTGCGTAATACACAGACACGCAGGAGGAAGAATACAGACTGAAAACACATTTAAATACTTAGAAGTCTGGTTTAAGTTCTCAAAAATGTATTTAATGAGCACCATTAGCGATTTAAACATTAAAATTATAGTATTTACATGACTAAAATGAAATGGAACAGACTGGGCCAAAGTGGGCCAAACTGGGCCTTTTGGAACTCTCGCCTAATCTCTCAGTACTAAAACCCCTTGAGTTTTATTCTGCTTCACATTATCAGTTTAAAACTTTGCAGGGATAATGTTAACATGTTTTATTTACATGTTATGAAGTACAGGAGGCTTGAATGCTGCATTCCAAAGAGTTACTTATCATAAAATTTTTAGGCGGAACTAAAAAAATACATTTTAGCTGTGTGCCATCTTCATTTTTATCTTTATTAGTAACACATATTCATATGATAACACTTTTTAACAAATCTCCACAATGTTCCCTTTACAATGACACCAAACTTATTCAAATACACCTTATGGTTGCTGAAATATAGTCATTTCTTTACTGGTATGCATTTTTCGAGAAGTGGTCTTGAAAATAGGCCTCGAGCTTAAAGGGTTAAGACATTGTTCAGAAGAATAGCGTACTTTGATTAAAAAGTATATTGGAGTAGGGGAAAACCTATAAAGAGGTGCTAAAAAGGCTGTACAGCTAAAATGATTTTCAATGCCTTAAAATGGATGAAACAATAACCAGAATGGCAAAGGCTCAGCCAATGATCAGCTACAGGACGATCAAATACAGTCTGGAGTTACTTGTAAGTACTGTGTCCCTCTGTTTAAAAAAAGGCATGTGCAGAAGAGATTAAAATTTGCCAAAGAACATTTTGTGACTGATTAGAGTAAAACTGTCCTTTTTGAGTCCAAGGGCCACAGACAGTTTGTGAGACGACCCCCAAACTCTTAATTCAAGCCACAGTCCACAGTGAAGACAGTGAAGACAGTGAAGACAGTGAAGCAAGCATCATGATATGGGCATGTTTCTCCTACTATGGTGTTGGGCCTATTCATCACATACCAGGGATCATGGATCAGTTTGAATTTGTGAAAATACTTGAAGAGGTTATTTTTTTCTTTTGCTGAAGAGGACATGCTCTTGAAATGTTTGTTTCAAGAAGACATTGACCCCAAACTCACGAGTAAACGAGCAAAGTCTTGGTTCAAAACCAACTAAATTAATTTTATGGAGTGGCCAGTCCAATCCTCGGACCTTAATCCAATTGAGCACTTTAAAAAAAACTGTGATCATACAACTAAATATTAGTTTAGTGATTCACAGGATTGCTAAATCCTAGAAACAAAAACGTTTGTACAAAATAGTTTTGAGTTTGTACAGTCAATGGCAGACACTGCTATTCTTTGAACACACCCCTTTTAACTAATTGTCCAATTACACAGCCTTTAGAGCGTGCATATCATGAATGCTGGGTCTTGTTTGTTTTCTGAGAATCTACTGCACCTACTGGGAACTTGTTTGACATTTAGCAATAAAAATATACTAAAAACCGTATTATTCTGGTTAGTCTGGTGCTATTATTTTGAACAATACTGTACAGTATATTGGGGAAATTGGGAAAATTGGGCATTTTCTTCTCAAGGTGTCCACAAGCTTAAATATTTATCACATGTTTTAGATCTCCCTTAAATATCATTTGATATGATAAACAACTTTGTGGTCATCTGAATTATTTATGACACCTTTAACTGAAGGATGGCCGGTGATATTGAGTTTCTACAGTTTTTTTATTGTTATTATTTTATTTATAAAATATGACAATCTGGAGATTTTTTCTTTTTTTTTTTTTCGTCATTTAAAATCTGATATGTACAAATATTATAATAAAAATAATAAAATTGTGAGATGCCTACAGATTCCTATCCCTCATAGGAAGGTCTGCACTCAGTCCAACCATAGCACAGAAAGTTATGAGAAAGTGTATGAATTCTCTTTCTTTGTAACTGTCTTCTTCTTTTGAACTGAAAATGAGTATATTCATTTATCCACCTGTTTGTGGAACAAATGCATATCTTGAAATCCTTACTCCAGAATTGAAATGCACTCTTCTGAGCTGGAAGGAACGTCTGTTTCTCACTTAAACAGTGATTTGCAGTCTGTGCCAGTGGATCATATTTGTTCTGCAGACATGCTTCTGAATGTTAAGCCATTTCCAGACAGTGCTAATTTCTCATTTATTTGCTCTGACGCCGCTGCCGATGATCAGCTGTCACCATCTGTCTGTGCCGTCCCCAAAACTCACTTACTCCCCGCAAACAACCTGTGTGTCCTACATGCCTGCTCCTGGCTTTGATCAGCACTGCCCAAATGATGTGCATCGTGGGAGTTAACAGCATTCCTTGAGCCCATCTCTGCTGCTGCTGTAGTGTACGAAGGCACTGGGCTCAGCAGGGGGCCTCTTCACTGATCCATGTGCTTCAAACACTGTTATAGGACAAGACGAGCTCAGGAACAGGTGGCAGCCACTGTGCATCAAACACTACTCATTTACACTTTGGACTGTAGCACATTTTCAAGTTGCAAGCAAGTCATTAGGAACACAAGTTGAGAGATTGCTACTGCATTATTTTGCTGGTGCACGTGGCAGAGTGGTTAGCACTCTTGAAGGTCGTGAGTTCAAAACCCGGCCGACTCCGGTCTTTCTGCGAGGGGTCTGCATGTCTTTCACGTGTTACTGTGGGTTCTCTCCGGGTACTCCGGCTTCCTCCCACCATCCAAACACATGCATGTACAGGTTAATTGGCAAATCAGAAGTGTCCCTAGTCAATGAATGTGAGAGTGAATAGTTGTCTGTCACTGTCTGTCTCTAAATGTCAGCCCTGCAACTAACAGGCCACTCTCCAGGGTGAACCCCCCCTCCAGGGTGAACCTAACTAACAGAACTAAGCGGTGGAAAATAAATGAATGAATATTTAGCTTGTATATTTTAGTCACTGTATATTGAGTCACTTCTGTTCTGTCCCACATACTTGTGTATGTGACTGAGCAGCTCATAATGTTCCTTTTTTTAATCAGCTTTTGAGCAATGCTTTGTCTTTTGAAAATAAAATTGACCTAAGCAGAAGGGTCACCATGCAATTGTTTTAACTCAATTTGTAATCTCGCCTAGAGCACCAAAATGACAAAAGCTACTGTGTGTAAGGTAAGCATCTGTATATATGTTATTGATTAATTGATTTCTTTTACAGTAATTACTGTATCAAACATTCCTGTAAAAATCAAGAAAAGGGAATCTTGTGTGGAGCATCTTTTTTTGTTTGGTGGCTGTCTAGCTTCGTAAAAGTAGACGCGTTGTGAGGACAGCACAGTGAGACTACATTAATTTAAAGGATTTTTAAAAATATATTCAGCCAATTGGAGCAGTTAATGGCTAAAACGCTAACAAAACCACTAATAAGACAATCACCTTCTTATTGCTCCACATTTGATTTAGACCAACAGACATCACTGTATCCTCCTGAGTCGCCATCAAGTCATTAACATGGTAGAATAATAAATCTACACATAGTTTTGATGCTTTCTTTTTTTACCCTATGTATATGACCTGGATGACTGAGAACATGTGATTTTAGAGTTGCCTTTTGTCACGCTCAACCTGTTTTTGGTTCAGTTAGACCTCTGTGGTCTGTGTGGCCTTCACACTTAAGTCGAACTGTTCTCGAGTTCAGTTGGAAGTGGGTCAAGACAATCAGTTTGATTTAACCAAACCCAACGTGGCAAGAGTGAATGCAGCCTTAGTGTGTTTCTCTTTTGCAATGTTTTCCTCTTGCTGACTCCTGTAATTTATATTCTATGAAAAATCTCTGTTGCGAGCCTTGGATTCTGATTAGTCTGCTCCCAAGCCTGGTGCTGGTTGGCTCCCCTGTTCTGCTGCCCTGCCTGGTTACACCTGCAGCAGCACGTATAAAAGACTATGCTAAGTATTTAGCGAGTTGGAGCGAGTTGTGTTTACTCAGCTCTCATCCTTTCTCACACGGAACAACCTCCTGGACCAGAACCAGTCTGGGTTCAAGAGCGGACATTCCACCGAAACTGCACTGCTCTCAGTCGTCGAAGCTCTGAGACTGGCAAAGGCAACATCCAAGTCCTCTGTACTCATCTTTCTGGATCTGTCTGCTGCTTTTGATCATTTTTTAATCATCACATCCTCCTGTCTTCTCTCAGGGCGATGGGTGTCTTTGGAATGGCGTTGCAATGGTTCAAGTCTTACCTCTCGGATAGGTCATTCAGAGTATCCTGGAGAAACGAGGTCTCTGAGTCCCAACATCTCAATATAGAGGTGCCACAGGGCTCAGTGCTTGGACCGCTACTCTTTTCCATATACATGACATCCCTTGGCTCTATCATTCAGAAGCATGGCTTTTCCTATCACTGCTATGCAGATGACACTCAACTCCACCTGTCATTTCATCCTGACGATCCGACGGTCTCTGCTCGCGTCTCGGCATGTCTGAGTTACATCTCACTTTGGATGAAGGACCATCACCTGCAGCTGAACCTTGCAAAAACAGAACTGCTTATGATTCCGGCCAATCCAAAGACCCACCACAACCTCTCCATTCAACTAGGCCCATCAACCATTACACCGTCCAGCACTGCCAGAAATCTGGGAGTGGTAATTGATGATCAGCTAAACTTCACAAGTCATGTCGCCAGCACCACCCGGTCCTGTAGATTCATTCTCTACAACATTAGGAAAATTAGACCTTTCCTATCAGAGCACTCTACGCAAATTCTAGTCCAGGCTCTTGTCTTGTCCAAACTGGATTATTGCAATGCTCTACTGGCTGGACTCCCCGCCTGCACAACCAATCCTCTGCAGCTGATCCAGAATGCAGCAGCAAGAGTGGTCTTTAATGAACCAAAGAGAGCGCACGTAACTCCTCTATTCATTAGGTTACACTGGCTCCTGTTGACGCTCGCATCAAGTTCAAAGCTATGCTCTTGGCCTACAAGACCACCTCTGGTTCTGCACCCTCATATCTTCACTCACTAATACAGACCTGCGTTCCTACCAGATCCCTGCGCTCTGCAAATGAACAACGGCTGGTAGTACCGTCCCAAAAAGGTAAGAAATCACTCTCACGTACCTTCTCTGGCTCTGTTCCACATTGGTGGAATGATCTACTGCTGCTACAAGATCAGAAGATTCTGTAGCCATCTTTAAAAAAACGCCTGAAAACACATCTCTTCCGTCAACACCTGACTGACAAACACTGAGTTCTTCCTTTCTATTGATTCCTTTCTTCAAAAAAAAAAAAAAAAAAAAAAAATTCTCTTATCCATAGCTTTGTATACTGCGCTGGGTTTAAACTGACTAGTTTTTTGTGCACTTATGCTTTTTGTATTTTGTGTTGTTAAAATTGCTTCCATTGTTTTTCCTCACTTGTAAGGCGGCACAGTGGCAGAGTGGTTAGTGCTCCTGCCTCACAGCAAGAAGGTCCTGGGTTCGATTCCCATTCAGGGCAGGGCCTTTCTGTGTGGAGTTTGCATGTTCTCCCTGTGTCTGCGTAGGTTTCCTCCCTACCTTTCCTCCCTTCCCCTACCACCAAAAAACATGTACAATAGTCCCCCTGCAAAAGAAATTTGTAATCTCAGTGGGACTATCCTGGTTAAATAAAGGTTAAAAAAAAAAAGTCGCTTTGGATAAAAGCGTCTGCTAAATGACTAAATGTAAATGTAAATGAGAGACAGAGACATGCGTAGTGTGTTGTATTTCTTTAGTACTTTACATATAACAGGAAAATACAGGGTTTGTTTGAAGAGAATACAGCAAATGGAACAGTGCTCTGTACATTATAACCGTGTCGTCAGTGTGGAGCTCCTCCATATGTCCCCATTTAACCAGTCCAGGCAACATTTCACAAAAGTCTCACATAGCAGCTTGATGGGCACCATCAAGTTTACAAAAATAAATATATGTGAGGGAGTCAGTGTATATAGTGTGAGGAGTTTGTGGAGCTAGAGTTCGGTTCTGGGTCAGTCTTGGCAGGTCCATTCCACTGGGGCCGACCACATCACACCCAAACCTGTTCTTACATTCATCCTAAGACACCTCCAGCAGATGCTACTTTTCCTTTTATGGTAAACCAGAGTGAGACTGCGGCTTTCAGTGGTAACTGACAGGGTATTAAGAAAATTAGCTCACAGTGAACATAAAGAGTGCATGCAGTAAACCAAAGACCAGCGTGTAATTTGGTCTATATACATGAATGACTTTCAGATGGACACAATAAAGCCTGTTCCCTCTTGTATTTACAGCTCTGAGATCACTTTTATTTCATGTTAAACAGTTGTCATTTGTCCAACAGTCATTGTGGACTGTTGATATACTAAGACACTGGCAACTGAACAACAGGCTGGATGACTTAAAGCACTAGAACTTTGTATTTCAGTTGAGTTTGTCTTTATCCAACAATTGCATTTGGCCACAAACCTAAGCACTACACACAATGAACACAGGCTTAATAAGGACTTTCCTCCTACTATTGAAGAACAGTGTATAATATTAAGGCATCTGGACATGCTTTTTGATGGTAGATGTTTTGTCTCTCAGGTGACTTTGTTAGTCCTAAAGTGTACAGTATTCATCTTAACCTTTTGTTAGGTTATGACCTGGATGAGAATCTCCACAGAAGATATCTGGTGCATTAAGACAATTTTTGAAATATCCGCTGCTGAGAACTGGACCATATTTTGGTTCAGACACTGGTCTCATAAGGAGCTTGTTCTGGGGAATGCTACGTTTTGGGATTGTATAAATGAAAAAGTAGGGAAGTAGTAGGTAAGTTGCTATCAACTAAGGATCACATAGAATTAACTAAATACTGAACTGAATCTATTAAAGCTGGCCACCTGATTCTCTGTTAGTGCTCGGTCTAAACAAATCTCTACAGACAAGATGCCCAACCATCATGTGGATGCCACGTTAAAAGGTTTTTGTAAAAATGAAAACGAGAGTAGTGTAGACATAGCTGTGGATACGTTAGAAGTTGTACGCACTCACTTTGCTCTAACAGGGCAGCTGCAATTAAAAACACTATTTACTCCTGTCATCCTGTCAACAGTGAGCGTAATCAAACACTGAATGGGTACTCCCAGTTAGTGTTTGACTATGCTCATTCGGTTCAAAACTCACTTGACGTATTTGATTCTCTTTGAAAACCACAAACTCTTACAAAAATAGGAGCCAGTGTGCGCTTGCATGTGCGTGACATGTGCGTGACATGTGCGTGACAAAGCCAATTCTGAGAGACTTTACCTGCTGCCTTACCCACACTACATACAGCCACACTTTTAGTCTCTGTTTATAGAATTCATACAAAAAATTAAATTAAATTAAAAAAAAGGAATTGAAACAAAATATGAACAAACATAACAGTGTTGGGGGAACTGCATGACAACATTGCATGATGCTAAATGAATGATTAATTCAGAATCTTCTCATGTCTGAATGGCATTTCCTGGAGAGTTCACACGGAATGTTCCCGTCAACTAGGATTCCCGTTAGATTCTGTTTGCCAGAGGCCGTCTTAAAAACTTGTTGAATGGAAAAAAAGCTCCCAAAAGATCTCATGTTGTTCTGATGTTAGCGACGGGGAACCTCCTCAGACTGTCCTCACACTGGTCTGAGCCTGACCTTGAATGTGCACTCTATTTACACTTGGAGGGTTCATGGCATAGACACAGACATGGCATGACATGCATGAAAATGAATGGGAATATATTCAGTGTAGGAATGATTACATAATTACAATACAAACATTTACAAATATGGAAAAAGTTTACTGATTGTGCCTCAAGATCCCTTTCCATGCAAACAGCGTTCAAGATCCCCGTGATACACAAGCTCCTTCACTGCTCCACCTCGTGCTGGAGATGGGCCGCAGTCAGAGGTGGTAGTGACTTATGGAGTTATTTTTATGTGAACAGTTCTTGTAATTTTCTGTAACACCAGTTATTTTCATTTTAGTTGAACCTGAAACCGTTCTAGTCCCTTTACAGTGCTCTATATAGCAACTACACCACTTTGTCTACAAAGTCTATTGTAGTTCACTCACTTTCCCAAAATGCATTTAAGGAATGTAAAAAAGTGTTTAAATGTAAGATAACTGGAGACAAGTTTAACAATTTTGGAACATTGTAATTTGTAAAAGTCTGTCAATTATGCTAAATAAGAAACATTTTCTTGTTTTAGGCTTCACCATATCCTATGTATTACAAGTTAGATGCATCAACATAAATTTAGGATGACACTTTGAGATGCAGTAAAGTACCACACATTTACATGACGCAGTCTTAATTCACTTGTTGATTTAAGAAAAGGAAGAAAAATTTTACAATGCTGAGTGGAAAACTCAAATATCACCATCTCAATAATATTTCATTTGAAATGATTTCCATTTATTATGCTGTCTGACATTATATTTAATTATGCCCAAAACAATAATTTTCTTTTGAGCTCAATTTATATTGACTAAATAGTGCAAACCTGAATAAAGGGTTAGGTATACGACCACATTTTCACTTAGCCCTAAGGTATGGGTCATACTAACCATGGCCCATATTGTACCGCTCCAGTGAAAATGTGCTTCTAGTTGACTGACTGCTCTATCTGGTTTGTCTTTGTCACATCACTTCCTTTTACCAGTCAAATCTAAATTGCAACTGCAGCACCACAGTGCAGTTTCAATAACACACCTGTATGAGGAACCCTGTAGTTTGTTCACTTCTTTGTGTTGCTCCACCCACCTCTGGCTGCATCGTTACATGTTATAGTGAGTACACTGGCTTCATGTAGCGTTAAGTGGTGATATTTGACCCTTTTATAAGGCATTAGATTTGTTGAGGTTTAGGAGGAGTGGTACAGGGCACTGCACTTGACAAGCTCTGGAATTCTAAGGAATGAATACAAATCATGATGTGCTGCACTATTGAAGAATTAACTCTTTTTCTACTTTGGCAAAAACAAAAAGACTTTTAAACAAAGATCTCTATACTCTTTGATAATATTGAGATTATCAAAGGCCTCTTTTGTTACAGTGGGTACAGTACTACAGAGTCCTGGGCGTCTTTCCAGTGTGTCCCTCAGCCAAGAGCTTCTAGTCTCTCTCCTGTTTGAGATCCAGGTCTTTGGCGTACGTTTGCCGTTTTGGAGAAAAGTGAGCGTGTATGAGACAGCACTCTGCAAACTACATGAACAAACCCTAACCCAGTCCACAGTTGGCCCTTCTGTCTGTGAAAAAATGTCTTTCACTGAGGTGAAAAAGAGAAAAATAGAAAGGAACTTAAAAAAGCATAGCGGGTGCTCTCAGGCTATCTCTTTTATTCTGCGCATGTAGTCATGCAATTCCTCTGGGTTCTGGAAGCCCATGTCTTGGCAGACCCACTGAATGTCCTGCTCGTCAGCAATGGGGATGGCATTGTAGGGCAGCTCCTCAGTGGGGAGTGTGCTGAAGGTGGTGAACTTGACCCTCTTGCGCTTGGAGGTAGGGGAGCTGGCGTCCTCTCCGTTGTCCTTGGTGGACCCACCTGAGCTGCCGTCGCCCCGCCCATGCACCTGGCTCTGGACGCTGGTCTGGGAGCTGCCGCTGCTGTGGTGGTCAGCATGGCAGCAGGTCTGGACGCTCTCCAGGGGGTTTCCTGGACTGTCGGCCTGCTGCGGGGACATCTCGCATTGCGCTCTCAGGGGCTGCCCATTACCCAGAAAGACCCAGTGATGCGAGTGGTCCATGTTCACCTGGCCTTCAGGAGGGATTCTCTTGTGGCGGTATTTGAGCACAAACACGATACAGTTGATGAGAAAAACCAGAATTGCCAAGCAGAAGACCCCCAGCAGGGCATACATGCCGATCTCCAGGTCAGTCATGTTGCGTGGCGAGTGGATAAACTCATCCTCCTCTTCATTACTCTCAGTGGGCCGCTCTTGGTTGCTCATGGTGGGGAAGTTGGTGTAGTCGATGGGAACACTTGCGGGTTGCTCGTTGGATGTCTCGTAGACGCGTCCGCTATTACCGGGGTCAACAACCGGCCGACGCGTGATGGGCACCAGCTCGATCTCGCCATCTGTGGTGGTCTCCTCCTCAGAATCTTCCTCTGGACCAAAGCGTACCTTCACATAGACAACAGCAGAAGCGATAACACTCTTGCGTTTGGTTTTCTGACAAGCCTCGCAGATGGTCATCTCCAGACGGACCAGCTCTCCAGACCCCTCACCCTCTGCCGCCACCACAGGCCACCGCTGCTGAGGCTCCTGCAGCACCGACACCACCTTGTCATCTAGAGAAGATGCATTCAGGTTGTAGTCTTTAGGGTCGAAGTACGTCAGAGTTGCCGCTGTATTGTCACTAAAGAGCATCCAGATGGACAGGCTGGCCTCCTGTCAACACACACACAGTTCAGACGGTTAGATCAACAAAGAAACAAACAACACAACTGCACCAGAACTCTACTGTGGACAGTGTACAGAACATGATTCCTAAGGTATACAATATAGAGTCTATATTGTGGTAAAAAGTTACAGTGTCACTATCATCCATTAGACCAACTCTAGAGGTTAGACAATGTGGCATATCCAGTGGCTGACACACACAGCAAAAACTCTACGGTAACAAACTAAAACATATATATTTATTGATCAAGTATCAAATTTACCTTGTCACTACTACACTAAATAGGAGTATGGAGAGCTTAATTCCTGCTTCCTACATTTAGTCACATTGTGTCTTTGGGCATGACACTGAACCCCAGCTGGCCTGGAGTGTGTGTGAGACACCGATGTGAAATAATGACTGAGATCAGATACAATATTTGAAATCCATGTAGTTACAGTTTTTATCAATAAAAATGGACGGTTAAGTTGTTGACTTTGAAAACACTATACACTCTCATCACTTGTGAAAAACTTGTCAGAACAGTCAAGTGCATCCAAAGTCACCAAATTCTTTGAGCCCTTTCACATTTCACATTCTTCTTTTTTGTGTGTTCTTTGTTTTTTCTGCAGTGCACAAATGCCACGCACTGCTAATATACAACAGACAGGCATTACTGGACATCGCCAACTCGCAAAGACATACTGACTTTACTATAAGATGGACAATCTTAGTGCCAGGATAAGTTTTCAACCGGACATGAGAGACTGTAATATTTTTTGTTTGTCCGAAACATGGCTCACACCTGCGGTCCCGACCACAGCTGTGACGCCGTCTGAAAAAACTTCTCTGTTTTTCGGATGGACAGAACGGCCGAGGCCGGTAAATCCAAAGGCGGTGGAGTGTGTTTCATGATCAACAAGAAATGGTGGGATCCTAGGAACATCTCCATTCTTTCTTTCGATCCTGCTCGCCTCATCTAGAACATTTAACAATCATTTGTCGCCCATTCTATCTGCCGAGGGAGTTTTCCTCGGTCATCGCCACTGCCGTTTACATTCCACCACAGGCAGACATGGGGCTGGCTTTATCTGCCCTTCATGATGTTACCAGCTGCTTCATAAACAAACACCCCGATGGTGCTTTCATTGTCGCAGTGATTTTAACAAAGCAAACCTAAAGAAAGTCTTGCCAAACTTTCACCAGCACGTCTCCTGTCCTACACAAGGAGCAAACACACTGGATCATTGCTACTCTCTGTTTAAGAACGCCTATAAAGCTAATTCACTACCTGCTTTTGGCAAATCGGACCATGCCACCATTTTCCTCACTCCTGAATACAGACAAAGGCTCATTCAAGTACCCCCGGTGAGACGGGAAGTGAAACGTTGGTCATCCCATTCAGAGATCGCGCGACAGGCAGCTCTCTTTACATCCATCTTTAATGAGTCCCTTGCTACATCTGTGGTCCCCACCCCTTTAAAAATCCACCATCATTCCTGTCCCTAAGAACAGTAAACCCTCTTGCCTAAATGACTATCGTCCAGTGGCTCTCACATCTATAGTCATGAAGGTCTTTGAGAGACTCATTAAAAACAACATTTGCTTCTCCATCCCTGACACTTTGGACCCTCTTCAGTTTGCCTATCGTCCCAATAGATCGACTGAAGATGCCATTTCTCACGTCCTCCACTCCTCCCTCACTCATATCGATGGCAAAAGTGGGAACTATGTAAGGCTGCTATTTATAGACTATAGCTCAGCCTTTAACACCATAGTTCCCATTAAGCTAACCGCCAAACTCCTGGATCTCGGCCTGAACTCTTCTCTCTGCCACTGGATTGAAGATTTCCTTACTGGCAGACCTCAGGTGGTGAGAGTAGGCTAGTTCACCTCCACCTCCATCACCCTGAGTGTGGGAGCTCCACAGGGCTATGTCCTGAGTCCCCTGCTCAGATACAGATACAGATAGCTTTATTAATCCCCAAAGGGCAATTCAGTTTCTACAGTACAGTACACCGTCTAGACATACACCCATTCACACAGCCGACGTATGTATATAACAAGGGTAACATGATAGGGCCTGGGTCCTAGAACAATTTATATATAAAAAGACATCAGAGCAAAAAAAAAAAAAAAGTCCATAATTATTTCCTCAGCTCTTTGTTTAACAGCATAATTGCTGAAGGAATAAATGATCTCCCATAATGGTTTGTCTTTCTAGGGGGCTGCAAATAACGCCGACCTGATGGCATAAGAACAAATTCGTCCCCCAAAATATGATTTTGGTTCAACAGACTTTTTACTTTTTGAAGAACATGTTTCTCCCAGAGTTTAGGTCGCACATTTGGATTCCAATAATTTTGGAGCAGATTTTAACAATATTATTTAAACAGTTCCGGTTCTTCACTGAAATATTACCAAACCAACAAATGAAAGAAAAAGTAAGAAGGCTCTCAATGTAAGACAAATACACCGTGCACAGTATAGATTTAGAAACCCCGAAGGAATTAATCCTGCGCAATAAATATACTCTCTGCTGGGCCCGTTTGACCACTGCTTCAGAGTTCCTTTCGAACTTCAGTTGAGAATCAAAAACTGTACCCAGATATTTATAATGATTTACAATCTCCACATCCTCGCCATGGATCCTGCATACTGAAGTATTTGTCCCTTTTTTTCTAAAATCGATAATGAGTTCCTTAGTTTTAAGAACATTAAGGTCCAGAAGGCTGTCCTCACACCACTTTACGAAATCAGGAAGTGCACGTCCGTGATCTGACTCTGTGCCATGGAGAAGGGAGAGCAGAGCAGTATCATCAGAGCTCAGTATCATCAGAGCTCAGTATCATCACAGCTCTACTCTCTCTACACCCATGACTGTTTGTCCACACACAACTCCACCTCTATCATCAAATTTGCTGATGATACTGTTGTCCTGGGTCTCATTTCCAACAACAATGAGGTGGCATACTTGGACGAGGTGGAGCAACTGACATCATGTGCCAGGACAACTGTCTCTCTCTGAATGTTAGCAAGACCAAAGAACTTATTGTGGACTTCAGGAAGAGACAGCAGCGGTCATACTCCCCTCTCATGATCAACGGAACACCTGTAGAGAGAGTGAGCAGCTTCAAGTACCTGGGTGTGAACATCTCCGAGGACCTGACCAGGATTCAAGATTCAAGATTCAAGATTTTTATTCGTCACGTACAAAATTATATACAGCATATATAACCAGCAGTGAAATGTGAGTCAGGTCCGCTCCATGGACAGTGCAATTATTAGGAAAACACACAGATGAAAATATACATAAATGTAGCTATGTAAGAATGAGATAAAAGTAAACAATAAAAAATATAAGAATAAAATCTAAAAAATATAAAAAGTGTGTAATGTGGGAATAAATCTAGATCGCAAATAATGTACATGAATGTAGACTGTAGACTTAAAATATTAAAAATGTACAGGGATGTACAGTGTGCATATATGCATTTAGCTGTGGTCTTAAATATTAAGAATCACATGAAGGTGCAGGAAGCAAATGTGCAAAACAGTTTGTAGCAAAACAGAGTGACACTGTCAGTGTGTCAGTGTGAGGTAGCTGGTTTAGAGTTCAAGAGCCTGATGGCCTGTGGGAAAAAACTCCTCCTAAGTCTCTCAGTTTTGCCATCAGGCTACGGTAGCGCTACCAGATGGCAGCAGAGTGAAAATATGATTACTGGGGTGGGTGGAGTCTTTGGTGATTTTTGCAGCTCTGCTTCTGCAGCGTTTGTGGTAGATGTCCTGCAGAGAGGAGAGCAGACCCTGAAATGCGCTCAGCTAAGCGCACAACTCTCTGCAGGGCTTTGCAGTCTTGACTGGAGCTGTTCCCATACCACACAGAGATACATTGAGTCAATATACTTTCTATAGCTCCAGAATAGAAAGTTTTCAGGATTGCTGGTGAGACCCTGAATTTCCTCAGCTGTCGCAGATAGTACAGTCTTTGCCTGGCTTTATTTACCTGAGTTTGAGTGTGAGTAGTCCAAGTCAGGTCCTCAGAGATTTTACACCAAGGTACTTGAAGCTACTCACCCTCTCCACAGGGGTCCCGCTTATTGTAAGAGGAGTGTAGGGCTGCTGCTGCGTCTTCCTGAAGTCTACAATCAGTTCTTTTGTTTTGCTCACATTCAGGGAGAGGCAGTTGTCCTGGCACCATGATGTTAATTTCTCTACCTCATCCAAGTATGCGGTCTCATTGTTGTTGTGAATGAGGCCCAGAACCACAGTATCATCAGCGAATTTGATAATGGATGTGGAGCTGTGCGAGGACACGTCGTGTGTGTAGAGAGAGTAGAGCAGGGGACTCAGGACACAGCCCTGTGGGGCTCCTACGTTCAGTGTGATGGAGCTGGAGGTGTACTGGCCTAGTTTCACCACTTGAGGTCTGCCGGTGAGGAAATCAAGGATCCAGTTGCAAAGTGAAGGATTCAGTCCGAGGTCTATGAGTTTGGAAGCTAGCTTAATGGGGACTATAGTATTAAAAGCTGAGCTATAGTCAATAAATAGCAGTCTTACATAGTTCCTGTTATTGCTGTCAATGTGTGTGAGAGAAGAGTACAGGATGTGAGAGATGGCATCATCTGTGGATCTGTTTGGGCGATAAGCAAACTGAAGGGGTCCAAAGTATCCGGGATGGAGGAGCAGATGACGTTTTTAACCAGTCCCTCAAAGACCTTCATGACTATTGATGTGAGGGCAACTGGGCGATAGTCATTTAGACAAGAGGGTTTATTGTTTTTGGTACAGGGATGATGGTCGATTTTTTGAATGGGGTGGGAACCACCGATGTGGCAAGAGACTCATTAAAAATGGATGTAAACAAACCAGCGAGCTGATCAGCGCAGGACCGCAGAACACGGCCAGAAATCCCGTCAGGTCCAGCTGCTTTCCTTACATTCACTCGCTTTAGTGCCTTTCGAACCTCGTCCTCCGTCACGGTGATGGCATGATGATCGCTGCTCTGACGGCTGCTTCCTGACGCGCTGATCGGCAGACTCCCACTGCTTTGATTGCTTTGAGCGGCCGTGAAAGTGTTAAGCTCGTCAGCCAGCGACGGATCTGCTCTCACCACTGTAGAGGATTTATTTCCAAAGTCACAGATGGTCCTTAGTCCTTGCCACATGCGTCGAGTCATTTAGCTGGAAATGTGACTCAATGCGTTCCCGTGTCTGTGTTTTTGCGGCACTTACTGCGTGTCGGAGAGCATAGCACGATGCTTTGTACTGGCTCATGTTTCCCGACAGAAGGCGGCGTTGTAAGCAGCAGTGCGTTTGTTTATTGCTGCACGGATTGATCTGTCCACCCACGGTTTCTGATTGGAGAAAGAGCGTATAGTTATTTTGTCCGTAGCTTGTTCGGCCAGCGTGTTTACAAAGCTTAGCGCTACATCCGTGAACTCGCTGGCGTCCAATGAGCTTGCGCGAAACATGACCCAGTCGTCGCATCGAGCCGCCTGTAACGTTGCTTCTGATTGGGCGGACCAGCGCGTCACCACCCTCTGCACGGAGGTTCTTGAGCGAGCCGTTGTTTATATTCGGTGTGAGGAAAATGGCGGCATGGTCTGATTTGCGAAAGCCGGTAGTGAGCGAGCTTTGTAGGCATTCTTAAACTGAGTGTAGCAATGATCCAGTGTATTCGGTCCTCTGGTTGGACAGGATACGTGTTGATAAAAATTAGGCATGACTTTCCTGAGTTTGGCTTTGTTAAAGTCCCCAGCGATGATAGTAGCAGCGTCGGGATGTTTGTTGATGTTGCCGCTGAGCGCATCGTGAAGCTCGACAAAGCCAAGCCAGTGTCTGCTTGTGGAGGATGTAAACAGCAGTTATGATGATCGATGAAAACTCCCGAGGCAGATAGGATGGGCGGCAGATAATGGATAGGTGTTCCAGATGAGGCGAGCAGGAGCGACAGAGTGGAGATATTCCTGGGGTCACACCATTTCTTGTTAATCATGAAACAAACTCCCCACCCTTGGATTTGCCGGCCTCGGCTGTCCTGTCCATCCGTAAAACAGAGAAGTTTTCAGACGGCGTTACAGCAGCGTCCGGGACCCAGGCGTGAGCCACGTTTCAGACAAACAAAGGATGTTACAGTCCCTAATGTCCTGTTGGAAGTTTATCCTGGCTCTAAGATCATCCATCTTATTCTCCAGAGACTGGACATTGGCGAGCAAAATGCTCGGTAGAGGAGGGCTGTGTGCTCTTTTCCTCAGTCTGTTGCGAATCCCAGCCCGTCTCCCGCGGTGTTTCTTGTTCCGACGCCTTGGGTGGCTATTCAGGTGACCATTGTTTACCCCGGCGTCCCGGAGAATCTCAGGTGGCCACGACGAGTTAGAGGATAAAGTGTCGTGAAACAGGTCAGTGAAGCGTTGTCCAATGTCCAAAAGTATTACCTTTTCGAGTGCAGAGGTAATATGTGTAAAAGAGAAAGCAAAGTAGGTAAAAAGTAAATAAGAACACAATCTAAGCGGAGCGACCTGGACGGCGGCCGGACACAGCGGGGGCGGACTGCACACATTCAGACACAGGTGAAAAAAGCCAGGCAAAGACTGTACCACAGAGGTGTAAAGAGTACCTGAAAGCCATACTTGAGTAAAAGTACAGATACTTTTCTGTAAAATTACTCCACTACAAGTTACAAGTCACCAATTTAAATACGACTTGAGTAAAAGTCTCAAAGTATCCCATTTTAAAAGTACTTAAGTATTTTACTTGTACTGAATGTTGGCTCAGATGCACTAGTCCTCAACACTATTATATATATTGTAGGTCAGTAAAAAATAAGAAAGTTTATTTATGGTTTTACTTCCTAATATAGAAAAGAACCTCAATATTTCGACATGGCAGAACAAAAACACAGATTAAACAAGTCCGTCCAAGTCAAACTCAAGTGCTCAAAAAAAGTTAAACATTTTCAAAAAAGGCATATATAAAACATTTTCAAAGAAGATATTTTCAGTAAAATGGACAAACAAAAACAAAACAAACAAATTGCATGAAGTACTGGCTTCAGCTTCATCAGTGGTTGCAGCTATTGCTAATTTATGTAAAACACATGGCGTTCGACAGGCTGCTAATTCACGTTCACAACGGAGTAACGCATATAGGCAAATAGCATCCAGTACCTTCAATAGCCTGCAGATGGGGTATCGCCTCTTACACCCAGTGACTGTAAAGGGGCTGGACATAAAGAGTGTAACGTCACCCATAACCTCGGGATTGACGCTCTTTCAGGCGCCAATTTTAGCCGTTATGGAAGTCGCCATGTTGATATTAGGGAGCCAGAAGTCCCAATTTGGGCATATGGACTGAGTTGAGTGCCCGTTTTCATGGTAACCAGTAAGCCAATCATAAGCTTGCTTGTTCATTGATCACATGCTCACTCCCAGCAGACAGCGGCAAAGCTCCGACCAAGCCTCTTCCATGGAACCTCTAAAATGGTCCTTGTGTAAGGGCGCTGCCATACGGTGATTTTACAGCGAAATACAGCAATATACCACCGTCCACCAGAGGGCAGGCTCCAAAAGCGGAAATATAAGGAGAAACTTAATGGCAACCTTACAAGTATAAAAATCATGTTTACAGCCTGGTACAAAAGATGGTTCCGGTCTCTAGAGCTAAGTTTTTACTACGTGACAACTCTGGGAGGGGTGAATGTTTGATTAATATGTCCGTTTATGCTATCTAAAAACTATTGATTTACTATCCCAGAGGAAAAGAAAATCTGAAAAGAGATCTCCAACATGTTTCATTTATTTCTCCTAGACAACTTTGAGATCCATATGACACCAAACTGAGACAAAGGTTTATTTCTCCTGTTTCTCAGGCTTTTCTCTGGAGCAATAAGATGCACTAAATCTCAATTTAGTCTCTATTTAAGTTTTAGAAGAGATCTCAACAAGCTCTAATATAATGCTCAGAGTTTCTCAACTTCTGTGTCTCTTTGTGATCTCAGACAGAGAAATCAGAGAGTTCTCTCCATGAACTCAATATACTCTCATCCCGGCTTCAATTCATGCATCTCATGCTTAACTCAGATAGAGCAAAGGAAGAGATTTCCACAAGTGCTCATTGAATTCTCAGACTTGGATCACTGTTTTGGTTGTTTCATATCATATGATATCTTAATCCACATGATTTTTTTAATATAATGTATTACTGTATGAATAAAATAATTGTAAATCTTTTATTTTAGGCTGCAAAGACCCTCTTCTTTTATATTATTTTCTATAAATGATTTGAAATATTTCACTGCATGTAATCCAGTAAAATAATTTTATTAACCACACAAAACAAATTGCAAAATAAAAACAGTAATTTATTGGTAACTTGAGAGCAAAGAAATTACAATTTCAACATTTCAGATGTAAGTTTAACTGCCAAAAACTCATATCATTAATAATTTTAATGTTGTATATTCAGATGTATGCATCTTCTCATGTTAGCCCAAAAAGTGACTTTTTTGTATGACAATAGATTTGCCCATATAAAACAGTTGAGATGGCATCACTATAAACTATTTGTCCATCAACATATTTTACATTTTCAGTAAGGATTTTCAACTAGTTGGAAAAATCATGGGCTCTTCGGTTCAAAATAAGATCATATCTTTGTATATGTAGTTCCAACTGTATCATACACACACACACACACACAAATATAGAAGATGCTCTTCTTTGATGATGGTGGTATAGTGCAGTCTAATACACAGTTTTAAATAGTGTTACACTTACCCCCCCCTACTATCAAATTTATCAGTAACCTCTATGGAAGAGCAATATTGACTGGTGTCGGGGGCTGCAGGAAAATAACCCTGGTTGACAGAAAAAAAAGGTACAGATAGTTCATAAAAGGGCACAAAATATATTAAATTTATTCAGACTGAAAAGGGTTACATTAAATGAATAATTATACACACGTGCAACCTTTCCTATTGAATAGAAATTGATTAACATAAAGTTGACTAAATTATGATCATAATGAAAATGATTGCAGTTGTAACATTCATTAGCTGGTACAGAATGCACAAGTGAAAACTCTTGGCATGTGACAATCACTTTTTACTAACCATTTCATTATTAGGGTTTCATAAGGTTATTGTAGTAAATGAAAACAAAATTATAACAAAATTAAATGACACTGAAATAATGGGTGTGTAAGAACTATTTCAGTTAACTGAAATAAAAATAAAACTTGATTTTTTTAAGTGTAAAAACAAAAAATCAAGTACTAAAAGATTATGTCTTGTACATTTACAAAGCTTAATTACAAAGAAAACACAAGTAAGTTTATTCTATTATTAAAAAGTCGCTGCATCCACACACCGCTTACAGATGCTGCACCACCACTTTTTTTTTTTTTTTGAGCTTCAGTTGGCTTAAAAACACTGTGAACCTTGAACCTTGTAGATAATGCAGCCCCAACGTCAGCATTCGAAGAGAGCGCCATCAGTCACAAATGCTGCATCGTCATTGGTTAATTCACATTGGAGGGGCGCTGCAGATTCAACGAGGTTTAGGCGCGAGCTAGTTAACGTATGGAGTTACTTGCGGGCAGTCGGAATGGAGGAAAAAGCAGTCGGAATGGAGGAAAAAACAGTTGCAGGACTCAAAAGAAGGTAAGCAACATGTTTTTTTTGGGGCATTTTAAATGGCGAGTGTATGGGGGTTCTGATACTCGCTGAAGAAACTGGTCGTATTTTGTAGCTATACATTAGCTACAAAGTTAGCCTGAAGTTACAGAAATTATGTGATTGGAAAAATTTGATCTCGTGCAGTGAGACCCCAATAATTAAATGTGTTGTACTTTTTTTTTACAGAATGAGTGCAGAAGGAGCTAATACAAAACTGCCCAGAAGAGCGCGAAACCCTCCGAACAAGATGAGTTTGTATGAACCAGACCCCAGCTCCCCCAGAGATAACCAAGATGGTAATTGAGTTATTTTACTATACTACGGCTTAGCTAATTTTGTTAAGTATTAAAACTGGTTTAAGTGGTTATTTTTAACGTACTTTGGACACTTTACTAACCAAAATATTCATCAGTATTTGGTCTCTTACTACTGGAATTTTTATAAATACTGTATATTGGTAGCTTGAATCTAGATTGGTTAGCTTGGGAAATTAGCTGTTAAGCTATAATCTCTGCTCCGGCTTAATGTAGACTGTACGCTGTCCTAAAGAAATAAACAAATCTAATAATAATTGAGGCACACATATTGATTATAGCCTACAGGAGTTTTTAATGGAATGTAAAACACACCGTCTTAACGTCTTAATATGTAGCGGAAAAACACCAACCCTGGCAACACCAGCCACCAGTGTCGCACCGCCGCATGCGTGACGCGTCATCAAAAAAAAAAATAATAATAAAGCATGGAGGCGACAGCAGCATGTAGCAAGGCGTATGATCATTTAAATTTATTCATGAAACTTTTTTTTCCTCATGTTCTTGAGAATGTACTGTAGGGTTGAAAGCTGCAGCTGCTACTAGTGTGGAGTGAATGGACAGCAACAAAGCATTAAAGCAACAATGTCCCCTCAATGCTAATGTAAACCCTGGTTGGATAAGGATTAAAAATTGGATATGAAAATGAAATCTGACACATAGCTTCATTGTTTAAACTGATAAAATAATTGCTGTCTGTGATTCTACTGTATATGGGCTGTGGCAATAATTTTGAAAAATAATAGCTCGCAGCAACATATGGAAAATTTGTGGGAAAAGTTATGAAAATTAATTGGTAAAAATGTGTAGGAACCCAATAAGAGGTGTTGGACCCATATATCAAATAACTATGTTAAATGTTATGATTGTTTCACTGTCCTCACAGTTTTGCTGCATTTCCTTATGTGTGATCAATAGAGATATTACAATGTGAATTTTGTCGTATCAGGATGAAAAAAGTTGTTAATACTGTTGTGGTAACTGCGGTTACTCAATGCAATCTGTAATTCGTGCTTTCTTTTCTTTTATTCTTGCAGCTTATGTCATGCACTGTAGTACACTGGATGGTTGGACACCGGCTGAAAAAAGTAAGGTCAAGAAAGCCTTCATAAGCGAATGCGCATCAGGGCCACAACACTGTAAATATTGGATGGGGCACACAGAGACATTTGTTGAAATGACAATGTTCACAAAAAGTACTTGTTTTCAAATTATGTATGTTGACTCAAGTTTATTGTTATGAATTGTTGTAAACCTGGCCTGCCACTGCTCATAACATTGTTAAAATTGTTACTGTTTTAAAAACAGAATTTTACACAAAAAAAAGCACTTTAGTTCATATTTTGTACTGACCATGTTTAAACAGTTTTTGCTGTATTCAAAATGTCTTTAAATTTGTTAATGTTATTTTGATTTAAATAAAGATTCAAATTCAAATTTCTTTATTTCTTTATTACATCAGCTAATCTGCCATTTGCTATAGATTTTTAAAGCCTGATGGTTGTGGATAGATCTTCTGTCTGTCCTGCAGTGAAGAGAGAGTAGCATTCCTGTCCGTTTTTTCTTTGGTCCATCAAGATGTTCTGAAGTGGATGATCTGTGTTGTTTAGAATGGTGAATCTAGTCTGGTAGGAGGAAAAGGTCATATGATTGAATCAGTAATTCATGTGCGTGCGTGTGTGTTTGTGTGCATGAGAGGGAGAGTGAGCGAGAGACTCGGATATTGCTCCATATTAGCTCCAGTATTGCTCATTTTCTTTTTCAAAGGAGAAATAAAGAAGTCATTAAAAACACAGAATTGAGATTAGCAAGGCATCTCCTTTTAGTCTCAGGTATGACTCCCTCTGATTATTCTGTCTCACCTATTGCTCCTAGTGAATTTTAGGAGAAATATATGAGAAACATTTTAGACAAAATATAGATTAAAATAAGGCTTAGATGAGAATCTCAAATTTGTCTCCTGAGCTATAGAAAAGCAAGCTTTGAGCAGTAAAATTTTCCTCTGGGATGGAGTAAAAGCCGAAAAGCCCGGATGTAACTGCCATTTTATTGCCCATTTGTAATGACAATATTGGTGAATGGGGGACAAATGGGCGGATAACATCCATATTTATACACAGTGGTGGACAGTAACGAAGTAAATGTAATTCGTTACTGTACTTAAGTAGTTTTTTCCAGTATCTGTACTTTACTAAGTATTTCCATTAAGGGATACTTTTTACTTTACTTCACTACATTTCAACGTCAAATATCTTACTTTTTACTCAAGTACATTTTGCAAAATTAGTCGTTCCTTGTGTTTCCGTTAAATATTTTTGTAGAAGAAGACCTCAAAGACGCGTCTCAGTGGGAGTGTCAGGACCGGCTCAATAGAAGCCTCATTCTCTACACGCGAGCTGATAAACATGAAAATAACAAATAAAAAATACACCTGTGATGAAGCTTTGGTATTAGTAATGGCTGACTCTGATTCTGAGGAGAACATCTACCTTTAGAGTCTTTTCAGCCGAGTGAAAGTGAGAATGAGCGAGAGTGAGTGCGTGTGTAACTTGGACAGCGGCGCAGCTGCTGCCTTTTTCAGCGTCTCTCATAAAGCACACGCTGTTTTTCCCACATTTTACCAAACATCAGTGAAAGAAAGCGGGAGGAAACTAGTCGTGAAGGATGTTGGAAAGGGAAGCCGTGTGCGCGTAGCACCTGCAGCTTTACCTTTAGCACCTGCAGCTACCTTTAGCACCTGCAGCTTTACCTTTAGCACCTGCAGCTTTACCTTTAGCACAGGTGATAGAAACCGGGCGGGTGTACTGCCGTGGCGCAATAGTGACAGGGAGTTTGGGAATAATGCGGCTTCTATTGACAGCTGTTTGGGACAAATCGTGTTGGACATCCTGACACTTTACCCAGTCGAGGAGGGAGAGGCGATAGTCAGCGAGAATGCGCTAATCAAAGCAGCGATCGTAATAAAAGTGATGGCTGTGTGCTGTGCTTTATGAGAGGTCCACACTCTAAAAACTACTAACTATGCCACATGGATGGATAAGAAAAGATAAAGCAACTGCAACCACACACATACAGTACATGTGTATATTTCTCATAACTATTTGCATACGTTTTACTAGTTATGGTTTATTAGAAGTTGTAGTTATTCTTTATTTCAGAAAAGAAAAAAAACTATTCTAATATGTTCATTAGTGTGTAAGTACTGAAAAAAACATAACCGCCAATATATAATGTCATAGTATGCAAATTAGATGCAAATTAGATGCAAATTAGATGCTTAAAATTTATTTACTTAAATACTTTGGGTCATACCTGACATTTTTCTAGTTTAGAGTAGGACTCTATCTCTTATCATTTTCAAACCACAGCCTTTTGAAATTTGGATCTCAAAAATCTGTATTTTTTAAAATAAACCCTGGCGCCTAAAGGGGGCAAGAGACTGACAAAAATTATAAGGGCATTATAGCCTAGTACTTGGATACTTAAGTACATTTGAAGGCAAATACTTTTGTACTTTTACTCAAGTGAAAGTTAAAAGGGAGTACTTTTACTTTTACTGAAGTAATATTTTACCTAGTGTATCTGTACTTTAACTCAAGTACTTGGTTTGTGTACTTCGTCCACCACTGTTTATACAATCTATGGCTCCGACAGAGACCTGAGCTTAGCATCGCTGCTCCTTCACTGTCTCTGTGTTATCGGCGCCCTCTGGTTGCTGCTCTAATTCAGGTAAATTTCCCTTTTACACCAATATCTACGGTTTTTTAAATATTCTCCTACTTTACTTATCACTATGTTTGCCATCTTTGTCAAGACTGTTCAAAAACACATCTACAGCTAGCAATAGTACTAAACTGCTATATTATTAATCGATATTCTCGTAATTATAAACTGTATGTTGTTTAGATATATAAAGTCGATCATTTAGAATTATATTTTCTGTATGAAATCTACCTTAACATCTGTGGTTAAGTTTTTTTCAACTTATTTTAATACATAAAATAGCCACATTGCATACCTTTTAAGAAACTGGTTATTTAGAAATTGTAGTCAAAGAAGCAAGTGCCGTATTTTTGAGATGGAGTAAATATGTGTTAAACCAGTTTTGATTTTTGTTTTGCATTTTCCTTACCCCGTGCAGCTGCAGGTCAAAGACCTCAGGAACAACCTGAAAGTTCAAGAAACTCTTCCATCTTTGCACCA
This sequence comes from Perccottus glenii, assembly GCA_024416835.2. Lineage (NCBI taxonomy): Eukaryota > Metazoa > Chordata > Actinopteri > Gobiiformes > Odontobutidae > Perccottus > Perccottus glenii. The sequence continues at coordinate 2,853,305 of CM044561.2, forward strand.
CTACTTTATTATTCCAATTTAAAAGAAACAAAAAATGTGTTTTATGATTTCTGATTCTTTTCCACAATAACTTCTATTGCTTATGGCATTCTAAAACAACACTATAGTGATAAATACATTTTTAAATAAATAAACTAAAATAAAATTTAAAGTTTTTTCTGTTTGCTTTCATCTACTTTCATGTTATTTAAAAGTTTCTTTAAAAATAAATAAAAACTCTTTTTACAAGTTAATTTAATTAACTCTGTGCACTTGACACTCTGTGTCAGATTTATGAGCTTGAAATACAGTTTAAATATGCCTTCAAACCTAGAAACACATAAATGAATAGAGATTTGATTGAGTTTAAGTTTATTTAAAAGAAGCTGAAGTTGTAGATGGACCAGGATGTGAAGTCAGATGAAGCTGAGGAAGACGAGGCTGGGCTATGTCAGCTGTGCAGGAGCTGGAGTTTTGACAGAGCAGCAGACCGATAACTGGACTGGACTGGACTGGGACGGGCCGACAGCAGCAGACAGGTAACTGTAGAGGGGCTCTGCAAAGACAGAGAACAAAGTAAAAACTTATGTTTAAAACAAGTCTTGCTGTTGGGACCGGTCACCTCTGTTCATGAGATTTACTGTTAATCACAGAACATATTACAACATTAATGTTGGTCTTTTATTCACCAGCTCACTGTATGTTACTGTGTGTAAGGACTGTTTTTAGAAAATAGTGGACTTTGATTTAAACTTACATTTGCCTAAATATAATACTTTAGTAAATGTGAACTGTACTGGGTTAGAGGTAATGTCTGTCATGTTTAAAACCTGCCATAAACATTTACCCGTCTACTGTTGTCATGATTTACAGATGACAATGTACAAATATAAAACTAACACATGCACTTTAGCTACAGTAATGTTTAAAGGATGTATGACTGCAGAGTAAGGAAAGTGTTTTCTAGAGTAAAAAGTCTCAGAGGTTAGTGGGCATTGCAGGTGTAATGTTTAATGTAATGTGTAGTGTAATGTAACAACCACCTTTGTCTGAATATCCTCTTCAAAGTGCTCACAACACAACCAAGAGTCTTTCTTCTGATCAGCCTCAGCCTGACAGCATCACCTTTAGGAAATCTGTGGAGAGAGAGAACAAGATCTATTTTCATTAAATAGGCATGTTTCAAATGTATTTACCAAAATGGCACAACCCAGATCTTTGTAAAAGAGTACATTGAGCCCACTTCTAATTTATGCTTTTATTATTATGATTATATTATGGCCTTTACTAGGTTTGCAAACTACAGACATTTATCCTTATCTTACTATTTAGAAAATAAACTATAAGAGCATTATGCCTTATTCTTTCCAAAACTGAAGGTTAGATATGATCGTATCTTTATATTATTAACCAAGTTTGGTCCAGTGTATCGTATTAAACTATCGCCTTTAGCAGCCACCTTCGGGTCAGCTAACAAAAGCTCAATAGTTTAGCCAACTGTATATATTCTGAACAGTATTTTAACACATGCAAAAATGTACTCACCTAAAAACTGGAGCGTGGTTCATTTAGTGCAGTTGGACGATGAAAAAGTGATTTAAATCAGCTGAATTAAACCAAACACAGCTAGCGTTAGCTTTAAGCTAACAGCAAGCGATCTCCATTCATGAACAGCAGCAACTAACAAACTAATTAACAAAAAACAAAGACATACTGGCTAAAAAGCTTCGGAAAACATACAATAACCAAAAACAATTTTGGTGTATTGCAAAAAGCTTAAATTTCACTGATATAAAATAGTTAGCCCTTCGGGAGTCTCTCTTCTGTCCATAAATATCCAGCGGCTTGCTTACACCCAAGAAATAAGCCATGGCAGACAAAGTTGACTTGACATGCACAAACACAATGTAGCGAGTAACAATAAGAGTCAGTTCAAATGTAGTGGAGTAAAGAGTACAAATATTCAATCAAAAATGTAGTAGAGAGTAAAAGTTGCTTATATTTTTGATACTCAGTATCAAAGTACATCAAGTACAAAGTAGCCAAAAAAATACTTAAGTACAGTAACGAAGTACTCAAGTACTTTACACCACTGCTGTACCACCTGCGCCAGCTGAGGAAATTCAGGGTTTCACCAGCTATCCTGAGAACTTTCTATTTAGGGGCGATAGAAAGTGTACTGACTGTATCACAGCGTGGTACACATAGGCGGAGTTTCACTTTTGTGCGTGGGGGGGCACACCTACCAGCAGACCACGAGCTCAGATATTTTTATGGGCTACCATATTTCATATATCATACCATCTACATTTAAAATACGTTCACAATGAACAAGCACTGCTATACAAAGAAAAGCATTAAAAACATATCTTACCTAATGCAGAAGAAGCCGCCTCTTTTTTTGTACAGGTACTCTCTGTTTTTTTCTACTGTGCTTTGATGGCTGTGTGACAGCTGTGCTGCCACAGATCCCGACGCACCAGCCTGTATAACTCTCCCACATCTTCATGCTATTTAAATGTACCTGTGACGAAGCGTGTTTGGTCAGCTTTTCTGACAGTTTTTTCCAGTTCTGAGCTCCCACTTTTGTAAATAGTTCGTCTGCGTATGATCTTGCAATATTTGAAGAAAAGTGGCGACAGCAAAAACAAAAAAACGAATCCAGTGATACTCCATCCATGGGAACTTGTGATAGTAAAATGTAGAGAAGGCACGATTTACATTTCCAATTAGGCGCTTAGGGAAAGAAGAAAGTATGGGCTGTTTTGGCCCAAAAGCTTTCTCCCCGAGGTCAGCGTATCCAGATCCAGGTGCGGCAGGTTGAGCGGGTAACTCCGCTGACACGGTGGCGCCGGTGCTGCTGGATCCCAGGCCGGCTTTGTTGTTCTCAGATGCGGCCTTGGTTGCTGTGTCAGTAGCAGCAGTGGAATTGATGGTTAATGTGTCAGAGTTAGAAAACTCCACACTTTTACTGGTGGGTTTATTAAAAAAACGACGAATGTCCATTTTGTTTATTTAGCATGTAGACTAAAGCGGGAACAGAACGAGAAGAGAGTCCACTCACGTAACTTACCGCGACACTTTGAAGTCCGCCAAAATTAGCTTCTTTTTCAATATAGTCAAAATTATAATTAAAAATAATTAATTCTAAACTTACTCATTATTATTATTACCACAAACATTATAAGATAGGACAAATAAAATGAAAAAATAAAATAAAAAATAAAAAATATGAATTCTGTATTTTTTTTTTTTTTTCAAAGCACAAGACAGGCATTAATTGGATCTGGACTGGGGCAGTGCCCCCCCTAGCCCCCCCCAAACTCCGCCCATGGTGGTACAGGAACAGCACCAGTCATGACCGTAAAGCCCTGCAAAGAGTTGTGCGCTTATCCGAGCGTATCTCAGGGTCAGCTCTCCCGTCTCTGCAGGACGTCTTCACCATAGATTGTATAAATATGGATGATATCCGCCCATTGGTCCCCTATTCACCAATATTGTCATTACGAATGGGCAATAAAATGGCGTTACATCCGGGCTTTTTCCATAATAAAACAATAGTTTTTAGATAGCATAAACAAACATATTAATCAAAAATTCACCCCCCCCAGAGTTGTCATGTAGTAAAAACTTAGCTATAGAGACCAGAGCCATCTTTTGTACCAGGCTGTAAACATGAGTTTTACTCTTGTAAAGTCGCCATTGGGTTTCTCCTTATATTTCCGCTTTTGGAGCCTGCCCTCTGGTGGACGGATGTATATCGCTGTATTTCGCTGTAAAATCACCGTATGGCGGCGCCCTTACACAAGGACCATTTTAGAGGTTCCATGGGAGAGGCTTGGTCTTCACCAAACGCTGCAGAGGTGGAGCTACTAAAATCATCAAGGACACTAATCACCCTGCAAACCGTCACTTCACTTCAACAATTTACTGTGTAACAACCTGTTATAAACCTGTTTGCACATTATTCTTCTTTGTACATTTCTGTTATCCACTTATTTATTTTTTGTAATTGTTAATTTGCACTGTCCATGGAGCGGACCTGTTTACATTTCACTGCCTGTTTATATATTCTGTATATAACTGTGTATGTGACAAATAAAACTCTTGAATCTCTAGTTTTATTCCGCTAGAGCTACAACTCATTGTTCGCTCCCAGAGTCACCGCCGAAACCACGGTGCCATGAAGCACCGGGCTCGAGTGAATTAGCTGATCACAGGAGAGCGCTTTGGAGACGGCGACTCAAGCGAGGCAAGAAGGGAGGGCTTCATGCTTGGCTAAAAGCTTGCGCTAGCCGGCCACCGCTACCTAGCCTCCTGTTAGTGAATGTGCGGTCTCTGGAAAACAAACTGGACGAGCTACAAGCCAGGACCGCAACTTAACGGGAAATCAGAGTGCTGCGCTCTGATTTTCACCAAGACCTGGCACTCAGACAAAGTCCCAGAGAGCGCCATTCAGCTACAGACGCACTCAGTTCACCGAAGTGACCAAACTGCAGCGTCCGGTAAGGCTAAAGGGGGAGTGTGTTTGTCAACGACTCGTGGTGTGGAGAACTCTTCCGTCAGCGTACAGGATTATGCTGAGTATGTGATATGGTACGGTACATCAGCACTTGTCAGGTACAGTCAGGTACGTCAGGCTGCGTGCTCGCTCTCTTGCATTCAGATCAGGCAATGAGGCCGAGTACAAAGCTGCAAAGTATTGACTCAGAAAAGCCATCACAACGGCCAAGAGACAGTACTGAGAGAAGCTGGAAAGCTTCTATTCTACTGCTGACTCTGTTTGGCATGTCGTCTAAGATCCTCAGCAATTTCTACAGCTGCGTGATCAAGAAGGCATAACTGTTTACATTTACACTTTTGCACATTCATTATTTTCAGAACTGCACTACCTCACTTTTTTATTGTCTTTGCTGTATTTGCACTACCTCTATTTTCATATTTGCACTAACTCTATTTTTATTGCTTTAATTATTTTTAATTTCTATTTTTATTTAACTTTACTATACAGCATTTTTTTGTGGACAGTAAAGTAAGAATTTTATTGTGCAGGGAAACATGCTTTCTGTCTGTGAACATGACAATAAACACTTTAAATCTTGAATCTTTGAATCTTGAATCTATATTAATAATAGCATGTCTTTATTGGCCCTAATCCAGTCTGATTATTGTATTTCTCCAGTTCAACTGTAAAATGAGAGACAACATGAAGAGACAACACATTTACCACAGTAAACGCCATCGACAGGAGGCACACTTCTGGTTGTTATGACAGCATCAGGGAAAGTCCAAAAGTCCACTTTTATAAAATGTAGAGCGAAACCAAAAGTTCCTGAACCTAAAGAATACTGCCTAACAATTTGTGAGTTCTTAGTGTGGCCCTTTAGAAGAGAAAAAGGCCTTAGTGATAACAGAACACCTTTACCCGTGGAAATACATTTAGGTTGTTTTTTTCAAATTTGTTATTGGAAAAGAAACATTAAACCTGAGTGTGCATCTTCTTTAGTAGCTGTTATAACAACCTTCGGATTAGTGTGCCTCTGGGAGTTAACAGGAGCCCATCTGTAGTTAATTTGTTAATTAGATATATTGGATAATTGGCCCACTGAACAAGTGAAGTGATGTTTTAATGAAGAGATTTAAAATTCATCAGCTACATCTCTGCTGGTGTTAGTATCTCTCTGGAATATTTTTCTGGTTCAGATCTTATTCCTTCACGCCTCTGACCGTGATTTGAATATCTGTTACCAGCACAGTCTTTGAAGTCGTGGACCGGCTGAGGCCTGTAAATCTCCAGAGTGCTGGAAAACATCCGCAGTGCCCTGTGCTCTGGAGCAAACCTGACACGCTCGCACACTGCCTATGATCACACCAGCAAAGAAAATGTGTGGCTGTGTGACGGGGACTGCATTGTCCTGAAAGCTCCACAAACCCTCTCTGCAGTGCGCATCACATTTTCACATCACACAAAAGAAAACTAAATTATAGCCTTAGTCTGGAATTTTTTTTTACTTTTAGTTACTTTTTTTGTTCATCTGGAACTGCTTGCAACAAATATCTGACAGTCAGACAGTGTTTTTTAATCTCAGTTTTGAGTTAGTTATCTATACTATAATGATAGATGGCTAAGTTAACAAACACAGAATACAACTTACCTTAAGCTCTTTGGCATCACAAACTTGTCCAGCCACAATCAGGGCCAACCCTATAAGCAAACTAAGTGGCTGCTTAGGGCCCCGTGGCCTGTAGGAAGCCCCCTAACAGATCCAGCGTTTGTTGAATTGACTGAGCCAACAACTCCCCTGGAGACAGAGGCAGCTGGCCTATAGAGGGCAGCCCTCCCTGATAGAAACTATGCATAGAGAAAAAGAAAAGTATATAGTCACTAATATAGGCCTCATCTATCCAGGATTATATGCAAGTTAAAGTATGTGATATATATTACTTAAAAAAGCTTGATGAGCTGCTATGGGTGATGAAAAATTGCCCAGAGTAAGATGAAGAGTCATAAATTAACCAATCAAATTTTGAGAAATAAAAGACTAGCACAACATCAACCAATCAAATTGAGTACCCAGTGGGCGGTCAATTCAATCGCCCATCACTTGTACCGCTGTCAACATTGTAAACAGTGCAGTAGTTGCCTACTTATCTCTTCTTTCTGTCCCATGTATGAAATCTACCACACAGCCCACTGTAGGCTGTAGGAGCACGTAACAAATCTGAAGATCCTCCATACACTTTAATATTAAGGCCGTTATAAAATAAGTGGTGGGTTTATGTCGGGCATGTGCATAAGGCACGTGCTTTCCGTGTGTAAAAAACAATTAGCGCTGGTCTTTAAATCATCATTTTGCGGCACTACAAACAAAAACCACACAGTATAAGCTTTTCAGTAATGACCAGATACTCCTCTCGAGACTTTGTTTTCGCATGCTGTTGAAAATCCCTGAGTGACATCTCACTTTGGATGAAGGACCATCACCTGCAGCTGAACCTTGCAAAAACAGAACTGCTTGTGATTCCGGCCCATCCAAAGACCCACCACAACCTCTCCATTCAACTAGGCCCATCAACCATTACACCGTCCAGCACTGCCAGAAATCTGGGAGTGGTAATTGATGATCAGCTAAACTTCACAAGTCATGTCGCCAGCACCACCCGGTCCTGTAGATTCATCTCTACAACATTAGGAAAATTAGACCTTTCCTATCAGAGCACTCTACGCAAATTCTAGTCCAGGCTCTTGTCTTGTCCAAACTGGATTATTGCAATGCTCTACTGGCTGGACTCCCTGCCTGCACAACCAAACCTCTGCAGCTGATCCAGAATGCAGCGGCAAGAGTGGTATTTAATGAACCAAAGAGAGCACATGTAACTACTCTATTCATTAGGTTACACCGGTTGATGCCTGCATCAAGTTCAAAGCTATGCTCTTGGCCTACAAGTTCTACAGGTTCTGCACCCTCATATCTTCACTCACTAGTACAGACCTACGTTCCTACCAGGGTGCTATACAGTGTGGGTCCTTAGGCAAGACCCTTTGCGCTACTGCCTACCTCATAATGATGAGAGACAATAAATGCTATGAGAAGCCGGCTCAGACGTCGCCCGGCCAAACAAGGTCTGCGTCAGGTGTTGGGGAACCAGAGCAACTTGATGACAAATGGGCTACTGGAACAAGATGGAGATGGGCGAGATGCGATAACAAGGCTCTGTTGGAATGCTACTACTCCAGTAACCCTAGTCAGAGGGGTTACATGAAGAGAATGTGGGATGAATGGTTACTACGAAACCCACAATCCAGGCTTACATCGAAGCAACTAGTAGCTCAGTGTTTCAACATCCACAAGCGGCAGCTGCTATCACAACTTGAGATTGACGAGATACAACACAAAAAATGCTATGGCAAGGGGGAGCCAGGACGCAAGGTCAGAGGGGAGCCAACAGGTGCTCCCCAACCGGAGATTGGGTATGAAGCCCCAACAATTGAAATAACGCTGAACGAGGCAGCGACTGACCTGAAAGATAAGATCATGGCGAGAATGAATGCAAGGCAACCCCGACGCCAATTACAACGGCTAAGTGAAGTACCATCAGAAAGTCTCCACATCCATCACTGAAACCAATGAGCTGCTATACACCTCCGCAGCAGTGATCCTCGAGATGCTTGGCTATAAGAGCAACCATGAGAGCCATGAGAAACAGTACCCACCATGGAAACAAAGGCTGGAGGCTAAGATCAAGCAGACACGTAGAGAAGTAAGCCAACTGACAGAGGCCAAGAAAGGTGCAATGAGAAAACCGGTACCCAAGAGGTACAACCAGATGCCCATACCTGAAGCACTTGAAACTGCCAAACAAAGGCTCCAAGCCTTGGCCAGCCGCCTAACGAGGTACGCAAGAGAGAACGAAGCCAGAAGAATAAACCGGCTGTTCGCAACTCAACCTGCAAAAGTGTACGCTCAATGGCAGGGTAATAACAGCAGAGCAGACCCTCCAAGGCTGGAAACTGAACAATACTGGAAAAGTATATGGGAGTGGGAGGCATCACACAACAGTGATGCACAGTGGCTGGTGGCTCTGAGAGAGGACCACAGCAACCTCCCTGAACAGAATCCAGTTACCATCACAGCGGCAGACATCCAAGAAAGACTCTCAGGTATGAAAAACTGGACAGCACCGGGCCCTGACAGGATCCACACCTACTGGCTAAAGAAGCTCACTGCACTCCACGAGCGCCTTGCAGCACAAATGAACCAGCTGCTAAGGGATGGGACGCACCCTGAATGGCTTACAGAAGGGCTGCATATCCTGATCCTGAAGGATCCCACAAAGGGTACAGTCCCATCCAACTATCGGCCAATAACCTGTCTCCCCACAACATGGAAGCTCATGTCAGGCATCATTGCGGCTAAGATAAGTGGGCACATGGATCAATACATGAGCAAAGCACAGAAGGGCATCGGCAAAGAAACCAGAGGAGCTAAACACCAACTCCTGGTTGACAGAATAGTCACCCAAGACTGCAGAACCCGACACACCAACCTGTGCACTGCCTGGATTGATTATAAGAAAGCATATGACTCAATGCCACACACATGGATCACTGAATGCTTGGAGATGTACAACATCAACAGGACTCTAAGAGACTTCATTGCAAACTCAATGAGGCTGTGGAAAACCACCCTTGAGGCCAATGGCAAGCCACTTGCACAAGTATCCATCAAATGTGGCATATACCAAGGAGATGCTCTATCCCCACTGCTGTTCTGCATAGGCCTGAACCCCCTCAGCCAAATAATCTACAAGACTGGCTATGGATACCGACTCAGGAATGGGGCCACCATCAGTCACCTCCTCTACATGGATGACATCAAGCTATACGCTAAGAGTGAGCGGGACATCGACTCACTGATCCACACCACCAGGATCTACAGCTCTGACATTGGGATGTCATTCGGGCTTGAAAAGTGCAGTCGAATGGTGACTAAAAGAGGGAAGGTAGTCCACACAGAAGGGGTCTCACTCCCAGAAGGAACAATAGCAGACATTGAGGATGGTTACAAGTACCTTGGAATACCACAGGCAAATGGCAACCTCGAAGAGGTAACAAGGAAAACAGCAACTGCCAAATACCTCCAACGAGTAAGGCAAGTCCTAAGAAGTCAGCTCAATGGCAAGAACAAGGCACGGGCAATAAACAGCTACGCCCTGCCAGTGATCAGATACCCTGCGGGAATAATAAGGTGGCCAAAGGAAGAGATACAGATCACAGACGTTAAGACACGAAAGCTCCTCACCATGCATGGAGGGTTCCACCCCAAATCCAGCACCCTGAGACTGTACGCTAGCCGTAAAGAAGGCGGCCGTGGACTAGTAAGTGTGAGAGCCACTATCCAGGATGAAACATCCAAGATCCACAAGTACGTCAAAGATAAGGCCCCAACAGATGACGTGCTCAGTGAATGTCTCAGGCAATGGGGAACAGAGGAAGAGGAGCTGGAGGAAGAGGAGCCATCATGGGAGGACAAACCCCTACATGGGATGTACCACCGAACATAACTGAAGTGGCTGATATCAAGAAATCCTACCAATGGCTAGAACGGGCCGGACTGAAGGACAGCACAGAGGCACTCATCATGGCTGCACAGGAGCAGGCCCTGAGCACCAGAGCAATAGAGGCCCAAATCTACCACACCAGACAAGACCCAAGGTGTAGGCTGTGCAAACAGGCCCTGAGACAATCCAACACTTAACTGCAGGGTGTAAGATGCTGGCAGGAAAGCATACATGGAGCGCCATAACCAAGTGGCTGGCATAGTGTACAGGAACATCTGTACGGAGTATGGACTGGAAACCCCGAGGTCAAAGTGGGAAACACCTCCAAAGGTGGTAGAGAATGACCGAGCCAAGATCCTGTGGGACTTCCAGATTCAGACTGACAGAATGGTAATGGCGAACCAACCAGACATTGTGGTGGTGGACAAACAGCAGAGGAAGGTCCGTTGTGGTTGACGTGGCAATACCAAGTGATTGCAACATCAGGAAAAAGGAACATGAGAAACTAGAGAAATACCAAGGGCTCAGAGAAGAGCTGGAAAAGGCTTGGAAGGTAAAGGCGACAGTGGTGCCTGTGGTCATCGGAGCACTCGGGGCAGTAACCCCCAAACTGGAAGAGTGGCTACAGCAGATCCCTGGAAGAACACCAGACATCTCGGTCCAGAAAAGTGCAGTACTAGGAACAGCTAAGATACTGCGCAGAACCCTCAAGCTCCCAGGCCTCTGGTAGAGGACCCGAGCTCGAAGGAAGAGACCACCCGCGGAGGGTGAAGGACAAAGTTTTTTTTTTTTTTAATAGTGCTTTTCCACCTACTGTAGTAGGCACTCAAAGCACTTTACATACAATAAGCTATTTACCAGTGTTACAGCTGGAACACCACTGGAGGCAAGGTAGGTTAAGGGTCTTGCTGAAGGACACAACGACAGTGTGTGGGGGAGAGCAGGATTTTATGATGTTTTGGGATGTTTCGAGTGGAGATCGAACCGCCCACCCGCCAGTCGAAGCACGGCCGCTCTACCCACTGAGCTACTGAGCCACCCCAATCTTCACAAAATGCCTGAAAACACATCTCGCCTATCAACACCTAATTGACGAACACTGAATTCTAATTTCTTTCTATCTCTTATTTAAAAAAAAAAAAAAAAAAAAAAGAAAGAAACTATCCTTAGCTTTAAGAAAAGGTTAAAGTAAAAACATCTGGACTCAGTTTTCAAGGTGAAGATGTTTCGTCTCTAATTCCAAGTGACTTTAAACCACTTTAAACCTGGGAACACACCCGAATGTGTTCCCAGGTTTGTGGCATGGGCAGCTTACAGGTTCCCAATGTAAGCTGCCCATGCCACACGCACTCATGCAACCTCATACCATCAGAGATGCAGGCTTCTGAACTGAGCGCTGATAACAACTTGGGTTGCCCTTGTCCACTTTAGTCCGGAGGACATGGCGTCCCAGTTTTTCAAAAAGAACTTCAAATTTTGATTAATCTGACACAGAACACTTTTCTACTTTGCCACAGTCCATTTTAAATGAGCCTTGGCTCCAGAGAAAACACCTGTGCTTCTGGATCATGTTTAGATATGGCTTCTTTTTTTTATCTTTTTTGAAGTTTTAGTTGGCAACGGCAAATGGCACAGTGGATTGTGTTCACCGACAATGTTTTCTGAAAGGATTCAAGATTCAAGATTTTTATTCGTCGCATACAAAATTATATACAGCATATATAACCAGCAGTGAAATGTGAGTCAGGTCCGCTCCATGGACAGTGCAATTATTAAGGAAAACAACACAGATGAAAATATACATAAATGTAGCTATGTAAGAATGAAATAAAAGTAAACAATAAAAATATAAGAATAGAATATAAAAAATGTGTATTGTGGAATTAAATATAGAACCCAAAATAATGTACATGAATGTAAACTGTAGTCTTAAATATTAAAATGTACAGGGATGTACCATGTGCATATATGCATTTAGCTGTAGTCTTAAATATTAAGATACACAGGAAGGTGCAAGAAGCAAATGTGCAAAACAGGGTGACACTGTCAGTGTGTCTATGTGAGGTAGTGAATAAAGTAAAGAGATAAGGTGAACATTAAGTGGAGGCATGAGGATGTTAAAAAGCTGGTTTAGAGTTCAAGAGCCTGATGGCCTGGGGGAAGAAACTCCTCCTGAGTCTCTCGGTTTTTGCCATCAGGCTACGGTAGCGCTTACCAGATGGCAGCAAAGTGAAAATATGATTACTGGGGTGGGTGGAGTCTTTGATGATTTTGCAGCTCTACTTCTGCAGCGTTTGTGGTAGATGTCCTGCAGAGAGGGAGAGCAGACCTGAAATGCGCTCAGCTAAGCGCACAACTCTCTGCAGGGCTTTGCAGTCTTGACTGGAGCTGTTCCCATACCACACTGAGATACATTGAGTCAATACACTTTCTATAGCTCCAGAATAGAAAGTTTTCAGGATTGCTGGTGAGACCCTGAATTTCCTCAGCTGTCGCAGATAGTACAGTCTTTGCCTGGCTTTATTTACCTGAGTTTGAATGTGAGTAGTCCAAGTCAGGTCCTCAGAGATGTTTACACCGAGGTACTTAAAGCTACTCACCCTCTCCACAGGGGTCCCGCTTATCATGAGAGGAGTATAGGGCTGCGGCTGCCTCTTCCTGAAGTCCACAATCAGTTCTTTAGTTTTGCTCACATTCAGAGAGAGACAGTTGTCCTGGCACCATGATGTCAATTTCTCTACCTCATCCAAGTATGCGGTCTCATTATTGATGTGAATGAGGCCCAGAACGTCTCGGGTTACTTGACTGTAACCCTGTTCCCTTAAAAAGCGGGAACGAGATGCTGCGTAGCATTACGCTATGGGGAACATTCTTTGTGTGACCGGTTGTGAAGCACGTGTGTCAAACACGCCAAGAATTGGCTTATAATACCTCTGTTGGTGACGCAGCTCATCAGTGGCAGCTGTGTGATTGCGCGCACCTGAACAGAGGGTATAATAACACGCGTGACGCGAGCGTCCTCAGGTCAACTTTGTCTGAAGAGCGCTCGACACGCCCAGTGCGGCATTGCAGCGCAGCATCTCGTTCCGCTTTTAAGGGAACAGGGTTACAGTCAAGTAACCCAAGACGTTCCCCTGTCAAAAGCTACACTCGATGCCGCGTAGCATTACGCTATGGGGAACGAGAATACCAACGCCGACTGTAAGTGTCTGGACCCCTCGGGTTGTGAAGTGTGCACAAACACAAAAGAGGTCTCAAACACAATTTTGGGATGATGACTCAAGGACATGCAAGCCCACAGTAGCATGAACATCCAAGCTATAGAATCTGATGAATGTGTGCGGAGAGGACCAGCCTGCCGCATCACAAACTTGCTGCAGAGGGGCACCTTTTGCTAGAGCTGTTGAAGCTGCAACCCCTCTAGTAGAATGAGCCCTCACACCTATGGGCGAAAGTTTGACCGCGCACGTCATAGGCCAGGGCAATGGCATCCCTCACCCAACGTGATATAGTTTGTCTGGTAGCTGCAACCCCAGCTTGCAGCCCCGTAACATATAAACAGCTGTTCGGACTTACGCCACTGGCTAGTGCGGTGGACATAAGTCTGGAGGGCACGTACTGGACACAGTAAGTGAAGTCTCTCCTGCTCGGTGTTGTAAATGGCGGAGGACAGAAGGCTTCAAGAACGACCGGATTTAAGGTCGAGAATGGAACTTTTGGAAGATAGTTAGGGTGAGGATGCAAAATGGCTTTGACCAGCCCAGGAGCAAAGTCTAGGCAGGAGGGCGAAACTGACAGAGCCTGCAAATCTCCAACCCTCTTGAGAGTGGTAATGGCCGCCAGAAGAACCATTTTTAGAGTCAGAAATTTAACAGACGCTGACTCCAGTGGTTCAAAAGGAGTGCTTACTAAGCCCTCCAGCACTATAGCTAGGTCCCAGGAAGGAACTCTAGCTCTAGTTTGGGGTCTCAACCGCTTGGCACCTCGAATGAAGCGGGCAACTAGAGGATGTCTCCCTATCGAGACCCCGTCAATCAGGGCGTGGCAAGCCGAAATGGCGGCCACGAAAACCCTGAGTGTGCTAGGATTAGTGCCCGAGGACAGTTTGTCCTGCAGAAACTCCAGCACTGAAACAATCTGGCAGTGGACTGGGTCTGCATGATGTGTAGCACACCAGGCATCAAAAACACGCCATCTGCAGGCATAGGCTCTCCTAGTAGAGGGAGACCTAGCGCTCAGAATAGTCTCTACAACAGGGGCTGGGAGCCCGACATCTCTTAAGTGGTCCCCTCAGGGGCCAGACGTAAAGGTTCCAGAGCTCGGGCCGGGGATGAAACACTGTCCCCTGTGCCTGAGAAAGGAGATCCCTCCTAGTCGGAATCGCCCATGGCGAGCCGTCGAGGAGAGATATTAGGTCTGAGAACCACACTCAGAGCCACCGGGGGAAATGCATAAAGGCGCAGTCTGGGCCACACATGGGCCATTGCGTCCAGACCCAGGGAGCTGGAGGAGTCAGAGAGAAGTAGAGGGACATTGTGCTGTCTGCTGTGAAGCAAAGAGGTCCACCTCTGCTTCGTAAAATCTTTCCCAGATTTGGCTCACTACCTCGGGTGGAGTTTCCACTCCCATGTGTCACAGCCTGTCTGGACAATAAATCTGCTCCCACATTCATGCGCCGGGATATAAATCGCCTGAGGGACAGGAACTTGTCCTGAGCCCAAAGCAGCACCTGCTGCGCTAGCTTGTTCAAGCGGCACGAACGCAGTCCGCCCTGACGATTTATGTAAGAGACCACCGCTGTGCTGTCTACTTGTACTAGGACATGGTAGCCCCTTAGCTGCTGGAGGAAGTATTTCAGGGCCAGAAATACAGCCTTCATCTCGAGGCAAATTGATGTGCCATGCGAGAAGATGGCCTCTCCATATCCCTTGGGCTGGACGGCCATCTAAGACCGCCCCAGCCCGTGAGGGATGCATCTGTCGTTAGCATCATGCGACGACAACATGGACCTAGGGTGGGACCCAAAGTGAGAAACTGGGGTCTGAACCACATAGATAGGGTACGAAGCCCTCGGCGCGTAACCCTTATTTGCTTCAGGGGGTTGGCCCTTGGATGAAACCCCCTGGCTCTGAGCCACAGCTGAAACGGTCTCATGTGCAGAAGGCCCAAAGGAATTACCGTGGATGCAGATGCCATGAGACCCAATATTCTTGAATGAAGTGCACAGCCACTTCCTGGCCTAGCCTGATAGCTTTCAGGGTAGTTAGAATGGACCCGACATGTGCAGGAGACAGATGTGCCTGCATCTCGGTTGAGTCCCAAACAACCCCTAGATATGTTGTCCTTTGGGCGGCCGAGAGAACGCTCTTCTCGGCGTTGAGTCTCAAGCCTAGAGAGTCGAGATGAGCTAGGACGACGTCCGATGTCGAAGCACTAGCTCCTGAGACTGAGCTAATATCAGCCAGTCGTCTATGTAATTCAAAATGCGGATGCCCTGGAGTCGCAAAGGAGCCAAGGCTGCATCCATGCATTTTGTATATGTCCGGGTGACAAGGCCAGGCCGAACGGAAGAACCCGATACTGGTACGCTCCCGAAAGCGAACCTCAGGAACTTTCTGTGCTGTGGCAGGATTTGTATGTGAAAATACGCGTCCTTTAGATCGATGGTGACAAACCAGTCGCCTAATCGGATCTGGGACACAATCATTTTTATTGTGAGCATTTTGAATTTTAATGCTTTGAGGTAGCGGTTTAACCCGCGAAGGTCTAAAATCGGGCGCAGCCCCCCATCTTTTTTCGGAACTAGAAAATATTGGCTGTAAAACCCGGATTGTCTGTCTGGTGGGGGAACACGTTCTATGGCCCCTTTGTCCAGCAGAACCTGCAGTTCCTGTGTCAATACATGGGCTCGTTCGGTTTCACGGAAGTGGAGACCACGCCGTTGAAACGCCGGAGGACGATTAGCAAACTGGAGTCTGTAGCCTTTGGCCACAGTCCTTATTACCCACGGGAGATATTTGGCAGGAGCATCCATGCTGCCAATTTCTCTGAAAGGGGCAGTAGTTTTGTCACCTCGGTTCTTGGGGATGAAGACATCCGCCGTCCTGAGCCAAGGCAGGAGACGGCCGGACACTTACAATTGCGCTGGAGACTGCTGCTCCCCGAAACGCCAGTGGCGGCGGAGAAAAACAGCGGACTCCTGAGGGTGTCGACATGGAGTCTTTAGACTCTCTTGGATTTTGTTGCGCCCACCCGGTGGGAGAACACCCCGCGCCATGGGCGCGCCAATTTCAGGGCCTCTGCTTCCTGGCGGAGATAACATTCCGCAGGTCTGTTCTCTTTGAGCAGCGAGAGAATCCGCCCTCCAGTCCTTACGAGGGGGGGCACGATTCGCCACACTCTCCTTCTGGGCAGCCCGCTTTTCTCTAGAAGGGGCTGGACCTGGCCGGGACAGGGTGGCCGACGGTCCCGGCTGCTGAGCACGGCGAGGAAGGAACCTCACAAACGCTCCTCGTAGCGTTTAGCCTCGCGGAACTTAGTGGCGACGGAGTCCACCGCGTTGCCAAAAAGACCGGAAGGCGAGATGGGTGCATCCAGGAGGAAGGCGCGGTCCTTCTCTTTGATGCCCGTGGGGTTAAGCCACAGATGTCTTTCCGTCGCAACCAAAGCAGACATGGAGCGCCAATAGCGCGGGCCGCCTGCTTAGTTGCACGGAGAGAGAGGTCTGTGGCACGGCATAGCTCAGAAAACGCGCCTCGTCCACAGAACCCCTGTGCTCAAATCTTTGAGCAGCTCAGCCTGGTATGCCTGCAAAACCGCCATGGTGTGCAGTGCTGCACCAGCCTGACCCGCCGCCTGGAAAGCCTTCCCACCAGTGATGACGTGAACCGGCATGGCTTGTTGGGGAGTGTAGGTTTTCTTAGGGAGGACGATGTCCCGGGGAGAGATAGCCCGCAAGCGCCTCTTCCACCTGGGGCATCGACCCATAACCCGCACCTGTGTGCCCACGATAGTCGAATAAATCGGCGTCGAAGGCACAAAAACACGGGACGAATAGGGCTTATTCCATGAGCGTGCCAGCTCCTCATGGAGGTCCCCAAAGAAGGAGAGACCGCCGCTGTGATCCCTCCTGGCCACCTGACAGAAACCTGTCATCCAGTTTAGAGTATTTAGGGGGCCCTGCTCCTGAGGCCACTCAATATTCAGCCTCGCCACTGCTCTTGTAACCACCTCGAGCAGCTCCTCAAACGCCGTGTCAGAGCGGGAAGAGCGCCCGAGGCTGCGGCGCCCAGAAGCCAGGGATGAGGCTTCATCGACGTGCTCACGGGAAGCGCCGAGCGCCCGCCCGAGCACAGAGCCGGTGTCTGCCTCATCTGGTGAGAGCGCGAGGGGCATAAGACTATCTGATCCCTGCGCCTCAGCCAGATCAACACGAACCCCACGACCGAGTGGGAGGCGGCTCGCTCCTCTGCAAAGAAAGCGAGCCGGGCACGAGGATCTTGGCAGGCAAAAGATCACAGTGCTCACACTCCCAGAAAGTCCGAGGGCTGCGTGTTCTTCCCCAAACACTCAAAACAAAATTCATGCTGATCATCGTCAGCAATGTGCCTCTGGCAAGGAGGAACACATTTCTTTCTGAACCCAGCCATGATACTTTTGTATTTATTATTTTATATATATTCGTACTGGCACAGAGAAAGGTTTGCTCACACTTCACACAATGCGATCTGAAGACAAAGAAAACCTGAGGACGCTCCCGCGTCACGTGTTATTATACCCTCTGTTCAGGTGCGCGCAATCACACAGCTGCCACTGATGAGCTGCGTCACCAACAGAGGTATTATAAGCCAATTCTTGGCGTGTTTGACACACGTGCTTCACAACCGGTCACACAAAGAATGTTCCCCATAGCGTAATGCTACGCAGCATCGAGTGTAGCTTTTGACAGGGAACCACAGTATCATCAGCGAATTGGATAATGGATGTGGAGCTGTGCGAAGACACGCAGTCGTGTGTGTAGAGAGAGTAGAGCAGGGGACTCAGGACACAGCCCTGTGGGGCTCCTACGTTCAGGGTGATGGAGCTGGAGGTGTACTGGCCTAGTTTCACCACTTGAGGTCTGCCGGTGAGGAAGTTAAGGATCCAGTCGCAGAGTGAAGGATTCAGTCCGAGATCTGTGAGTTTGGAGGCTAGCTTTATGGGGACTATAGTATTAAAAGCTGAGCTATAGTCAATAAATAGCAGCCTTACATAGTTCCTGTGTGAGAGAAGAGTGCAGGATGTGGTTTGTGGCGGCAGTAGCTCAGTGGGTAGAGCGGTCGTCCTTCAACCAGAAGGTAGCCGGATCAAATCCCGCCCTCCCCACAGTTCATACTGTCGTTGTGTCCTTGGGCAAGACACTTAACCCACCTTGCCTCCAGTGACTGTAACACTGGTAAATAGAAGCTCAATGTAAGTCGCTTTGGATAAAAGCGTCAGCTAAAAAAATGGATGTGAGAGATGGCATCATCTGTGGATCTGTTTGGGCGATAAGCAAACTGAAGAGGGTCCAAAGTATCCGGGATGGAGGAGCAGATGACGTTTTTAACCAGTCCCTCAAAGACCTTCATGACTATTGATGTGAGGGCAACTGGACGATAGTCATTCAGACAAGAGGGTTTATTGTTTTTAGGCACAGGGATGATGACCGATTTTTTGAATGAGGTGGGAACCACCGATGTAGCAAGAGACTCATTAAAAATGGATGTAAACAAACCAGCGAGCTGATCAGCGCAGGACCGCAGAACACGGCCAGAAATCCCATCAGGTCCAGCTGCTTTCCTTACATTCACTCGCTTTAGTGCCCTCCGAACCTCGTCCTCCGACACGGTGATCGCATGATGATCGCTGCTCTGACTGCTGCTCCCTGACGCGCTGATCGGCAGACTCACACTGCATCGATTGCTTTCAAAGCGGCCGTAGAAAGTGTTCAGCTCGTCAGCCAGCGACGGATCTGCTCTCACCACTGTAGAGGATTTATTTCCAAAGTCACAGATGGTCCTTAGTCCTTGCCACATGCGTCGGGAGTCATTTAGCTGGAAATGTGACTCTATGCGTTCCCTGTGTCTGTGTTTGGCGGCTCTTACTGCACATCGGAGAGCATAGCACGATGCTTTGTACTCGCTCATGTTTCCCGACAGAAGACCGGCGTTGTAAGCAGCAGTGCGTTTGTTTACTGCTGCACGGATTGATCTGTCCACCCACGGTTTCCTATTGGAGAATGACCTTATAGTTATTGTGTCCGTAGCTTGTTCGGCTAGCGTGTTTACAAAGCTTAACGCTACATCCGTGAACTCGCTGACGTCCAATGAGCTTGCGCGAAACATGACCCAGTCTACGTCATCAAGAGCCGCCTGTAACATTGCTTCTGATTGGGCGGACCAACGCGTCACCACCCTCTGCACCGGAGGTTCTTGAACGAGCCGTTGTTTATATTCCAGTGTGAGGAAAATGGCGGCATGGTCCGATTTGCCGAAAGCCGGTAGTGAGCGAGCTTTGTAGGCATTCTTAAACTGAGTGTAGCAATGATCCAGTGTATTCGGTCCTCTGGTTGGACAGGATACTGTTTAATTAGGCATAACTTGCCTGAGTTTGGCTTTGTTAAAGTCCCCAGCGATGATGATAGCAGCGTCGGGATGTTTGTTGATGTTGCCGCTGAGCGCATCGTGAAGCTCAGACAAAGGCAAGCCAGTGTCTGCTTGTGGAGGGATGTAAACAGCAGTTATAATGATCGATGAAAACTCCCGAGGCAGATAGAATGGGCGGAAAATCATGGATAAATGTTCCAGATGAGGCGAGCAGGAGCGCGACAGAGTGGAGATATTCCTGGGGTCACACCATTTCTTGTTAATCATGAAACAAACTCCCCCACCCTTGGATTTGCCGGCCTCGGCTGTCCTGTCCATCCGTAAAACAGAGAAGTTTTCAGACGGCGTTACAGCAGCGTCCGGGACCAAGGGCGTGAGCCACGTTTCAGACAAACAAAGGATGTTACAGTCCCTAATGTCCCGTTGGAAGTTTATCCTGGCTCTAAGATCGTCCATCTTATTCTCCAGAGACTGGAGATTGGCGAGCAAAAGGCTCGGTAAAGGAGGGCTGTGTGCTCATTTCCTCAGTCTGTTGCGAATCCCAGCACGTTTCCCACGGTGTTTCTTGTTCCGTCGCCTCGGGTGGTTATTCAGGTAGCCATTGTACATCTCGGCGTTCCGGAGAATCTCAGATGGCCACGATGGGTTGGAGGATAAAGTGTCATGAAACAGGTCAGTGAAGCGGTGTCCAATGTCCAAAAGTATTTCCTTGTCGTATGTGATTAGTGCAGAGGTAGTGTGTGTAAAAAGAGAAAGCAAAAGTAGGTAAAAAAGTAAATAAAAACATAATCTGAGCGGAGCGACCTGGACGGCGACCGGACTCAGCGGCGCCATCTTGCGTATCAGGAATGCTATTGGGATTTCCAGTAGCATTCCTGTATGTGATGCTGTCTAAGGGCCCGAAGATCACGGGCTTTCAGTCTGGTTTTCCAGCCTTGAACCTTAGGCACAGAGATTGTTCCAGATTCTTTGAATCTTTGGATGATATTATGCACTGTAGAAGATGATAACTTCAAATTTTTCTCTGAGAATGTCCCTTCTGATATTGCTCCACTATTTTTCACCGCAGCATTGGAAGAATGCCCATCTTGACTTCTGATATATACTACCACTCTGAGAGGCTCTTTTTATACCCAAGCATGTTGACAATTGACCAAATAAGTTGCAAATTGGTCCTCCAGCTGTTCCTTATATGTACATTTTATAAAAATCCCTGTCTGTGGTAATGCAGATGTGCCTTTGAACGGCAGTAGAGGACGGCATGGAGTCTCTGTTAACTGCTGTTCTAGTTGGATGTGCTGGATAAAGCCCCACACTGCGGCATCCATCAGTGTCTGCTGCAGAGTAAAGCCACCGAGTGGCTGTCATCAGTGCCTCTGACACCGGCTTTGTTCACACCAGGAGCCACACACCACAGGGAGCACCAGCCTTTGTTTCCTCACATTTGTTTTCTCCAAAAGACACACAGAACACTCTTTCACAACAAAATGTCCTTGCGTCCAGTTTGACACTTCTGCAAAGATATTCAGCTCAGTACCGTCTTAACATGACAGACTGCAGATAGACTTTGATATGGATGAAATTAATAATAAATTGCATTTGGCAGATCTGGTTTATGAGCTGACAGCACGAGAGAGACCAGTACAAGGGAAATCAGGCGAAGTGTGGCTGTTATGACACTAAAACTCCAGTGGCATACATTTTCTGCTGAAGGAACAAGAAACATTAGAGAAAAGGAGCTGATCTGAGCACAGTGAAAGAGTTTGCCATCCTGATACATCAATACCACATCAATACCCCAGACTCTAAAATATCTAAACTATGAATATGATTGTGGTCAAAATTTCCAAAAACATGACTGCTGCTGTAATCATCTTTTGTAACTAATCTATCTAACTGATCTAATAAGTCCCGCCCTTTGTTGCATTTCTTGCAACTACTTGACACACTTGAAATTAAACGGCAGAATTTACTTCAAAATGGTCAAAAAATAAGAACGTATCCTTCAGTGATGAGCTTGGTGTTCAGGTCAGACACACTGGGAGTGATTCTCGCAGCTTCATTTCCATAATTATCACCAGGGCCTCACATGATTTAAGGCCCATGGAACAAATACGGTAGCCACTCATCTTCTTTTTTTTTCTACTTTAGAGTCTGGTCCCTGACATTTTGACGTTACATAAAGCCTGCCCAATTAGAAATAAAAGGTTATGATTGGTCAGGTAGGAATGAGAAATTAATATTAGAAGAAATAACTTTTATCGCCAGAGGTGTAAAGAGTACCTAAAAGGCATACTTGAGTAAAAGTACAGATACCTTACTGTAAGAATTACTCCACAAGTTACAAGTCACCAATTTAAATACGACATGAGTAAAAGTCTTAAAGTATCCCATTTTAAATGTACTTAAGTATTTTACTCGTACTGAATGTTGGCTCAAAGATGCACTAGACCTTAACACAAAGAGATATTGTGGGTCAGTTAAAAAGAAGAAAGTTTATTTATGAGGTTTTACTTTATAGAAAAGAAATTGAACACCGTAATATTTCGACAAACACAGATTAGTCTGTCCAAGTCAAACTCAAGTGCTCAAAAAAGGCATAAGTAAAACATAAAAAAAAAGGTATTTTCAGTAAAATGGACAAACAAAAACAAAATAAAAAAAGTCGAATCAGGGCTATATATATATATATATATATATATATATATATATATATATATATATATATATATATATATATATGTTTACATGTGTATATATACATATATATGTATACATGTGTATATATATATATATGTATATGTATACATGTATATATATATATATATATATGTATGTTTACATGTGTATATATATATATATATATGTATGTTTACATGTGTATATATACATATATATGTATACATGTGTATATATATATATATATATATATATATATATATATATATATATATATATATATATATATATATGTATACATGTGTATATATATATATATATGTATATGTATATATATGTATACATGTGTATATGTATATGTATATACATGTGTATATATATATATATGTATATGTATATACATGTGTGTATATATATATATATGTATATGTATATACATGTGTATATATATATATATATATATATATATATATATATATATATATATATATATATATCTTTAAGAAATATAGCACAGACTTCTATAGAGAGAGAAAGAGATGTGAGGCTGTAATTATACTCAACAGATGTATCTATAGCCTGTATGTCTGACAGCACAGCTAACATCAACAGCTAATGCTTAAACAAAATCTATTAATGATTCCATGGTAAACCAGACTTATTGCATAAGTTATGTTTTTCAGCTTCTAGTCATTTATTGTGCATGCTACCTTATATTTACCAGTATTGTCATTGGAAGCATAAGGTTTAACCAAAATCTAAATGTAGCTTGTAGCAACATTAACTTAATTAATAAAGTTAGCAAACACTAACCAGTCTGTTAACATTAAGCCTCCAAGTTTGGAGCAAATCTTTGCATGATATCTTGGTAAACCAGAGATATTGCATTAGTTGTTTTCCAAATGATTGATGTAATTTATTGTACATGGCATGCTGCCTTATATTTTCCAGTTTTCAGCTCAGCAACTTCGGTTTTGTACATTAAGCTAGCATTAATTTAAACCCCATTTGGCTGCTATATTTCCAGTGTTAGCAAACGCTAGCTAGTCTGTTAACATGAATATTGCAAACCTCCAAACACAGACGTCACACTTTAAAATCCTACACACCATCTCCTTTTCCCTCTTTCTTTTTCTGTTTGTTGCCCCTGACAGCTTTTTTGCTTTATCCATCTTTCAAAGACAACTGTGTGCGTACTGTGACAACTGTACTTACCTGCGCGCTCTGCGTGCTCACGGCGCCCCGCCAGCCACGCCCACTCGCGATATTCCATTCCAATGAGGGTGCCTACTGTAGCCACGGCAGACAAAGTCGACTTGACGTGCACAAACACAATGTAGCGAGTAATGCTAAGTGTCATTTCAAATGTAGTGGAGTAAAGAGTACAAGTATTCAATCAAAAATGTAGTTGAGTAGAGATTAAAAGTTGCTTATATTTTTGATACTCAGTACAAGTACAAAGTAGCCAAAAAGATACTTAAGTACAGTAATGAAGTACATTTACTTAAGTACTTTACACCTCTGTTTATTGCTGATAACACTCAACCATTTCTTTTGATATACTTTAATACACTACAACATGTGGACCTAACACTTACTGCACTCTTTTAAGTGTTGCGTCTTTTTTATTTATCCTGTAAGTTTCCCCACTTCTCTAAAAAAACACATTTATAAGTGAAAACTTAGTTTTAGGAAACATTAAAGCAGCACCCTTAAACCTGTAATAGCATAGAAGCACTGATAGGTTCCCTGACTAATTTGATTCAATTGATTCGATTCATCTTTTTTACTCTGTGAAAATAGCTTGCTAAAACATTGCCTAAGAAAGGTAGGAGTTACCCAAAGTGGCCCAACTCAGCCTCTTTATTGCTATTATCTCCTCCCATGACCCTTTATTTTTTGAGACTGACACCAGTGTTGTATAGTGAACCTTGAGAAGCTTTCAGTCTGACAGAAGGCCTTGGCTGCAGCTCATGTGTTGGACTGTAATAGGCAAAGTTCTGCTGTGAAACAGAATCAAATGGCATGAAGCAGCAGCAGTAGTCTTCGGAGATCGTTGCCAGTAGAGAAATTGGCTGCCTTTTATGGGCTGGCCTCTTAGAGCACTTAGGACAATACATTACAATAATTAAATTTTAAGGTAGCCAAGCAGCGGAGAGGCTGAAAAACTGGAATGTGATGCTGGCTTCTCTCTCACTGAAGCAACCTGTAGGCCAGTGAAAGTCTAGACACAGTCTTCCTCAGAAACACGGCTGCCAATTAACTGCTGAGTGCGGAGGCAAGCAAAAGGCACACACTCCTCTTATTTCTGCTCATATTCATCAGCCCACACTTTTACTGGAGCTCCAGAAGCCACTTTAGCTGCATTTTTATTCCAGTGGCAGGGCCCGGCTAATAGTCAGGTTGTAATAGAACAGCGGCAGACAAAGCATTAGTTTACTGCGGCTGCCTTTATCGCCTGTCCTCACTAACAAAGCCTGCTGCAGCTTAAAAGATTTACCCTAGGAATCATATTATTATTCAAAACTGAGACCACTGCCTTCATGGTGATATAAAGCCTCCCAAAAGATTGGAAAGTAAACTTCATGGACTACTCTGAGGAGGAGATGAGACTCTGGGCTAAATGACTCCAGGACGTAAGGGCCTGATTAAGAGTAGCATATTGTATTATGATTCAACTGAAAGTGATGCATTGTGGAATATGGATTATACTGTTTATACCGACACATTATTCTTTTTTTGTTATGTAAAGCAAATCTGAAATAAACAAATGAATAACAGAAAGTGGATGCATTTTTATGAACTCTTGGGAAGTATCCTGGAGGTGACTTTATTTTGAATAGCCTGAATAACCTGAACATGCATGTCTTTGAATGGTGGGAGAACAGAGCTTCTTTACAAAAAGGCCAAACGTATAATTTTCTTGCTGAGGCAGGAGTGCTAACCACCACCCTACTTCTGTTTGTACATGGTGTACTATGTAGAGCTCATAGAAGAAGCACACTCATGTTTCAGTTTTTCATGTTTCAAGTTAAATCTCCATCAGAGCCCCACTGGTTCCCACTGGTTTTGGTCATTACATTTACATTTACATTTACATTTATTCATTTAGCTGACGGTTTTATCCAAAGCGACTTACATTGTTCTAATGTAATTACCAGTGTTACAGTCACTGGAGGCAAGGTGGGTTATGTGTCTTGCCCAAGGACACAACGACAGTATGAACCACTCTACCCACTGAGCTACTGCCGCCCCATTAACAACAGCATTGCTTTTTTCCCACCAGATGTCATCAAAACACTACCCCTCCTTAAATAAAACATTTTAGTCGAGCTAAAACTACTGCTAAAATGTGTAACTCAAAATAACTATAGCAAACTATAAATGCAGTTTGAAATGAAGACATGTTAGCACGCTGTAATTTTCATTTTCCAGTTTATTCAATGTAACTACAGCACACAACTCTGTTTACATGTTAATGTTCAGAGTGCACTACAGGAGACTAATTCACCAGTGCGGTCCCTGTGGTGAAGAGTGCACTCAGTGTAATTAAAAGCACTGGAGGAAGACAATAGAAGACCATGACCCTGTCTTCACAAACCCATTAACAGCTCAATTAACTCTGTGTCTGCTCAACTGCTCAGAACACACCACAGAACGCCCACAGGCTCTGCGTGTAAAGGGTTTGAGTCTTCAAGATTGTCCAGATCAATTTGAACCCACCAAGTGTTGGCTGTTGCACACATGTTGATATTTTGGAACGTGAATGTGCATTGAGTTAACTGGGAAAATGTCTGCTTCGGGAAAACGAATACTCATGATTTGAATGAACTAAATAATCATAATCTTTTTGCTCATAGTTGAGCTACTACCATCTGTCTTAAATATTATTGAGGCCTGGTGGAGCAGTTTGCAGAGTGAGAAGGCGTACCTGTTTGGGGGAGGTGAGCGTTTGGACACCTGTTGCCTTGGCGACCATAGTGTGGCTGTTTCCAGGGCTGGGCTGCAGGGACATGGTGAGTCCTGAGACGGTATTAACGCGCAGCTCGGTGATGGAGACCTTCTCATCGGTGACGGAGAAGGCAGCCTCTCCCAGAACTGCGTCAACAGCCAGAGGAGACTCCACCTGCAGGAGATACAGAGAATTCAAATGGAGAATCATTGATGCAATGAAGAAGAATGTGTCCAGATAATTCTCACGACGTGTACTATATATAACGTTCTGCAAAAAATTAAAACGAAGGCGAAACACTGCAAGGCAAGGCAAGTTTATTTATAAAGCACAATTCCTAAACTGGGTAATTTAAAGTGGGTAACACTATGTGACACATATGGCCCTTGCTACGTCAGTGTGGCTTTAACATGGTTTTATAATAATAATAATCTTTATTTTTATATAGCGCTTTTCCACCTACTGTAGTAGGCACTCAAAGTGCTTTACATACATTAAGCTATATACCAGTGTTACAGAACACTCACTAGAGGCAATGTAGGTTAAGTGCCTTGCCCAAGGACACAACATCAGTATGTGGCGGAGAGTGGGATGTTATGATGTTTTTGGGATGTTTCGAGCGGGGATCGAACCACTCACCCGCCGGTTGAAGGACGGCCGCTCTACCCACTGAGCTACTGCCGCTCTTTATGACACACACCGACAGAAACAAGCCAAAAGAAAGTATCTGATGATTTTTCAAACAACATGAAACTTAATCTCTCTTTTCTCAGAGTTCTGCTAAATCCATTTAAACCTCAGGCCTGTGACGTTTTAATAACCTTTTTATCAGTTCATCAGTTTCTTTTGTGACAATTCAAAAATATGACATCCAATTTGAGCGTTCGCAGCAATGCAGCCCAAAGGTATTCATTTTCTGAACAAAAACCCTTCCTAGTTTTGTAGAACTTAAGATTAAGGCTCTTGGTTTCAAAATGATCCTTTGCCCAGTCTGGCAATTTTAAATCAACACCAATGTGACTGAAATATCAAGCTTACGCTCTATTCCCATGACCCATCTCCCATCTAGTCATAAAAACATAATTAATCTGACTAAAGGGAGGAATATTTCTTAGTGTCCACACTTGTTAGTGTTGTTTGTTGGAAACACAACTTTTGTAAACCTTATAGAGTTCTCTGAACATAAAACAGCAGCAGAGTGACTTTTTGAATTCCCCTGTCCACATGAGTGAGAGGCCCATCACTTAAGTCTACACCAGACAAGCGCTTTATTGTCTTTGTGAAGCTCATAAAGCCTGTGACAAGCCAATTCAGGATTAAATTATGTGTGCTCCTGTCTGTGCCAGCTAGAACCCTGCCTCTGTCTGTCACCGGGAAACAAACAAAAAGGGCCACTTGAGCAGAATCCATCAGCAACAACAGCAACAAGGCTAAGGCCCGCTGGCGACTACGGCCTTTTCACAGAAACACTTGTGCCCATCTAAGTGTCAGTCAAACCATTTTAAACCAGTCTGACTCTCCAAGTAATCCAAGCTTTTTGACATGGTTTTTAAAACCTTATCATTTGGCTTTGCACTCAGAGGTCAGGGGAGAGTAAAGAGCAGCTGAGTGGCCTTGTCCTTCGAGTCACAAGGAGAAATCTTTTCCACCTTTAGCTGCAGTGTTTGGAAAAACCACTGCAGCTAAAATAAATAAATAAAACGCGGTACACTTCAGCAGAGAGGCTCTGGAAAGTTTCCCGATCACCATCAACACAAAAACACCACTCCTGCCACTGTTAGACTCCTCAAGGAATGAAGGAAACATAAGCCCTATTTCTAAGGTTCAGTTTAGTGCAGGTTTATATGGTACTCTTTGGTACAGGTAACCATTAAAATGTTGTCTTTTCTATTGAGTTATGTACAGGATGGCAGCAAAACGTCATAGAAACACAACTCCACCTTTCTAAACTCTTTACACATAGTCTTTACATGATGCCTCTACAATTACAGGGTGAGAGTGGCTCAGACGTTCTCTCTGCTCTGGCTTTAGTCCTTGTTGAACCCTGTGCTGTGTTCTAGTCTAGCCCTTGTTTAAGCCTCTTAAATGCAGTAGGCCTAGAAGTTTTAATCAGGTCTATTTTCCAGTGGAGGTGGTACTCACTGCTGCAAGACCAAGAAAAAAGACTAAAAACGGAAGCAGATTTCTTTTAGTTTTCAATGAACGTAATGGCATTAGCCACAAAAAAATACATACAAATTGTGCATAAAGAACCACCAACTGACTACATGTGTTTAGCTGCTCAGTTTATCCAAGCATTTAGGCTACAGCAGCTTAAGGCTACAAGTGACTGGATGAATTCTGTTAGGACTCTTGCTTCTTCACTTAAGGATGAGTTCACACCAAAATATGAATAAAGATATGAATCCAGCGATACCAGTGTAGATTTCAGTTGAGTTGATTTCAGAAAGCTGAGATAAGACGAGGGATTTTGTCAATTCTGGTGTGAACTAACCTGAAGACTAAGAAACTGATGAGCTAAGTTCAGTGTAGCACTTCAGCAACTAAAGCTACATGAACTACATGAATGTGCAAAAGGCACATTTCACTATACAATGATAACATCTTCAATTTGTAAGCTCCTAAAGACACCCAAGGCTATGGGCTGTTTTTTGGCATTTTAAATTGTGTGCATTTATATGGCGCTTTTTTGTACCCTTCTTGGGCACTCAGAGCTTTACATCATGCTTCCATTCACACACATTTACACCTGGGGGAGACAGAGAGGGGGGGCTGCCATACACAAGGCACTCACAGCCTTCGCCAACCACCACCAAACTCATCTCTACAGTCACACACCTTCATACACCAGAGCTGTGGCACTGAAGCCAAGGCACAAATACTCCGGCTCCGGCTTCCTCCCACCGTCCAAAGACATGCATGTACAGGTTAATGGACAATTCTAAAAAGTGTCCCTAATAAATAAATGTGACAGTGAATGGTTGTCTGTCACTGTCTGTCTCTAAATGTTAGCCCTGCGACTAACTGGCCACTGTCCAGGGTGAACCCCGCCTCAGGCCCTCAGCTGCTGGGATAGGCTCCAGTCACTGAGACCCACTGAGAAAATGAATGAATGAACAATTTTCCCTCCACAAAATACTAATACAGTATTCTAAAATGAAGTTTAGAGTTAAGCATGTTGTAAGGACGACAATTATCTCTGCCTTATTAAACATTACGTGATTAATGACCAATATTTAGCCGCGTTTCATCTAGCCTCCTTTTTCTGTTGATGTTTTTCTTTTTTGGACTTGGTGCAGTTTTAACTAAACATTTACATAATTTAGAGCCAAAGTAAATTTTGCTCTACACTGTCATTTGACAATTTGTTTTCTCACTCATGCATGGGCTAAATTGTTATGTTATCTTTGCAGCCATAGGTTAAATTTTGTGTTAAAAAGACTTTAGTTCTTTGTTCAGTTATTAAACATTTGACCAATGTTGAAAGAAATGAAAGTCTAGTTTTATTAATTAACACCAAACCAATGTCTTAGGAAGCCATAAGAGGGGGCTAAAGAGCCACTCCGGAGCCAAACGTTGCCAGTGCCTGGGCTATACCATGGCCCATTACATCCAATTTGGCACGACTGGGTCTCAAGGACTGAAATACTATTTGGGGACACCCTCCGGATGGAATTATGAATCCCATAATTATGTCTGGTGGGTGTCCCAAAAAAGTGTTTTTCAGCCTCTGAGACCAAACAGGGCCAAGGGGAAAACATCCTCAGGTGAGTGTCTGACTCTGTAATGCTGAGGACAATAGCTGCACAAAGCAACAGAGTTGGTCCTGTCAGAATCCAGCTGAACTGCAGTTAAAGAAACAAGACAGATTAGAGCTGCTGTGCTGAACTGTGCTGAAATGTTTGGTGGAAACAGAGTAGAACTGTTTTACCATTCGTCTGCTTCAAAGCTGTTTGCTGAGTTGGGTGCACAGAGACAAGGGGCAAGAATAGAAGTCTATGTTTGTGACTGATCTGTGGTAACATCATCATCTTAAATATTAGCTATGACAGTTCAGTTTCTCTGATTAAACTTTTAATCAATACACAATGCAGCGCATCTATTGTTGTGACATTTCTATAAAGCCTCCCACATGGATTTTTCTTTTTAGTCACTTTAATTGGCTTGTGAAAATACTGCAGAACGGAGCAGGAAATCAAGGGTAGGCACACATTTTCACAGTTCGGAGGTGCGCATGGTGACCCCTGCTCTAATGCCTTGTGTTCAGTCCGCACGCACTTTCTGAGCGCTGCATTTCTGAAGGACACTCTCCAGCACCAATCCCAGCCTGACTTATGACACAGACAGTATTACCTTTAAACCCTCCACTAGAACTTTGCTGCAAACATTTTTGTCGCCGGAAAAAAGAGGCCGAAGTCTGGGCCATCCATCATGCCACGAGTCCTGCTCATGAAAACTTTAAAGCTTTATTTATGCATCCATTTACCATCAGGCCTCGGGCTCTAAAGTGTGCATGTGAGTGTGCACGCTCAGCCTGCTCATCAGATGAAAAGTATCTGCTAGTGCGACCATGGAGAGAAACATTCTGTGTCTGGCTGTTCTTACTCATCAAACATTTACCAGAATAAACAATGGGCTTTAGAAGAGCTCTTTTGCAATTTAGTAGAAAACTAGCCAAAAAATTATAAAACCTCAAAGAATTCCAAAGATATCTACAAAAGGAAACTTGAAAAAGACTGAAGCATAAATCAAAGGGTTTTTTGACGTTTTACATCATAGTGAGTTTTACAACATTGAAACATTTCACTGATTCACTCACTTTATCTCTGAACAAAGGCTGAACAGTCCATTTGAAGGTTTGCCTATGTTAACAATACTATACTTCTATGAATCATATTTTTATAAATAATAATTATGTTGAAATCCAAATTAATTTAGATGGTTTCTTGACAAAACAGGGAAACCCTCTGCTCTTTTAATGTGGTTACCAACTCATGAGAACTTGCCAAAATTCATCCCAACAAAAATCTATATTACGACTTGAATATACAGATATGGCCACACTTTATTGTAGGTAGAGTAGGGCTAGGGGATGTATGTACTATGTGCTTAGGCCCTTAGCATGACCAGCACAAAGTGTATTTACAAGATCCAAGCAGCACGTTTGGAAGAATGTCTTCTAAAACAGTTTTTGAACAAACAGGACTCTGCTGGGGTCCAGTGTATTGTCTCATTTTCTTCTTTTATGCTTTGTGTGGTAGAGCCTCACTACTGTTATTTAATAAGCAGGGTGGCTTTAAGTATGAAATGTTATAATGGAACCCTATTGCACTGTTTTAGGAAAGGTATGTGCTGTATTTGCAATAAAACAGGTGAGTCCCAACAAACAACTCCATGTTTATATAATGTTCTCCAATATTCAGAAAGAATTCAAAGCAAATTTTTCCTCCAGAATACTAATACATTACACCAAACTAAAGTTTAAAGCTGACTGTAAACTTTTAGCTCTGACTTTAGCGTCAGCACAACAATTAGAACAACTCCTTGTTCAACATTGAAGCCAGTTTTTATCCTTGTTTCACGTTGCTTCCCTTTGTTTTTCTTATTTGCTCTGTTTCTCTGTAAAACAACATTTCCAGCGCTAAATATACACTTTTCTGTTTAATCAGCAGCCTAATGTACTTTCTATTAACACATCGGTGTAAGGCAAGGCAAGGCAATTTTATTTATATAGCACAATTCATACACTGGGTAACTCAAAGTGCTTTACAGGAATAAAAGACAATTTACAAGATTTATATTAAGAAACATAAGAAAAAATTAAAAACATTTTAAAAAGAAGAGTGCAGATAAAAGAAAAAAAAAACACTTTAGGTTGTAGTCCCTTGAACATTGTTAAAGTTGAGGCTGTTCCAGGTTTTTGCTGCATGAAACTTAAACGCTGCTTCACCCTGTTTAGTTCTAACTCTGGGCACGAGCAGAAGGCCTGTCCCAGATGTTCTCAGAGTCCGAGGAGGTTCATAAGTAACTAGCATGTAAGAGATATATTCTGGTGCTAAACCATTTAGAGACTTGTAAACCAGCAGTGCTGTTTTAAAGTCTATTCTCTGAGCAACAGGAAGCCAGTGCAGAGATTTTAAAACTGGCATGATGTGGTTATACTTCCTGGTTTTGGTGAGAACCCGAGCAGCCACGTTCTGAATAAGCTGGAGCTGTCTTAACCCTCGTTTTGAGAGACCAGTGAGCAGGCCGTTACAGTAATCTAACCTGCTGGAGATAAAAGCATAGATAAGTTTCTCTAAGTGTTTTTAAGGTGATAAAATGCAGATGATGTAATTGACTTAATGTGACTGTGGAAATTCAAGTCTGAGTCCATGATGACCCCTAGATTTCTAACCTGATTTTTAGATTTTAGAGAAAGAGACGCGAGGTGACTGCTGACACTTTCTCTTTGTTTCTGTGTCCCAAAGATGATTAGTTCAGTCTTGTTTCTATTTAGTTGGAGAAAATTATTTTGCATCCACGTGTCAATCTGTTCGATGCAGTGACACAGTGAATGGATTGGTCCATTTTCACCTGCTGTGAGTGAAATGTAAATCTGAGTGTCATCTGCATAATTATGGTATGATACGTCACAAGTGCGTATTAACAGGCCTAAAGGAATCATGTAGAGATTGAATAATAGAGGTCCCAAGATAGACCCCTGTGGAACCCCACATGTCAGGGCCATTCAATCTGATACACAGTTACCAACCGAAACAAAGTACTTCCTGTCTTCAAGATAGGACTGAAACCATTTAAGGGCAGTTCCAGTGATACCTATCCATTCCTCTAATCTTTGTGTCAGGATTTCATGGTCCACTGTATCAAACGCAGCACTCAAGTCCAACAGATTTAGGACAGAGACTTTGTCTGCGTCAGTGTTCAGACGGATGTCATTTGTGACTTTGATAAGTGCAGTCTCAGTCTGTGATGGGGCCTGAATCCAGACTGAAAAGGATCAAAGCAGTTGTTAAGTAATAGAAAGTCATTAAGTTGCTGATATACAACTTTTTCGATGACTTTCCCTAAAAATGGCAGGTTTGATATGGGCCGATAGTTGTTGAGCACTGTAGCATCAAGACTGCTCTTCTTTAGGAGAGGCTTAATGACAGCAGTTTTTAAGGCCCTTGGAAATGTTCCAGACTGTACGGAATTATTGACTACATCAGTGAGTTGTGGTAAAAAACTGCTTAGTACTGATTTTAGAAATCTAGTGGGTAAAACATCGAGGCAGCAGGTGGATGAACTCAGGCTGGAGACAGTTTTTTCAATTGTTCTGTCATTAATGGGTGTAAAATGTGTTAAACCAACCAAGTGTCTCCTAGGTGGCTGCAGTGTTGTTTTATGCCCTTTGGACTGTATCGCATGTTTAATGCCTTGAACCTTGTCGTTGAAAAACAATGCAAACTCATTGCATTTAGTGGTGGAAACTAATTCTGGAGGAAATGGAGCTGGAGGGTTTGTTAATCTGTTCACTGTAGCAAACAGGACACGTGAGTTGTTACTATTGTTGTTGATGATCTCTGAGAATAATATTTGTCTTTCTTTTTGCAAAGTTTGATTGAAAACATGCAAATTTTCTTTGTATACCTCATAATGAATTAAGAGTTTCAATTTACGCCATTTTCCTTCAGCTTTTCGGCATTCCCTTTTCTGTGCCCTGACAGAGTGAGCATTGCTCCATGAAGCCTTCTGCCTCGTCCTGATCACTTTAACCTTAACAGGAGCAATGGTGTCCATAACATTTAAAACACCTGAAGTATAACAATTCAACAAATCATCAACCTGACCTGATGAGGCATTTTCAAACCTGATTGCCTCCATAAACTGTGTCCTGGTGTTATCGTTAATGTATCTCTTTTTTACAACAGTACTTTTGGAACAACTTTTGGAATTATGGACAGATGAAAAAAGACACAAGAATGATCAGATAGAGCAACATCAATCACAGTGACATCTGAAATATGAACACCTTTAGTAATGACCAGGTCCAGAGTGTGACCTCTGTTATGAGTCGGCTCATTAACATGCTGACAAAGACCAAAAGTATCAAGAATAGTAGAAAGTTCTTTGGCATTTCTGTCACAAACATTATCCACATGCACATTAAAATCACTTGATATGACTATTTGTTCAAATTCTGTGCAAATAACCGAAAGCATTTCAGTAAACTCATTAATAAAATCATGACATTGTTGGGGTGGTTCGTAAAGAACTACATATAAAATAGATGGAGAAAACCTCAACTCCATTTTGAATGACACATACTCAAATGATGAAAACTCTCCAAGTGATAGCTTCTGGATAAGAATATTATCTCTAAAAAGGCACATACACCACCACCCTTTTTGTTTTCCCGTATTTTGGATAAAAATGTGAAATTCGATGGGGTGGATTTAATAAGGACCGCATTTCCAGTACTGCTGTCTAACCATGTTTCTGTTAAAAACATAAAATCAAGCTTATTTGAAGTTATAAAATCATTAATTAAAAAAGATTTGTTTCCCAAAGACCTGACATTGAACACTGCAAGTTTCAAGTCTGTTTGAGCAGGACCTGACTTTATCTGTTTGCAGGGGATTTGAATCAGATTTGTCTGATTAGACAATCTAACTGTTATTCTCTTCTTCAATCTGCGACTTCTGACTGTAGTTATGGAGCTAGGGGGAGTGTTCTCTCCCAGGGCCTCAGGTTGATAAGTCGTTTATGACGAAAAGTCCTGGAACAGCAGAGGCCCTCAGTGTCCTAATCACTGATAGTAGCCTTGATGCTAGTCAAGGCTTTTGGAGCTGGTCTGGGAGGAGCTGGTCTGGGAGGAGGTGGTCTGGGAGGAGGTGGAGGGGGTCTGACAGGGGTGTATTGGACTCTAGGTAGTGGCCGAGGTGAAGCAGTGGTACTCCTGGGTGGTATTGGGGGTGATGTTTTTAGGGATGATGATAGAACCCGTGACCTGGCCAAGTTAGGTGTAAGGGGTATCATCTTAATTCCAGATTTAACTAAAATTTCCAGGTGATCTGGAAATCCCATTGGTGAATCCGGAGATGGGACAGGGATGGTGAGGTCCGCAGAAGGTGTTGATGTTACTGGGGGTGTCCATGGTCCTATTGGGGGAGTCCATTTCAGTGGTGGAGGTGTTGATGGTGGTAGAGTCAGATGAGGATCCTTGGCTGGTGAGGCAGGAGTGCTTTTATCATTCAGTGGCTGAGGACCCTTTCTCTGTTCAAGAGGGCGCCCAGAACCATTTAGGTGTCTCAGGGAGTGCAGGAGATTATCCGTTAGCCTCCTGACCCCTCCCTGTTTAGATGTGGGCCCTTTCCTTTGAACAGGTCGTCACGTTGCCAAAACAAGTTAAAGTTATCAATGAAGTGTACTCCTTGTCTCACAGGCCTTGGACAGCCATGTATTCAATGCAAGAAGCCGACTGAATTTATTGATTCTTCTGTCGATGTTTGGGAGTGGTCCACTGATAAAGGATTGCACTTCCAGGTTTTCAAGTTTATCTAAAAGCCTGGAGAAATCCTTTTAAAACTTCTGATTCCCTTCCTGGTGTCAACTGCACCCACGTGTAACATCAGCTGTTTAATCCCTGTGTGTTTAGACATGACTTGGGGGAGGAGTGCCGTTATATCAGTGACTGTAGCACTTGGAAAGCTGCATGTAGCAAATCTACTGTTGTTTATGTCTCGGACAGCACCGTCTCCAAGCAGCAAGATATCTCTGACCTTCACTTTTGGCATAGATTCTCTGTCTCTGTTTGCCTGGTGCTTTTCCACAGATTCATGTCTCCTGTTTTTCATAGAATAAGCTTGATTTTCTCCATGTTTTTCATTTACAGCAGAGTTTTCCGGTTCATTCACCTTTAGCTCAGTCAGTGGTTGGAATCTGTTTTTTAGCTGGATGTCTGGTTATGCTACACATGCTCTTGTGATGCCAGCATTCTTTTTTTCTGATCCAGTGCTGCTTTGGCTGGGCACCAAGTTTATGCAGGTGGTATCATTTTGTTTAAATCCCTTTGCTTTGCTCAGTTTTGGGAATGACACTGTATCATCCAAGTTTAAATTCACCACATTGTGTGATCTGTATCGTCTCCTGAAGTTCTCTTTCAGATTCCAAAGCAAAAATCTTTGTTTGTAGCACATTGATTTCCTGTTGATATTTCCAGCAATTTTGGCAGAAAGAGTTTGTAGTTGTTGTTTTTACCCCAGACATGTTGAAAAATAGATACCAAGGCTCCAGTCGCTCAAGTAGTCCAACGGGTTGTTTAAAAAGTTAAAAAAAAACAAGTAAAAACATAAAAGCAAAATCCAGTTAAAAGAAAGTAAAAAGTAATGTAAAAAAGCTAATCATAAAATCATTGGCTAAATGTAGAGATAACTAAAAAAGAAAAGTAAACCAGGCATGAGCAAGCAGAGGTGCGACTGCACTCTTCAGAAGCAGGAAAAAGGCTCAATAGGTGTAGACCAATAGGAGCGCTCCTTTTTTCCAGGAAGCGAGCTGTGTTTGACCAAAGTGGCCCAACCGGAAGTTAAAACTCTCATCTATTAAAATCCCTGATAGTAAAGTCTAGGTGACCTCTGAAGGGCTTGTTTTTTCAGATGATTCCTCTTACAGTATGATGTTAAGTCATTAAACGGTTCTTTTTTACAAGCATAAAAAAAAAATCGTATACTTACAATTTCAGGGAGCACTGTGTAACTTTTAGCCCAAAAAGATAAAAAGTATTGTTGATAGTTCTTAGACATGAGATCAGTCTCAGCTGGATAGAACCCTCATAACACGTGGCGCTGGTCTGAAGCTCTTTTTTAGATTATTAGATTATTATTAGATTATTATTATTATTAGTTAGATTATGTGAACAGCTATGATAGCCCTGCAGGGACAAGATGGTGTCTATGAAAAAACCCAGTGGAAATAGCTCTGAAGGCAATAAGAATGTGTGCTCAAAAAGAGAAATCAGTCTTCAAGAACCGGAAGTAATTTGTATGGCTTCTTCAGCTTGGTTCTATGGAGATATAAATGTCTATTTTTTTCAAAATCACCAACAAATGCAAAGGTTATTTTTATGTAATTAAACACAATAGAAGAGTGTGACTGATGTGTTCTATTTGACATTCAACCAGTGGTGGACGAAGTACACAAATCAAGTACTTGAGTTAAAGTACAGATACAATAGGTAAAATATTACTTCAGTAAAAGTAAAAGTACTCCCTTTTAACTTTCACTTGAGTAAAAGTACAAAAGTATTTGTCTTCAAATGTACTTAAGTATCCAAGTACTATCATTTATTATGGCTATAATGCCCTTATAGTTTTTGTCAGTCTCTTGCCCCTTTAGGCGCCAGGGTTTATTTTAAAAAATACAGATTATTGAGATCCAAATTTCAAAAGGCTGTGGTTTGAAAATGATAAGAGATAGAGTCCTACTCTAAACTAGAAAAATGTCAGGTATGACCCAAAGTATATAAGTAAATAAATTTTAAGCATCTAATTTGCATACCATGACATTATATATTGGCGGTTATGTTATTTACAGTACATACACTGATGAACATATTATAATAGTTTTTTTTTCTTATTCTGAAAAATAAATTTTTATAACAGTAATTTGTAAAAGCAACATTACCAAAAATAAAGAATAACTACAACTTCTAATAAACCATAACTAGTAAAACGTATGCAAATAGTTATGAGAAATATACACATGTACTGTATGTGTGTGGCATAGTTAGTAGTTTTTTAGAGGGTGGGACCTCTCATAAAGCACAGCACACAGCCATCACTTTTATTACGATCGCTGCTTTGATTAGCGCATTCTCGCTGACTATGTTTACCCCTGCCTCTCCCTCCTCGACTGGGTAAAGTGTCAGGATGAACAACACCTATTTGTCCCAAACAGCTGTCAATAGAAGTCGCATTATTCCCAAACTCCCTGTCACTACCGCGGCCACGGCAGTACACCGCCCGGCTATCACCTGTGCTAAAGGTAAAGCTGCAGGTGCTGAAGGTAAAGCTGCAGGTGCTAAAGGTAAAGCTGCAGGTGCTAAAGGTAAAGCTGCAGGTGCTAAAGGTAAAAGCAGCAGGTGCTAAAGGTAGCTGCAGGTGCTAAAGGTAAAGGCACTGTAAAAAATCCTAATTTTACAGAAAATAACTGTAAATTTTAGAGTATTTTTCTGTTATTTTTAATTACATTCAAAACTCTGTAAAATTACAAACAATATCTGTAAATTAATGAATTGTCTGTTAATTTAAGGATTATATCAGTAATGTCAAATTACAGTAATGTTTATTTTTATACAGTACAATTACTGTATTATTTATACAGTATTTTTCTGTTTTCTTAAATTACGTATAAAGTAGTGTAAAATTACAATAATAAAGTGTAATTAAATGTGTAGCTCATTATATTAAAGGTTTATATCCATACTAATAATCTAACATATTTCCTTGTTATTTTAAAGTAAATATTTTTTTATACAGTACAATTACTGTATTATTTATACAGTGTTTTTCTGTTTTCTTAAATTACATACAAAGTTGTGTAAAATTAGAATAAAAATGTGTAGCTCATTATATTAAAGGTTTATATCCAGTTTAGATTAAGACAGGATTAGACCTTAGTTTAATTAGGGCATGCGATTAGCTTTTAAAAATGTGCCTTAGATAAAAAAAATACATTATGTGTGCATCTTGAGATAAAACAATGGCACTGACATATTTTAAGACATGTCAGTGCAAGTTGCTTTCAGGTAAAACAGCTCAAACATGCATTTTAGTCTGAGACTACAGGCTTAATGATTGGTTATTCTGAGTGTGATCCAGGAATCTGGCCAATAACAACTATGCGCGCCTTTACAGTTCAAATTTGAATACGTCAGTTGGAGTGAGTGAGTGAGTGAGTGAGTGAGTGAGTGAGGCGCTGCTGCTCGGGATATTCAGTATTAACTTACTTCTGTTCTGTGGCTTTTTATATTGTTTAAACATGGATTGGTTTACATCGGACTGCTACATTTTTATTTTGAGCGAGTTGCAGGATGTAAATGAAGAACAAACACGGAAGATGGACAACGATTTTTTTTTAACAACGCGTAAAGGACATAATGCAATCTGCCGAAGGTAACGTTAAATAACTTTTTATTTTATAAAAAAAATCTGCTAGCGTTACATCAAAATATAGTGTGTTAAGTTGATAATCTAAACGCGATTACATATTTCAATGTAGTATGCTAATATTATGTGTTGTTTGCATGTGTAAATATTGTCAGCTAACAGTTATTTAGATTAGCATAGGAGCTTTACAATGAGTGAAATGAGAACATTGTCTTTTTAGACAGAAGAGAGGAACTCGAACCATAACGTTACTCCTTGACTCTAGAAGAATCTGCAAACTAGGTTTTTGAATCTACTGTTGATGGCGGGATATAGGCCCATATAGTTGCATGTGTGTGACTCGCTATCCTAGCCGGTGCTAGGCTAGCGAGTCAATAGATCCCTGTAGCCTGCCATTAAAACAGTTTTACCCACTCCACAGTACACCAAAAGCAAATCGATTATAACGCCAGACTACCGATGTAAATGTCTGTTGAGAGAATAATGTTAGAACTCAAACTACACTTGCATCTCAATGTTTGCATTACATTTACTGGAACTAGTTTCTCAGCAGCGCGGAATTATACTTTGTCTCGGTTAGTACTGCGCCGAAAGTAAACAGAACAGAAGCGCACTACACTACAGTCAGGGCGGTAGGTTGCCTAGGTAACTTAATATCACTCCTCCGCTGCTGTAGACTGTGCTAATATACAGGGAACAAAGTCTAACTATTACAATGTGATGCAAGGTTACACTGGCCCTCCAGGAGTTTGGCACATTCTCCCAAATAATTTACTCACCCTCATGTTATTCCAAACATTGATGCATTTTGATTGCCAACATTCTTCAAAAATATCTACTTTTAATGCTTGACAAAATAGAAATTTCAGGTTTGAAAAGACATGATGGTGAGTAAATGATGACAGAATATACATTTTTGGGTGAACTATCTCCAGTACTTTAATAATCGCACTCAAGGAGATTAGACCTTCTTTTTTTAACGCATAATCATCATCAATCCTTTATTGAGAAAATTGAGAGAAATAATCCATTGTTGTTGTGAATCTACATGTTCCTTCTTTTGGTGATGCACATTTTTGTCACATCAGACACAAGTTTTAGATACCAGACAAAACAGAAGACAAACAGACAATTTAAATACAATTTATTAAGCTTGTTTAAAGGAAACAAAAATTATTTAAATCATCCTTTTTAAGAGAATCATAGTGTGTTTTTTTTTTTCCTCCCAGATGCACCAAGGATCCAGTTGATTACTGGCCGTTTGCAGGATTGCTGTGACGCTGCTGAGTCTTGAACGCGGATTGACAACAGACCCGGATGAGAATACAATGCTGAATAACGTTTTTTTTGGACAAAACTTTATTTTCGATGCTTCAAAAATTCTAACTAACCCACTGATGTCACATGGACTACTTTGATGATGTCTTTATTACCTTTCTGGACATGGACAGTATACCGTACATACATTTTCAATGGAGGGACAGAAAACTCTCGGACTAAATCTAAAATATCTTAAACTGTGTTCCAAAGATGAACGGAGGTCTTACGGGCTTGGAACGACATGAGGTGAGTCATTAATGACATCATTTTCATTTTTGGGTGAACTAACCCTTTAATGTTTAGAATCAATAGTGGTGTGAAATCTTGTATGTATCAGTTTTGTGTAGAGTATGTTTAGAAAATTTCACTTTAATCCTAAAGTTTGAGAATTTGATAACTGTTCTATAACTACTAGTTAAAAGCGTTGTATTTAATTTAAGATATATACTGTAATTTTCAACTGAATCATTCCATTTAATTTAGATTATATGTTTACGGAAATGATTTAAATCTGTTTTTATACAGTTTTTTTTTTTTTTTACAGACTTATTTTGTCTTCCAAAAATAAAACTGTTAATGTACAACCTTGAGCACGTCTTGACAAGTTATTGAATGTGTTTGATCGTTATAATTTAGCAAAGGTCTGTTAAATAACAGTGTTTGTCATTAGAACCTTTAGTGCTGTCACTTTATTGAAGGTGTTTGATTGTAATAATTTAGGAAATACCTGTAAAATAACAGTGTTTTCCATAAAACTATTAGTGCATCACTTTATTGAAGGTGTTTGATTGTAATAATTTAGGAAATACCTGTAAAATAACAGTGTTTTCCCATAAAACTATTAGTGCATCACTTTATTGAAGGTGTTTGATTGTAATAATTTAGGAAATACCTGTAAAATAACAGTGTTTTCCCATAAAACTATTAGTGCATCACTTTATTGAAGGTGTTTGACTGTAATAATTTAGAAAATACCTGTAAAATAACAGTGTTTTCCCATAAAACTATTAGTGGCTTCCCTTTCCAACCTCCCCTTCACTACCGCGGCCAGAGCGACTAGTTTTCCTCCCGTTTCTTTCACTGATGTTTGGCAAAATGTGGGAAAAACAGCGTGTGCTTTATGAGAGACGCTGAAAAAGGCACGAGCAGCTGCGCCGCTGTCCAAGTTACACATGCACTCACTCTCGCTCATTCTCACTTTCACTCGGCTGAAAAGACTCTAAAGGTAGATGTTCTCCCTCAGAATCAGAGTCAGCCATTACTAATACCAAAGCTTCATCACAGGTGTATTTTTTATTTGTTATTTTCATGTTTATCAGCTCGCGTGTAGAGAATGAGGCTTCTATTGAGCCGGTCCTGACACTCCCACTGAGACGCGTCTTTGAGGTCTTCTTCTACAAAAAAGTTTAACGGCAACACAAGGAACAACTAATTTTGCAAAATCTAATTGAGTAAAAAGTAAGATATTTGACGTTGAAATGTAGTGAAGTTAAAGTAAAAAGTATCCCTTAATGGAAATACTTAGTAAAGTACAGATACTGGAAAAAACTACTTAAGTACAGTAACGAATTACATTTACTTTGTTACTGTCCACCACTGCATTCAACACACAACCCTAATACCAAATACGTATCCCTCCAGAACCCATCTAACTGTTGCGCTCTGGAGTTATGCAACACAAATGGAGCTACAGGCTGCGGGCTCCGCTAACGACTCCGACAGGATGTAGTACCTGTGTACAGCATCAATAATTCACATCCTAACAAGGCTTATTTAAAGATTCACCAGAAGAGCTCTATCAGAGTGACTCCTGTAGCACTGTGTTACACATCCAGCACATCCTGCAGATATGACAGACGGGTTCCATTATGCTCTCGTCACAGTAACTAAGAGTGACGAGCCCCACATGCCGGGCCGCTTTGTGCTTGTTTGCACAAAACAGGACGTGCCTCGCTTCAGACGCTCCTCTGATGAAAGTCAAATGTAACATGCAGCTCGACAAAGACTAGTACAAACTACAGGCCTCACTCTCTCAACTCTTACTGCCCTTGTGACTTTGACGTCAGTTACAGATTTTCACATTAAAAAGAAAGAGGGGGCAACAATGGCCAAATGAACGCTGGTATAAAGCAAAGATATCTTTATAAAATGCCAATTAAACCCACACAGTAATGAGTTTTTAAACAATCTTGTGTCTGACTGGTACAGATACAACTTATTAAACCTGGCGTCATAAAGATTCCGTTCTCGTGACGCTCCAGGCTGTGGCCCAGTGTTTCATGTTTGCAGATATCAATGGAATAATCTCCAATCTGGTTCAGAATAAAAGAGTTGTGTCCAAGTTTTAATTCTGATGAGCTGCTATTGTTTAATAATCTGCAGATTAAGCCCTCGGTTACCAACAGGACTAAGGCATTCTGGGAAAGTCACAACTGGTCAGTACAACACTTACAGTATAATTATATAAAGAAAATAATGCACTGACAGCAGACATGGACAGATATTTATGATAAGTTCACAGTGACCCTGTGGAGCTGCGTCCACAGGGTCACTC
Source organism: Perccottus glenii (assembly GCA_024416835.2). Classification (NCBI taxonomy): domain Eukaryota; kingdom Metazoa; phylum Chordata; class Actinopteri; order Gobiiformes; family Odontobutidae; genus Perccottus; species Perccottus glenii. Next base: position 2,896,625 of record CM044561.2, read on the forward strand.
TCAGTCACTCTCTCATTACTTTTAAAACACATTTGAAACTGTGCTTAAAAGACACTCAAACATGTGATTATCATATGTGACCTGCCCCTTATGCAAATTACTGTTTTGAAGATGAACCTGTGCAATATCCATAATTTATACTTAATCAGACTTGTGTATCTACGCAGAGTCAGTGCAGTACAGATGTAATTGTCGCGCTGACCTGGTGGAGGCGTGGCTGGCTTCCGTGTGTGTTGCCGTGTTGTGGTTCAGCGTGTCGGGTTTTTTCTCCTGCGTGCTGCCTTCCCTGTGCGCGCTCTGTATGCCGGCGCGCACGTGACTGTGCGCGCTCTGGTTCAGGCTCAACCAGGTGTTTTTAATTAGGCAAATTGGAAGTGCACCTGGTTCAGTGTTTAAAAGACACGCATTAGTCATTTGAAAGAGGTACAACGGGAAGAGCGGTCGGCAGAGGCACAAATTCATTTACTGTGAGGAACTGGGACTTTTTCTTTCGATTCTGACGGACTATTGGTAAGCTTAAATTGACTTTTGTTTCATAGATTCTCGTTTGAATCCTTTTTCTGTTCATTTTGTTTGGTATTTAATGTGGTAAATGTTACAAGTGAAGTTTAAAAGCATTTAATACTGCATGTTTTAAACGAGAAACTAGTAACCAAGACTAAAATGCTTAGGTTAATATAGTGTTGATTGTTGCTTGTAAAGAGTAAAATAAAAGACCAAGCTGTGTTGCCTGTAAAATGCATTTGACATTTCCTGTGTTAGAAAATACCTGATTATTTAAAATGTTTTCTTTTTCTTATTTATTTAAAGGTTTTTCACCTGTTACATGCTGTTACATGTGATCCTCCTACTACATCAACTGATCAAAATAAATATTTTCTGAGTGAAATCCCAAGTCTGGTCCTTTTCAAGTGTAGGGCACCTCACAGTTAAAAAACACTTGACAGTAATTGTAAATCATATTTATGTTCTTGTTCTGTCTCTTTCTCTATTATTAACTTTTGTGTTGACTTTGTTGTTTTGGGGGGGTCTGTACTTATCCTTATTGTGTTGTGTATTTCTCTTTCTTTTTTGTGTAACATCTACCTGCCAGGAGGGTCTGCAAATGGAAATTAGCCTAGGGCTATAATCTGGCTTATTTACATTTGTTTTAATGTTCATTAATATGCCTTGTTCCCCTTTTATTTTCTTAAATTATAAATAAATAAAATTGTGGTTGAAACAAATGAAAATCTGGAGCAGGTACAGAGCAGTACTTGGCTCCAGATAAGCCACACGTATGCGTGTAGCTCAGTAGGTTAGGTTTGTTGTCCAAACCTGCTACGTTAAACATACCAGTCTTTCCAAAGGGCAGGTTCTTTCATTGAAAACCTGGAGGTGATTTTGGTTTTTCCTGTGACTACCTACCCACACTCATGTTGACACAGGAAAATGCTTGCTTTGCCAAATCTAAGACATGTCCATAATTCACCTTACTGTGAAATCATTGGTCCAAACCAGTGGCAGTTTGGTTGAAATTACAGTTTGTATCTTTGGGTGAGTCATCATTGATTTCTGTGCATTTGTAAAGGTTTGTGAAAATTGACTTTATGCACAAGGTTATAAGGCTCTTTGTTGAGGCTAGTTGATGCTACTCAGTCAATTGCTGCTTGTGTTCACCCAAGCCAAGTTCGCACTATAGGTCTAGCTCTGAGCATCCTCTACAGAGCTGTCAGTAGAAAGGCCGCAGGTCTAATGTCTTAATGCCTCTGAGCAGGTGTTCACATTTTCATATTCAGCAGATCTTCTAACTTAAAAGTAGTGTGCCTGAGACAACATGTCAAATTATTGCACAAAACTGCTAAAGCTTGTGCATCTAATTCCATTTTCCAGTGTTCTCGACTGTATACAATACATTGTTGAAAACTTTCTGTGCTCTACATTTGACTCAGACTTTCAGACACCACACACGGTGCGCTGACTATAGAGCGCTGCACAAACACTAGGGTTGGACTGACAGCCACTGACAGGCTTTATTCATGGAGGAATCAGCCGATGCTTTTAAAGAAAGAAATGAAATGTCCGTCTGGAACATGGCACTGAACAGACAAAAGCTGCTCTATTTCTTGATTCATATTCATAAGGCAGCCTGTCTCCAGCTCACACACTAATGCTCATTTTGTGACAAAGTCTGAGTAAGAGGATCACTACTGAGGTATAGAATATTCTTTTTACTCTTTCACTCCTCTTTGTCTTGTAATCCTTTTTCTAATTTCACTTTTCTCAGACATCGGTCACTCGGGTGGGATGGGCAGATCTCATTCCCATTTTCCCCTCTGGTGTTTTACAAAAGCACTTGGATGGTGGTGATATTTAAATTGTGTCCACACTGACGCGTCTCCGTGCGTCACCATTGGGCGCTCGTCATGTGACTGAAGTCGAAAGAAGCGGGTCAGCGGGGAGCGCTGACAGATCACTGGGTAAAGCAGGAGTGACGCTCTTAAAACTCACAGAGCCGTCCTATCGTTTGACCTTTCAGACACACGCCCTGTAATTCACTGTGGGGCATGATGGGAAATGGGATTTGTGTCCAGATCACATTTGTTTGGAGTAATCTGAAAGACAACACAGTGGATAAGCTGTGAGCTTTGGCACTGCTGGGAGTGTGCCAGGAAACAGTCGACACAAACCACACACAATTGTTTTCATTAATTTACAGCGTTTCCCAGATGTCAGTATTTTGACAACCTGCTTTAGCCTCATCTTATTCGTAATATAAAATTGTGTTTCATGTTACAAATTATCCACGCAGTGGGCACATTTCGAGTTGCTGTAAAAGTCAATAATGACTTTGAATATTTCAATAAAGGCATTTATATTTTGTCTTTAAAACAGAGAATTAGACAACATAATGAAGAATAATTACCTCCAGAAAACACTATTAGAGTATGGGAATTTATGGGAAATTGGGCAAATGAAATACTTCTTGATACCAGAAACAATGAAAAAATATACAGGTGGAAATTCTCATTGCTGGAGGTTTTGTGGAGAGCATCTGAATTATTAATCTTTTATTTGTTGTTAAAGATGCATTACGTAAGTTTCAATAGTTCAAATAAACAAATTTCTAACCTGTACATGCATCAGCAACAGCCTGATGTGCACAATGATCTGAATTCTCCGTGGTTGTCTCTGTAAACCTGTACGGCCTGCAACTGAGAAGGTTCTGGGATAGAAACTCCCGCGCTGTTTCAGCAAACATAAATTGTACTCACTTCCTGATTTGCTGCCATAAGTAAACTAAGCAACGCTAGCGGCAAAGTAGAAAATGAATCTTGTGAACACAGGGAAGAGACAGGCCTCTAGTGAACTCGAAAACGGCAGATTCTTCTTTGGTTGTTGTTCGTTCATGTTGGTACAAGCGTGCACACAGAGAACACACACAACACTGGATGCAGTACCACTAACTGCCAGAGGCGGCACACTAGTACAAAAACTCTGGATCTTCACTAATGCTCCTTTAAGTATTAAAGCAGTATTGGCAGGAAATGTTTAAAAAGACTATTCTTTTTTCTACACAAATTGCAGCAGTGGAGCGCCTAGTGGAGAGTATGTAACAGTACAGCGTGAATCTGTTCATCAATACAAGGACTAAATTATATCTACAACCATTTCAAACACTAGTAAAAGGTACTGGGTGTGGGGCCATGGACAGCCACCTACTGTAGACTGAACCTCTGAAGCCATGGATGACAGGGGAGGTCTACAGACTCCTGAAGACACGGAACGCTGCCTTCAGAGCTGGAGATGAGGTGGGCCTGAGAACAGCTAGCCAACCTGTCCCGTGGCATCAAAGAGGCTAGAGACAGCACTCCAGGAGGATAGCTCACCAATTCAGCGACAGCAGAGACACTAGGAACCTGTGGCAGGGGATACAGGCCATTACGGACTACAAGCCCCCACCACGGACCTGTGACAACAACATCTCTCTGCTAAACGAGCTGAACACCTTCTTTGCTCGCTTTGAGCAACAAAACAACACCACTGCACAGAAGACTCCACCTCCTCCCGGCGACCAGGTGATGACGCTGACCCCAGACAGCATGAGGAGATCCTTCAGTAGGATCAATGCCAAAGCTCCGGGTCCTGACAACATCCCTGGGCGTGTACTGAAAGTCTGTGCAGCAGAACTCACTGATGTCTTCACAGACATTTTTAACATCTCACTGAGTCAGGCTGTTGTTCCCACATGCTTTAAAACTACCACCATCATCCCAGTCCCGAAGAAGCCATCTCCATCCTGCTTCAATGACTACCGCCCTGTTGCACTTACCCCCATCCTCATGAAGTGCTTTGAACGGCTAGTCATGCACCACATCAAGTCTGCCCTCCCCCCCTCCCTGGACCCCTTCCAGTTTGCATATCGGTCCAACCGGTCGACTGATGATGCCATCTCCACTGCCGTCCACTCAGCACTCACCCATCTGGACAAAAAGGACTCATATGTCAGAATGCTGTTCATAGACTTCAGTTCAGCATTCAACACAATCATCCCTCAACAGCTCATCTACAAGCTGAGTCAGCTGGGGCTCAACACTTCGCTGTGCAACTGGCTGTTGGACTTTCTGACTGGAAGACCTCAGGCAGTGCAGGGTCGGCAGCAACACATCCAGCACCATCACACTGAACACTGGGGCCCCCCAAGGATGTGTACTGAGCCCCCTCCTCTTCACTCTGCTGACCCATGACTGCACACCGTCACACAGCTCTAACCTCTTTATTAAGTTTGCAGATGACACGACTGTGGTGGGTCTCATTAGCAACAAAGATGAGACAAACTACAGGAGTGAGGTGAGCCGCCTGGCTGGGTGGTGCAGTGACAACAATCTCTCTCTGAACGTGGAGAAGACGAAGGAGATTGTTGTAGACTTCAGGAGAACACACACTCAGCACGTTCCTCTGACCATCAACGGTGCAACTGTGGAAAGAGTGAGTAGCACCAAGTTCCTGGGTGTGCACATCACAGAGGACCTCTCCTGGACTGAAAACACCACAGCACTGGCCAAGAAATCAAATCAGCGTCTCTACTTCCTCCGCAAACTGAATAGAGCCAGAGCCCCACCCCCCATCATGTACACCTTCTACAGAGGCACCATCGAGAGCATTCTGTCGAGCTGCATCACTGTGTGGTATGGCGCCTGCAACGCGTCCTGCCGAAAGACTCATACGCATAGTGAGAACAGCTGAGAAGATCATTGGTGTCTCTCTCCCCTCCCTCCAGGACATTTATGGAACACGTCTCACCCGCAAAGCCCTCTGCATCACAGGTGATCCCACTCACCCATCACACAGCTTTTTCAGCCTGCTACCATCAGGGAGGAGACTGCGGAGTCTCCAGGCCAGGACCAGCAGACTGAAGGACAGCTTCATCCACCAGGCTGTCAGGAAGCTGAACTCCCTCCCGAACCTGCCCCCCCTCCCCTCTTCTTCCCCAGGCACCACTGAACTATGAACCCCCCCCCACTAATCATATGATGACATGCACTAGTCACATGTGCAGCATTGGTCTGCTCACTCACCGCACACTACCTCATCCGGCATGGAACTGATGTCATTCCACTACCTCATCAGTCAGTAAATAACTGCTCTTGGACACTTGTCACTTTAATCAGACAAGATATTTTAATAAGTGATTTTTTTGCACTAAAAAACTGCACTGTTGTTCACTTTATTGATTTGCACAATATCTGTCATTTACCTTGCGCTGCTTTATTTAACTTTATTTTTAGCTTTATTTTTAATTTTATTATGTCTCTTTTTTATCATTTCCCTTATTGTATAGTTGTACCTACATTTTTATATTTGATCCAGTTATTTTTTAGGCTTTAATGTTAATGTTATCTGTATGCACCGGGGACTGAGAGTAACGCAATTTCGATTCTCTTTATGTATGTACTGTACATGTGGAAATTGACAATAAAGCAGACTTGAAACTTGAAACTTGAAATAACAGAATAATATTTGAATTATATGACTGGAGTGAAGGGCATGCGCACTGCTGTGTACTGTAACACCGCCTACTACATGCTATCCTCCAATAGCATATGGCGGTGACACAGTACAGCAGTATTGCGCCTTCCTGCACACATCGGCTTCCATAAGGAAGGTGAGGGAGGACCCGCTGCTGCTCTGCCACTACGGTAAGGCAAGGCGACACGGGGGGGGGGGGGTACTCGTTTTAAAACAAGTTTTGGGGAAGGAACGCTTCAACGCCCACTTGGGCATCAACAGTGACACCTGGAGGGGCGTGATTGGGAGAAATATCCCCCCGGATCTGAACCCAAGCAGTGTTCTGTTATTGGACTTCTGTGCTAGTCACAGTTTGTCCATAACGAACACCATGTTCAAGCATAAGGCTGTCCACCAGAGCACCGTAGGACGGCTGATTGATGATTGACTTTGTAGTTGTTTCATCTGACCTCCGGCCGATCTGATCTCCAGATTTGGAGAAGACATTTGACTGTGTCCCTCGAGGCGCCTGTGGGGTTTGCTCCGTGAGTATGGGGTCCGGGGCCCTTTGCTAAGGGCTGTCTGGAGCAGGTGCGTGGTTTGCATTGCTGTCTTTACTTTTTGAAGATGATGTTGTCCTGTTGGCTCCATCAAGGAGCTCCAGCCTGCACTGGGACGGTTTGCAGCTGAGTGTGAAGCGGCAGGGATGAGGATCAGCACCTCCAAGTCAGGATGCTTTGTGTCTGGGGAGGTAAAAGTCTGGGCGTCTCTGCTTAGACTGCTGCCCCCGCAACCGGCCCCGGATAAGTGGTAGAAGATGGATGGATGGCATTTGTTTCTCTGTCTCTTATCTACATTTGTTGAAATGTTACAATACATACAGTATGAATGAGATAATACTGGGCAAACACTATTTATTAAAAAAACACCTGAAAACACATCTCTTCCATCAACACCTGACTGACAAACACTGAATTCTACTTCCTTTCTATCTCTTCCTTTTCTTCTTCTTCTTCTTCAAAAAAGAAACTTCCTATCCTTAGCTTTGTATACTGTGCTGGGTTTTAACAGACTCGTTTTTGGTGCACTTATTGCTTCCATTGTTTTTCCCACTTAGTTGCTTTGGATAAAAGCGTCTGCTAAACGACTAAATATAAATGTATTTGAAAGTAAATTCAAATGCAATTATTCATAGTTCTCAACAGATAATAAATTATCTATTGCTCTTTTAAAATGATAGATGGCCAACTTCTACCATTGTTCTGTATTTGGTCATTATCAGACACATCCATCAGGCCACTTTCTTCTCCTGACAGCCATAAACTAGGATGTCTTCCCACCATGCAAACTTCTCTGTCCTTTTAATGACCGCTGAGTCCTCTTCTGTCACCGGACAGCACTCATAACGTTTGGTGTTTTCTTTATGATTAAATCTGAACCTGGTTGGGCTGAGAGACATTGGACATCAACAGAGGCGTGCACTGTCAGCCGACACCGTTAAACAAAGGTCATTTACGGTTGACATTGTTTCAGGATGGTAGGATCCAAGGGAGAAAGGTTATATAGGTAGTTGACTATAGCCGTTTGGAAAGGCTGACCAGTCTCTTGTAGACAACATGACTAAGTCAGAACATAAAGCAGGTACACAAAACCTCTCTCATGCAGCACATATACTGAACAAAGGGCACCAGGCAGTGGAGCAGCACAGACTGTCCATTATATTATTGGACATGAGTCTTTACGGGGCTCATATGAAAGTTATATACTCCTGTACAAAGCCTTAAGTAACAATTGTTCTGTGTCTAGCTATGAATGTATTTGACTTGATGCGTTAGTGATAAGATAGGATTCAACAATCTGCTGAGAATTGGAGCTGCTCAACAGAAAGTGAGGAAGTTTGATGGGATTGGTCTGGATCAAACAAACCCATGTCTGATTTGCTTCTCAGTATGTTAAATATGAGCTCATAAAAAAGCTGACGACAAAAGAACCATACCGTCACCTACCCCGGCTTACCTGGGTAAACCCTACGTCAAACTTTCAGTCATTATCACCAGTAAAACAAAAATAAACAGAAAAATAAATAAATAAACAGACACAGGTGTTGTAATACAATCAGGAGTCATATAGTGGACTGTCAAATAGATATGTGTTCTTTAAAATGAACTTCTGGTCATCCTTCCTTCTGTCATGTCTGATGTAAATGTGTTGCTGCCTAATTGAAAAGCATTAGAGTGAGCCATTTGTACATTTTATGGTGCCGTATTATATGTGACATTTCTGAACATCTTCCGATGCTTTCATCAAACATTAGTTTTGTCCATTGTCAAATAGACATGGTTTAATAAGCCCTGCTTATTTCACAATTACAATTATCAAACTTAAATATGACATTAAGGGAAAGTTCATATCACAGTTGCAATGATATGGCATCTTTTGTATGTGAGAGTAGAAAAAGTATTTTTTTACTTTCCAGGGTTCAGATCTCTCACTGGTTGAGAATTGATGATATCATGGACAGAACATTAAGTTAACATGCCAATATTCAGATCTGCAGCAAATTCAGCTTAGACAAAACCCTAACTTTATTTTTGCCAAAAGTAAGATCATTAGTTCTGGTGCTGAAGTGTTTGAGATTAAACACTTTCTATGTTTGCAGCCTCTAGGGGGCACTAATCTCCTGTGTGCTGTAGAGTGGAGCTTTTGGTTGAAGTAAGGACATTCTGCATCATCCAATCCCTTTAAGACGTACGTTTGTGCCTTTGTCGAACGTGGATGCTCTGCCACCATGTTTCCTGAGTCCAATCTTATCATAACCGGCAGAATTACGAGCCAAATGACACAAATAAGGCCCAAGTAGTGATAAACTAAAATGATCCGTTAATAGACACATCAATCACGGCAGGGAGAAGCAGCTTCCTCTGCTTCCTAATGACTGCTGTAAATCCTCAAAGAGTAATGGGCTCAAACTTTGAAATCCTTTCCTGTCTCTGAGCTTCCTTTGTTGGCTGGGGGCTGGCTGTTGAGGATAATCAAAGAACATCCCTATTTCTACTTCCACGTCTTGACAATTCATTATTCAGCATGTATACATTAGATGGATACATCTCTGAACATGGGCTTGAAATACTCTCACAACTATTCTAAAGAAAACAAGCGTCACTATATAGACTTCAACAACATCAGATTTACAAACGTTTGCATATGATCAGATGCCTATAAAATAAAATAAAATAAAATAAAAGCACTATGAAAACTTAATTCAAATGTGTTGTGTGATTGGTTACACTGTATTTGTCACATGATCTTACATTTTACACATGGCTGGTCTTTGGTTCGATGTGTTCTAAATACACAATCACTTGAGCAAAATGGTGTCTTACATAATCCACTGTTTTTCTTTCAAATAACATGTGGATGTATTTCTGTTTATTTGGCTGTTTGGTCTGTGGCAAAAAAGTGTTCATTTAATCTGAGGGCAACACTACATAAAAGCTGAACATATCCACATCTCCAGAGTTTGGTGTCAGACTGTCAGGCGGCAGACTCCGAGGACGGCACACCCTGTACACTCCTACACTCTATTTAATCAGTGAGCAGTTACCTTGAGCACAGTAGAGCCCAGTTCCAGACCCACCAGGACAGTGCGCTCCACCAGCTCTGCCACTCGGGGGTCTGCCACCTTCAGAGAGTCCTGTACCAGGTCCGTGACATCCAGCTGCCAGTCAGGCCCCAGCATGGTAATGACTTGGTCCGTGCCCTCTGTGGACGTGGTGTGGAACTGGGTGAGCACTTTGACCATGGCTCGCTGGAACTGAAGGGTACAGCCTCGACTGACGCGCCGCTCGTCCTCCTCTTCCTCACCGTCACTGTCCCGTGTGCTCCTGACACAAACAAAGACACTTACTACAGTCATTTTATTAATTTCAATAAAAAGCAACACTGTGTAACTGTTCAACATAAATAAGATCAAATTTATAAAATGAATGGCCAATCATTCTCTTTATTTCCCTTGTGAGTTTGGTGGTGGTCAGAGAAGGCTGTGAGGGCCGTGTGTATGGCAGCCCCCTCTTTTTCTGACCCAGGTGTGAATGTGTGTGAATGGAAGCATAATATAAAGCGCTTTGGTACAAAAAAGTGCTCTATAAAAGCACACCATTTACCATTCAACATTAGATTCAAGGTTTTAAGTGATTTAAACGCAAAGAGACACCAAGCCCAGAACACAAATGGATTTAAATATTATATTTTTTGTCAGTCAGTCACAAGATCAAGGTACAACATCTGACAATTAAAGTTAGTTATGTTAAATGATGCATCTCTTCCTTGCATTTTAAACTCGTTAGACCTTGTAAACACACAATGGAACTGGTGTTACGGGATAAATGTACAGCAAAATATCACAAGGTTTTTAAAGCAGGTTTAACTGCAGTAAATTATTCCAGTTGGCCCAGTTGAGAAGAAATGGCCAGCAGCTAAACTGTTTAAGAACTGGTTAAAATCAAGCTAAAAGGGAATTTGTTTATTCAGAATCCAGTACAAGGTCAGGACTGATGTAGCCTACTCCACTCTGTGTGAGGCTCTGTTCTCATTCACTACAGTAATGGAAACACTTTGCAGATATATCGGTCCTGTTACAGTGGTCCTGTCAGCCAAAGCTGAGGGAATAATAGGCAAACTGCATTCTGGACTGATGCTCCTTTGATTTCATTGGGGCCTTGGGCAGTAGGGTTAAAAATGCACCCTACTGCATCCTAAACTGAGCCAAGTCTGCTCCTTAACAAGATGTACGTGTTATCAAAGTACCCCAAGCAGCTCCGGAGTGAGCACTTCCTCTTTAAAATGCTCCACTCCACTTCATCTGAGCTTTGACTCTACTGTGAACGGTTTTAGATTCAGGGCGGGCAGCAGGCTTGACAGACTACATATCCCACCCACGGCTCTCCCCGCAGGGGCCAGCATTAGGCTAAACACTTCAGCCTGGACCACTCATAAACACTTAGGAAATGGATTTCCACCTGCGGGCATTAACTCATGGTGTGCACCTCATCATTCCCACACAGTTCAGCCATCTGCTCCGGATTCTGCTTTCACTGATAACTTCCTAAAAAGCCTCTCATAGGTCATGGACATTGAGTAGCTTCATTCCTAGGGGCCAATAGGCTTGTGGAAACCCACTACCTGTAATGGGATTGCACATGCAGGGGCTACAATAGACATGCGCTCCCTGACTTCATGAAACTAACTTTACGCCATCACTGTGTGCTAGAATCTACATCAGGGGTGGGCAATTGCTTTTCCTCAAGGGCCACATTTGAACATGGGACTCTGGTGGAGAGTCGGACCAACACTGTGGATTCACTTGCTCAATAAAAACAAGTTTGAACTATAGACAAAACAAAGTGTGTAAAAAACACTGTATATTCAACACCACAGTCACTTTTAAACCCACTCTTTACAGTGAAAACTGCCTGTAGCTGAAGGTAGCTTTAGGAAAAGGTTAACGTTTGAAGCATGTTGTAGTGGAATCAACTGATCAATGCAGAATATTGAAGGAAAAGCAAAAATTGGATTAAACAGCCCTAAATCCATATACAGGATTTCTATATTAATATTAACTAAAAAATATATAACTTACTGACTCGTATCCATTAGTTTAAGTAAATCCATCCAATAATATTACAACACTTTAACACTTATTATGGGACTTGTAAAAGTTTTACAGTTTGCCTAACAAAATATTTTTGGAGAACTATGCTTAACTCAAGCTGCTAAGGATACACAGGATTATTATCCTTCATTATGGTGTCAAACATGACGCACCACAGGCTCATTACTAGAGATCGTGGCTCTGAGAGAGGTGTCAGGAGCCCAGTGTTAAGTGGGTCGACGTGTACTTAAAGCCACAGTATGAAACCATTTCCTTCAAATAAGGAGCCTGGGAAAAACTGTATCTTTGAGTCCCCAGAAAAGCTCTATATAAATTTAATGTATTATTATATTATTATTCAAATCATTGCTATGGTAGAATTAAATGCATTTTGATGGTTTCTCAAGGTGATGAACCCCTCTGTCAAAGACAAAGTGTGCTTTATTTTGACAGATACTCCAGCTGTGAGTTGCTGGACACGCTAGCATTTTAGGTGAACATGTACCTTACCAGAACCTGTCACAAATACTGTGTACAAATGTACATCTCAACTGAGATATTTGTAACAGAGCAGGTAACAGTCCCTTCTTGCTTCAAACACCTGGAGGTTTAACTCGTGCTCTCTGGGAACTATGTCTGTACTTTATCAGTGCTGATTATTTTCAGCGGTACTGCACTGAAGCTGACTTTGTCATGTTTACTGCTCACTGCCCTTATTCCAAATATGGCGTCTTGAAGTCCCAACATGCCGACAATGTATTTAGAAGATGTTTTTTGAACAATCTTATGCTCATTTACTATCAAAGGTCATACACTGTGAGCACAATTATTAGGCAAGTGATTATTTTGATCATATCATAATTTTATGCCAAGCTGTATAAACCTGAATCCTTATGGTGGCTTTAATGCATATCAGGTGATGTGTATTTGTGTAATGAGGAGGGTGTGGCCTAAGGAGTTCAACACTCTATATCAAGGTGTGCATAGTTACTAGGCAGATTCTTCTCAAAAGTCAAAAATTGTAAAAAGTCTTTCACAGGGATGCAGCACTCTTAAAATTTCTAAGACATTGGGGTGTGATCACAGAACCATCAAACGTTTTGTAGCAAATAGTCGACAGGGTCGCAAGAAACGTGGCCAAAGTAAGAAAGGCTGAAACCCGACCACATCTGAACAAGACACATAAGTTGAAACGTCAAGAATGGGCCAAGAAATATTTGAAGACCGATTTTTCAAAGGTTTTGTGACTGATGAGATGAGAGTGACTCTTGACGGACAGATGGATGGACCCGTGGTTGGATCAGTAACAGACACAGAGCTCCACTTGACTCAGACTCCAGCAGGTGGAGGTGTGGTACTGGTGTGGGCAGGTATTATTAAAGATGACCTAGTTGGACCTTTTCGAGTTGGACTCAAAATTATCTCTCAGACCTGCTGCCAACTTTTGAAGACACTTTCTTTAAACAGTGGTTCAGGAAAAAGTCTGCATCTTTCCATCACATGAATCAAAGTTGTCCACTGTGTGTCTGGTCAGTAAAGGCCTTAAAGATGAAAAACTAATGACACCTGACTTAAACCCTATTGAGAACCTTTGGGCCCTTCTTAAGCAGGACATGTACAGTGAAGGTAAACAGTACACCTCTGAACAGTGTCTGGGAGGCTGTGGTTGATTCTGACCAGATCAACAAACTGACTGACTCCGTGAATGGAAGGACTGTGACTGTTATTGAAAAGAAGGGTGGCTATATTGGTCACTGAGTTATTTTTATTATTTATTTTAATTTCAAAAATTTTCTTTGTAAATTTTGAGTTTTATTATTCTCACTTTAACAGGTAAAAATAAACAAGTGAGATGGAAAATCTTTGTTTTTCATTTAGTTGCATAATAATTCTGACACTAATAGTTGCCTAATAATGTTGTACATGTAGATATTCTCTAAAGAAAGACAAAACTTCACTTTTACTACTTAAATGTTCAGGTTTGAGGGTTTGTTAACGTTTTGGACCAAGAGCACTGTAGTTGTACAATCACAAAATTAATCCTCAAAATATAACTTGCCTAATAATTGTGCACACAGTGTAGTTATGGCTCATCCAACCCTGTCTGTGCACTAATGTTCAGTATATTGTCTTTTTATTAAGCAGATGTATGATTAAAAAGTGGAGTAGTCTTTTCCGGATAAAGTCATAAAATAAAAGGATAAAATATTTTTTGATATAGAAACGGAGAAAGGTAGGCGTGCAGGTGAGATTGTGGAGTTCTCTGCCTCTAATGCACTCTGGCTGCTTCTCTGGTGGTTCGCAATTTATACTACCCACAAGATCCGCCGCACAATTTGTTCTGCTTCATCCCCAGATTACATCATTTAGAGCAGTCTTACTCACCAAAGCCCTTTCCTCCTGAATGTCAAGCAGTAAGTCATTATTTACAACGCTCAATCAAAGGAAGTCATGTAAAAATCATGTTTACACATATTTAATTCTAAATATTCAGATGAGTAGATGTAAGGGGATCCCATCTGTTTAAAGTATTAACTTGACTGGCTGCTTTCGTGAGGAGTGGAAGCAGGGACAGTACCACGTGAAGCTGCAGAGGTTTACAGAGAAGTGAGCACAATGTTTGGCACAAAACCACAAAAACAGTAGTGGCACAAATGTAGCTGGTGATGCTATCAGGCTGTGAATTAGCAGCAAACATCCAATCCAATCCACTTTATTTAAATAGCCCATTTTACAAACAAAGTTTCAAAAAGTACTGCAAATAATAAATATATAGAAGCAATACATAACTAATACTCTAACTAGTTTTTATTATTTTAACAAAAACTAGTAAAAAAACAAACAAGAGCAGTTTATAAAAACAACATAAAATAGATCAAAGCAGCAATAAAAGACAACAGGGGACTACAAAGCTCTCACACCAGGTTAAAAGGCAAAGAATAAAAGTGGGTCTTATGACCAGTTTTCACTGTGAAAGCAATTTTAAAATCTTAAATCTTGTCTTAGGAACCCCAAGTTGGGACTGACCCTCGGACCTCAGTGACCTCGCAGGTGTGTCAATTTGGATGAGGTTCGAAATATACAGTAGCGCCAGTCCATTCAATGATTTGAAAACAATTAATAAAATCTATAAATCAATTCTGAAACAGACAGGAAGCTAGTGCAGGGAGGCCAAAATGGGAGTGTTTTTGTTTTTTGGTTCCTGTTAAAAGATGAGCCACAGCATTCTGGACTAACTGTAAGCATGATTGGACGTTCTGATTTATTCCAGCTTAAAGGGCATTATAGTGGTCCAGACACAGGTCGAAATAAAAACATGCATTGATAGTTCAAAATTTGTAAAACATAAAAATAGCTTAATTTAAGGTAAAAGCCGATGGTGATAAAAGCCCAATTTTACAACTGTGTTTATCTGCCTATCGATTTTTAAAATTGCTGTCCAATTAAACATATTAAACAAAATTTTGTGTCTCTAAAGGTCTGGACCTGATCTTATCCTGCCATGGTCTTGGTCCTGACTCTGTCAGTGTTGATAAAGACCTGACCTCACTTCAAATGGTATGTAGTATACTTGCTGCACATCTCTTAGCTAGAAATGTATTATTTTATCCAACAATGGTATAACTTGTATCAAAATCATTTTTTTTTAATATAGCACTTAAGCCCTCTGCTTTTTAACATTTATCTGGCACCACTTGGACAGTTGTTGCGATCGCTTGACCTCCATTATCACTTTTATGCTGATGATACACAGATTTATATACACTCAAAGTCTGGTGAACATCTTGATGTTGATTTTCTGTCCGGCTGTGTTTCTGAGATAAAGAAATGGATGAGTACAAATTTTTTGTGTCTGAACAGTGGTAAAACTGAACTAGTGCTTATTGGTTCCCGTCATCAAATTTCAAAAACTGGTTCATTATCTTTGACTATTGATGGCTCTGTCTTGGCTACTCAAGCTAAAGTGAGGAATCTTGGAGTTATTTTTGATACCAGGCTTTCATTTGATTCTTTTGTCCAGAGTACAGTTAAATCATCTTTTTTTCACCTCAGAAATATAGCTAGACTACGTCCTATGCTAAACTTCTCAGTAGCTGAAAAGCTGATGAATTCCTTTGTCATCTCTAGGATAGATTACTGTAACGCCTTCTGGAGTCTCTAAATCCACACTTAACAAACTACAATATGTACAAAACTCGGCCGCCAGGATACTGACTGGGTCCAGGGTTTGTAATCACATCACTCCAGTCTTGGAGTCTTTACACTGGCTCCCAGTCCGATTCAGAGTAGATTTTAAAATTATGATGCTGACATATAAAGCGTTGCATGGCTTGGCCCCTTATTATTTATCTGAGTTGTTAACTTCCTATACCCCAACTCGGAGACTGCGTTCTTTGAGAAGTTGCCTTTAAAGGCGTTTTATAAAATAAAGTTTATTATTATTATTATTTTCCACCTACTGTAGTAGGCACTTTACATAGATTAATCTATTTACCAGTGTTACAGAACACTCACTGGAGGCAATGTAGGTTATCGAACCGCCCACCCGCCGGTCGAAGGATGGCTGCTCTACCCACTGAGCTACTGCCGCCCTAGTAATTTGGTTACTACCAAACTAATTCCACTGACCAGAAGGAAGGCTCACACACATCTGACTGACACACATCTGGCGGCTGACTCTGGGCAGTACTCTGTCTTGATCCTACTGGATTTATCGTCTGCTTTTGATACTCTGGACCATAATGTATTGTTAAAGCGTCTACAATATGAAACGGGTTTCTCTGGATCAGTTCTAAAGTGGTTTTCTTCCTACCTGAGTGACAGATCATTTTGTGTCTCTATTAACAATATTCTGTCTGAAATGACCCCTCTGTCATATGGAGTTCCTCAGGGCTCAGTCCTAGGTCCTCTTTTGTTTTTATTGTACATTCGCCCTCTTGGTGAAATAATTCACGGTTTTAAAAATGTGTCTTATCACTTTTATGCTGATGACATTCAGTTGTACTGTTCTTTTAAAGACTCGGAGTTTCATAAACTTACTGATTTGTTGAACTGCTTGTCTTGCATAAAGAACTGGTTATTCAATAACTACCTACAGCTGAATAAAAAAAAGACTGAAACTTTAATCTTTGCACCAGACCAAAAAATACCTCAAATCAAAAAACACCTTGGTTCCCTGGGTTCTTCCGTCCAGTCGAGCCTCAGAAATATTGGTGTTCTGTTTGACCAATCAATGTCTCTGGACAGTCATTCTAGACAGTTGGTCAAAAACTGTTTTTATCAATTGAGAAATATTTCTAAATTGAGAGTGTTATTGTCTAAAGCTGACTTGGAGATGATTATTCATGCTTTTATTTATTCTCGTCTTGATTATTGTAATTCTCTTTTTACTTGTTTTAACAAATTGTCTCTGAGTCGACTACAAATGGTGCAAAATGCTGCAGCCAGGTTTTTAACTGGAACCAACAGAAGGGCTCACATTTCCCCGGTTTTATCTTCATTACATTGGCTTCCAGTCAAATTCAGAATTGATTTTAAAATTTTAGTCTTGACTTTTAGAGCTCTGCATGGACAGGCCCCCCAGTACATCACCGACCTGCTGACCCCTTGCTCCTCCTCCAGCGTTTTAATTTTTATTCTCATAGTTTTATTGTTCTTTTATTGCACTTTGTAAAGCACTTTGTGATTTATATCTGTGAAAGGTGCTATATAAATAAAATTTACTTACTTACTTACATCCTGCTCTTTCAAAATAACAAAAATAATGAAAATACATGGCTACAATGTTGTATGTATGGAGCCTATCTACTGTTGCACTTATGTTGACCTTTCTGTATCAAAAACAAAAAAACGTTTGGAGACAAAATAGACCTAATGAGCTCTCATTAGCCGTTGCTGCTGACATTAACCAAACTAGCAGGACATTAAAAATGAGTGCAGACGTGGTGCCCTCTTTTCTCTTCATTAGCTCACTGCTCCTGATGTCAGACTGTGATGGGCCCTGTATTTCAAACTGATGTGGAATGAGCCTCTGGACGTGTAGCTGCTGTTGCTGCTGTAGTGAGGCGGTAAGTGAGTTAAGACCCAGTTACTCATTCTGTTAGAGCTACAGCAAACCCAATGAGACAATACGGATGTCTATCTCCGTCAAGTTTCACAGCAAGCCTGGGTCAGAGTGAGTTTACCTCCAACAGTCTGTACCTGGAAATAAGCTACAGAGTTTCCTTCCTCAGAAGAATATTGTCTGTTCTTATTAGAGTCTCAGCTTCGAGTGTGCACGCTGAAGCTTCAGCGCACACGAGGCTGCTCGCCCGATTACACTTCCTTTCCTTTTTTAGAGCATGTTACTGGATAATGCAGTCAGTGAGCAATTCCTCCGTGCTGTAGCAAAGGCCCAGTGCAGGCCAAGAGACTTCTGATGTGTCACTACACAGTCAAGGGCTCCAGGAGTGACCCAATTCTACTGCATCTCAGCAACATGAACAAGTCACAGCAAAATGTTCCATATCTACATTCTATTTAAATATTTAAATCAAGCATTTTACCTCTTCATGGCATTTTATGAAAAAAAATCTTGTGTGAAATTAAGTAAAAATAGCACAGAATGACTAAGGCCCCTTTATGCTCATTTTTCAGCAGATATTGCAAGATATTGCAGTCATTTTATGCCTTCCCGTATAAAATATGCATTGCCAACATTAAGACATAGTGTGATATATATATATATCACACTATGTCACACTATTACACACTATCACACTATATCACACTAATATATATATATATATATATATATATATATTAGGGATGCACCGATACATCGGCTGAACATCGGTAACGGCCGATATTTGCCTCGTTAAATGCCACCGGCCATCGGGAAATAAAAATGACATTCGCCGATGTCTGATGAGATACCGCGTCCGAGACGGGAGAGGGCGCCCGCTCACTCTCCGTCCTCAGTAACTCAGATTAAACAAAGAAGATGGCGGTCGTGTGGCAATATTTTACAGTTTCAGAGAAAGATCAGCGTTTTGCAGTTTGCAATACGTGTTCCGTTGAAATTTCAAGAGGGGGGGCTGTTAGAAAGTCATTTAACACAACAAATCTCATTGTACATTTGAAAAGCAGGCACAAGGCGGTGTACGCCGATTACCTGCAAGCTGACCAAAAACGGAAAAATGAAGCCGCCAAGAAAGCGCAAACCCCCGCTAAGACTCAGACTTCAATTGACAAGGCATTTGAGAAAGCCAAACAGCTGCCTCCAGACAGCGCCAAAGCGAAACAAATAACAAACAAGGTGATGGAGTTCATCGCTTTAGATGACCAGCCTTTCTCTGTAGTGGAGGACGTGGGTTTTCGGAGTCTGATTAAGTTTATGGAGCAAAATATGCATCTTATTAAGAAGTGGGCCAGAGATACAGCAGGTGACTTATGTGTCATTAATGATCAGAAGTGGAGGTACTGTTTTTGTTTTATAAGATGCCCCATGTTCCAGCCTGTGAGTTCTGAAACACTGTAATGTTTTATTCTGTATGAAAAAAACACAAGTTGAAAGATAGCCCTATTTATGTTTGTATGTTATGAATAACAATTTATTTTAATAGCATAATTTATTTTACTTGTTTTTGCATTTACAGTTGATGTTTTTTTTTTTTATTTATCAGAAAAAAAATGTTTTATTGGGCCATGAAAATAATCTCATTGACTAAGTTTTTGTTTATCAGGCTAAAACCACTCAAATAATTTTGTTGGGAAATGTACTGAAACAATCTTTTCATTGATTAGCAGTCAAATGTTTTTGAATGTTATTTTTCAGAAAAGTAAAGAACTTGTCATAAATAAGGTTATAACAAATGTCAACCAGAAAGTGACATTAAAGGTTGTTTGTGTTCCATAAATTGGTCTGATTGAATTTGTGCTCATTCTAGGATAGTGTGGTCAAGAGCCGAAAGACTTGTATGTTTCTGTGGCACAAATGAATAAATAAATAACAAAAAGAAAAAACATCGGCATCGGAATCGGCCATCGGCCAAGATGTTATGTTAAACATCGGTATCGGTATCGGCCCAGATTTCCCAATCGGTGCATCCCTAATATATATATATATATATATATATATGATTGAACATGTTAGACACAGTCTAAATGAACCGTTTCTAACATGTAGCCTTTTAAGACTATTAGAAGTTTATCATTATTGTGCTCTTTTTCAATTGAACAGATTAGATTTGATTAGATCATTTCTTTAGGACAGCGTACAATGTACTTTAAGGCAAAGCAGTGATGCTTGTACCAGATATCTTAATAGCTCATTTCCATCTATAGTCCTATATTGTACATGTTTTTGATGGAAGGGGGAACCGGAGGACCCAGAGGAAACCTGCATAGACACGGGGAGAACGTACAAACTAAGGTGAGGTGAACAAGCCAAAACCACCCCAAGCTAGAGTCACCCCTGAAGCTCCTATTAGACAAAAAAACTAAGCCTTTATCTAGACTTTCTAGACACACAGTCACACAGAGGGGAACTTTCGGACATTTATGGAAAATATTAGGTGTGTGATTAGTAGTAAAAGCTCAAAAAGAGAAAACAACAACAGAGAATGGACAATGAGCTGAATTAATGGGGAATTAATGGAGACAATGATAATAGCCAGTAAGGAATGCAGCTTTGGCTGTTGCAGATAACACAGTGATTTGGCTTTAGCGTTGGAATGACTACAAGCTCCATTACATTTGTTACTTTGAGAAATGATTTACAGTGGCATTTGTAAACATCTAATTCATTATGGCAGCGTTTCATAATGACATAAACAAAGCAGACCAAGGTCAAGACAACAGCCGCCGTTATAATTGTGTGCTGTTGTTGGAGCTGTCTCCTGCTAAAACTCTGTTTATTCCTCTGCCACTGGACCACTCGGACTAATGTGGTGTCCCATGGGAAAATGCTGCAAAGCCTTATGGGAAAGTTCATACTGGTGCTACAATGATGAAACAATGACCTCGGGGCCTTGTTGTTGTGCCACTAGAACCACTAGAAAGGATTTTTAAATCAGACCATTAAACAGTACAGAAATGGTAAATGTCATTTAGCCTGGTATTTAAAAAGAGGTAACATTAGACGGTATGTGTTAGTTGTGTTTAATTGTAATAAATGGTGAGTTTATAATTAAATGTTGATTTTCTTGGATAAGGGCACAAGAACACAATGAATTCTAAAAGATACTTTCTAATGTTTACATAAAACAATGTAATCTATGTCTTTTATATGTTTTTAAACCCGACAGATATCCATCAGATATCCCATTTCCTCCTACAATCACTCTTTTTTGTGTTTAATTGGCCGTACTGAAAGCCCCTTACACCACCATACCTTGTACAGTCAGTTTTAACCATAGATTGGATTGATCATTTATGATTAACACATTCTCTTGAAAAGCCTGGAGTGTGACATTACAATTTGTTTTTTTAAACCCATGCGTGCCTTTATAGAAACCATTTTGTAATTATTAGATGGAACAGTGCATAAGATACCACAGGGCTCTGTACTTGGACCCATGCATGTTTTCTAACTTGTGCTATGGAACATAGACATGACATGAACCTGGAGCAGCTCATTATTTTTCTTTCTTTTTGTCTCTTTGAGTTGTTATTAAATACATCATTTGTCGAATATCCTCAAAGAGAGAAGATTGTGGGAATGTGCCAGTTCCATACTCGGGTCATGTTAAACTGTATACTGTAGAATACATACCTAACCATTGACTGACTTTACTGACTCCACCCCCCACAGAGAAACACAAGTCAGATCTGCTGTTACCAACTGTACTAACCTGAGCTGAACCACGGCTCTGGATTAATATGGGGCTTGAAAACACGTTTGTTTTGGAATTAAAGCAAACAGTATGCCACTTAGCCGCTGCCTTTTCAAAGCTGAAAATAAAGGGTTTTGAATTAACCTGTCAAGAGATTCACAGCCCCATTGTGAGCGCACCCTGGAGTGGAGAGATTGAAAAAAAAGAAAGATTATGTGCAGCAGTGGGGTGCAGCAGGTCTGGGGCGTCTGACAGTACACCCACTCCAGCCTCCAGGCTTAAACGCTATTGAAAGAAAAACAAATCTACATACTTTACACTGGCAGGAAAAAAACACATAACCCCCCCAAAAAAATAATAAACCGCAAGAAGTGAAATAAAATATGCGAGCAGGCATGTGTTCAGTGGCTGTTGGAAAGTGTCACGTGTGGGATCAGAACATGTGAGAGAGCTTCAGACACCGGAGCAAACCAAGCAAGTTCCTTTCAGATGGAAACACAACTGCTCCTCTGGTGACACAACAGGAACGTCAGTCAGCTTCAGTAGGCATACAGTGCACTCACCGGGGGTCAACGGGGTCAAGGCTCCTGCCATAGACTCTATACATTTTGGCATCACGCTCCAACACAATCTCTCAGTGCAGTGACATTTAACATTTTTAAATCTTTGAATCATTATCATACATCATTATCTTTGAATCAGGCAGTGTTTCTTTATGTTAGCAGTCAACAGTAAATCTTAACATGGAGCTACTCTATATAAATGTAGTGCATGAGCCTCTTTCCACAGTTTAATGTGTCCCACTGTTTCCTATCAGTAGGGAAGATTTCCTAGCAGAAAGGAAGATGAAACAATTGTGAGATTTTCTTCAGCACCTGGCGTAAGGAATATGTGACCGGCTGTAGACTAATGCAATGTTGTGACCCGAACTGTCTTTTATTTTATGAATGACAAGCAATGGTAACGCAACAGTTAAAATGCTCACGGTGACATGAAAAACACATAAAAATGCATGAATATGTATGTAACAGTTTTGGTTACACACATGTGGTGCTCTAAATATGATTTCAGTTACAATTTAAATTAAAGCCGCAAGCGGCGATAAAGGCCCTCGCCTCCCTTGGGACCGCGGGGACACATGCACTCGGAGGATTGCATTTGTGCTTTAAAGCGTAAACTTCACGGTAATGTCAAATAACCGGGCCTGTGCTACTGCTGGGGCCTGCTACACCACCTTGTAATTTAGAGTTAAAGGTCTCCACAATCCCTGGTTTTCCTGGGAGCTGTCTGAACCTTTGAAAATAATAGATTATGCTTGGGCTAAGGCGAGAAAAACAAAGTACTGGCTGGAGATTTGAGATGACTCAGGAATCGCTGCACCCCCCTGTTTAAAAAGGCAAAATGTAAATATAACTTGTCTAAAAGTACAAGGTTACAAGTTCCAAAGGATTCTGAGGAGTTTTCTAAGACTCTAGTCTTGGCTCTGGAGGGGCCTCCTCTAAAGGAAGGATCCTGGCAATTGGGAAATGGCATTTATTTCCCAAAGAAATGGCTGCCTCTTCACAGACTCATTACGACCACAGCCACAAATGTAACAAAAAACAAATTGATAACTTTTTTGGCACACGTGTCTAGATGATACTCACCAAATTTGGAGCTGTTTAGATGAAAAGCCTTTAGACACAAGGGGTGCAATTTAGGTGGTCACGCATTCCACCCAACATAGTAGATTTCCTGTTGAGTTTACGATATGGCTATAATAAACTTTTCTGTTTGCCCTGAGGTGTCCTATGGATGTACCAAGTTTTGTATTTCTACATTGGAAAAATTTACTTTCATTTTCCATAGGCCCAATGTATTTTGACTTTTCTAGGGGTCGCCACTGAGTCATTTTTCGTACATTCTTTTCGGGGACTTCAAATACATAAATTTTTGCCGGGCTTGAAGTCTGAAACCAATAAAAACGACTTTAAGTTGCACGTTTACTGGGTCAAATTGAAAATCATTTTTCAGAAAAATTATAATAAAAAATATATACCAAATTATAATAAAAAAAAAGATAACTCGAGCAAAAACGACAAGAAAAACGCCTGTCTATTTTACATACATGTGTTTAGCTCATTTTGCCCAAGTTTGGTGTCTGTGGAATGAAGCAGCTATTCTCTGTGTTCTTTTAAAAAAGAGGTGTACAGTCGGTTCACATTTTCAATTCAAAATGGCCGCCTTCCCGTGTGTGATAGGGTGTGGTCCCCATTGGCTTTTTTGTTCATAAGCCCATGCTGGATGTGTGTACCAAGTTTCATTTGCCTACAACAAACTAAAAATTTCACTTCCCATTGACTTTTTCCACATATTTGGGACGTTGCTATGGCAACACATTTATAGATAGGGGGTGGTTGTCATTGGCTTTTATGCTCGTCATGACATAAGAGATGTGTGTACCAAATTTCATGTCTCTATGACAAACTAAATTCTTGGGTCCCATTATAAGTTTGTAGGGGGCGCTGGAGAGCCATTTCTAAAGATAACCCTTTTATTTACATATTTTTGTGTTCAGGTCATGAATGTGCACAAACGCCTTTTTGGGTCCAACTCGATCCGAGAAGGCGTTTGAGAGTTAAGAGACGTTTTATTTTCACAAAAATGGCCACCTCGTTACAGGCTTGCCACACCCATACCCGACAAGATATCAACAACAAAGTCACAACTTTGGTTGGCACATGTGTCTAGATGATACTCACCAAATTTGGGTCCATTTAGATTAAAACACAATGATTTGCATCTTTTTGCGCATGGGGTGCGATTTTAGTGGCGCGCGTTTCACCCCACATGGCGGACTTCCTGTTGAGTTTAGGGTGTGACTGTCATTGACTTTTCTGTTTGCCCTGAGGTGTCCTATGGATGTACCAAGTTTCATTTTTCTACGTTGGAAAAAAGTTACTTTCACTTTCAATAGGCCCAATGTATTTTGACTTTTGTAGGGGTCACCACTGAGTCATTTTTCGTATTAAATACATAAATGTATCAAATACATAAATTTTTTGCCGGGCTTGAAGGCTGGGACCAATAAAAATGACTTTTCGTTCATGTTCACTGGGTCAAATTTAGGATCATATTGGGAAAAAAAATAAAAATAAAAATCCGAGCAAAAACAATAGACCCTCCCGGTCATCACCGGCTCGGGCCTAATTACAGTTACATTTTTTTAAACCAAACTGTAGTACATTGCAATGAAGATTTATTATTTTACTTATTTACATAGTTCTTTTCCACCTCCACTCAAAGCGCGTTACCAGTGTTACAGCTGGAACACCACTGGAGGGGTTTTTATGATGTTTTGGGATGTTTCGAGCAAGGATTGAACCGCCCACCCGCCGGTCGAAGGACGGCCGCTCTACCCATGGCATTTTGTATTGGTAATAGCATTTGTTGTGAATGCTTTATGCACAGTTCTGGTAACATTTAGCACTTGTAAGTTCTGAACAGAACAGTGGTGAGCGATACAAAAGTCTGTGTACGTAGCGGCCAATGTCCCGCTGTCCCAACAAACAATGCTCTTCACCATCAAGACAAATTCTTGATGGTGATGAGCATTTGGTGTTTGGACAGTAGCTGGCTGCTCCATGCTGTACTTTTAGGGTCTTTGCGAAAAAAAAAGTGCTAATACCTTAGTTTGTGATGCGTGAGCCCTATCCATAGCTCACCAGCTCTGGGGACAGCAGGCACAGGCACATTAAGGAACTAATCCACCAAAACCTGGACCCGCAGTGCTCCTCAAGGCCACAACCCTCGGTCCAGCCACATTTCACAAATAATCAAATTAAATATCCAGTTGTCTTTCATTTCTTCATATTAGTTTATTCACTGGTATTATTTCCGGTTTTGTGAAATGCATTACAACCGTACGATTTTGAGAAAGTTACCCTGAAGCGGCATGTCGCTTGTCTAAATGTCAGTTTATAACCTCATATAACCGTGATCACTGGTTCTGTCTACATACTGCCTAAACCAATAGAAGCATGTTTTTATTAAGCACAATGCACCCATCTTTCTGAGATCTGAGATTCCTCTGCTCCTCACTGCTAACAATCTGAAACAAATTCAACTTATTTCATAAATGTCCTAAACCCTTTGCTAAGTGGGTTTGCTCAAACAGAAAGATGAGTGTGCTTCTCCTCTAGCAGTGCTCAATTTGTCATCTCTGGCTTGTCCTTGTTTCATTGCGTTTTTATCTTGAGTCTTCAATGTGCTAGATATTTGACTCAGAATGAAGGAGCTATGTTGTATGTAGAGCGCGTACATCTAGATGACAGCAGCGAACAGAAAGTAATGTTTGACCAGGAGTGAGATGAATCCTGGGATCTGGCCCTGAAGCAATCACTGCACCTCCAACAGCTCACGAGGGCCTGTGATTACAGTCCTCCTGACACACAAGGGAAGATGTATGCACAGGAAACAGGCTGCACGGATTTACACAAACAAACTTCAAAAACACACCAATCTGCATGAAAATGATAAGTCCAGGTGTGGGAGGTGGGAGATTTGTAGAATTGAGGAAATAAATACAAATGCTGCTGCAAACTCACATTAGATTCTCATCTCAGGACATTTCTTATATTTTGTGACGTATCTGTGGTACCAGTTCTTCTTCTGGTTTTAACAGAAAGATGTCGAGAAACCATCAAAATCAATGCAAGGCTAGATTTACTGTATATCGAGGTAAAAAGTTACACAATGTTGTTTTAAAATAGTGTCACCATGATCTATTGTGTATATCGTCAAAAAGAGACGTAAAGTATTTGGTTAATGTCTGCTGTCGTTTGTAGAACTTGAAACCTTTGAAGACCTAAGACACGTTTCCACCATGTGGTGCCGCACGGGTTTGGTCGGTGAAGCACAGTTGGATTCAGGTAAAGCGATGAGACATTTCAAGGACCCTCTCACACCTGCACTGTTCCCGGTGGATTCAGAGCAAACTGCTGCTCTTTGGTCGAAGTCCAGACCAAACTGAGAAGAACTGGGAGAACCACTGGAAACAAAATGGATCGGATTTTGCTTTATTAATTGACAAAACTGAGGGCACATTTGCAATGAATAATTTGTATTGTGACCACGGTTATAATTGTAACAAAAACAAACAAAATTAAAGCCGCAAGCGGCGATAAAGGCCCTCGCCTCCCTTGAGACCGCGGGGACACATATATTCGGAGGATTGCATGTCGTGCTTTAAAGCAAATTTGGAGCTGTTTAGATGAAAACCCTTTAGCACAAAGTGTACGATTTAGGTGGTCATGTATTCCACCCAGCATTTTCTGTTGAGAAGGATCCTGGCAATTGGGAAATGGCATTTATTTCCCAATAGTTGCCTCTTCACAGACTCATTACGACCACAGCCACAAATCTATCAAAAAACAAATTGATAACTTTTTTTTGGCACACGTGTCTAGATGATACTCACCAAATTTGGAGCTGTTTAGATGAAAAGCCTTTAGACACAAGGGGTGCAATTTAGGTGGTCACGCATACACCCAACATAGTAGATTTCCTGTTGAGTTTACGATATGGCTGTAATACATTTTTCTGTTCGCCTGAGGTGTCCTATGGATGTACCAAGTTTCATTTTTCTACGTTGGAAAAAAGTTACTTTCACTTTCCATAGGCCCAATGTATTTTGACTTTTGTAGAGGTCGCCACTGAGTCATTTTTCATATTTTTTTCGACTTCAAATACATAAATTTTTCGCGAGCTTGAAGTCTGGGACCAATAAAAATGACTTTTAGTTGTTCGTTTACTGGGTTAAATTGAGGATCATTTTGCAGAAAAATTATAATAAAAAATATGTACCGAATTATAATAAAAAAATATAACTCGAGCAAAAAGTCTAGAAAAACACTTGTCTCTTTTACATACATGTGTTTAGCTCATTTTGCCCAAGTTTGGTGTCTGTGGAATGAAGCAGCTTTTTCTGTGTACTTTTAAAAAGAGGTGTATTTTAAGTCGGTTCACATTTTCAATTCAAAATGGCCGCCTTCCCGTGTGTGATAGGGTGTGGTCCCCATTGGCTTTTTTGTTCATAAGCCCATGCTGGATGTGTGTACCAAGTTTCATTTGCCTACGACAAACTAAAATTTTCACTTCCCATTGACTTTTTCCAAATATTTGGGGCGTTGCTATGGCAACACATTTATAGATAGGGGTGGTTGTCATTGGCTTTTATGCTCGTCATGACATAAGAGATGTGTGTACAAAATTTTATGTCTCTATGACAAACTAAATTCTTGGGTCCATTATAAGTTTGTAGGGGGCGCTGGAGAGCCATTTCTAAAGATAACCCTTTTATTTACATATCTTTGTGTTCAGGTCATGAATGTGCACAAACGCCTTTTGGGTCCAACTCGATCCAAGAAGGCGTTTGAGAGTTAAGAGGCGTTTATTTTCACAAAAATGGCCACCTCGTTACAGGCTTGCCACACCCATACCCGATAAGATATCAACAACAAAGTCACAACTTTGGTTGGCACACGTGTCTAGATGATACTCACCAAATTTGGGGCCATTTAGATTAAAACACAATGATTTGCATCTTTCTGCGCAAGGGATGCGATTTTAGTGGCCGCGCGTTTCACCCCACATGGCGGACTTCCTGTTAAGTTTAGGGTGTGACTGTCATTGACTTTTCTGTTTGCCCTGAGGTGTCCTATGGATATACCAAGTTTCATTTTTCTACGTTGGAAAAAAGTTACTTTCACTTTCCATAGGCCCAATGTATTTTGATTTTGTAGGGGTCGCCACTGAGTCATTTTTCGTATTTTTTTCGACTTCAAATACATCAATTTTCGAGCTTGAAGTCTGGGAACAATAAAATGACTTTTCGTGCATGTTCACTGGGTCAAATTTAGGATCATTGGGTCGGAAGAAAAAAAAATAAAAAATAAAAAATAAAAAAATTAAAGCCGCAAGCGGCGATAAAGGCCCTCGCCTCCCTTGAGACCTGGGACACATGCACTCGGAGGATTGCATTTTGTGTTTTAAAGCGTAAACTTCACGGTAATGTCAAATAACCGGGCCTGTGCTACTGCTGGGGCCTGCTACACAACCTTGTAATTTAGAGTTAAAGGTCTCCACAATCCCTGGTTTTCCTGGAAGCTGTCTGAACCTTTGAAAATAATAGATTATGCTTGGGCTAAGGCGAGAAAAACAAAGTACTGGCTGGATATTTGAGATGACTCAGGAATCGCTGCACCCCCCTGTTTAAAAAGGCAAAATGTAAATATTACTTGTCTAAAAGTACAAGGTTACAAGGATCATTTTGCAGAAAAATTATAATAAAAAAATATATACCGAATTATAATTAAAAAAAATATAACTCGAGCAAAAAAGTCTAGAAAAACACTTGTCTCTTTTACATACATGTGTTTAGCTCATTTTGCCCAAGTTTGGTGTCTGTGGAATGAAGCAGCTTTTTTCTGTGTACTTTTAAAAAAGAGGTGTATTTTAAGACGGTTCACATTTTCAATTCAAAATGGCCGCCTTCCTGTGTGTGATAGGGTGTGGTCCCCATTGGCTTTTTTGTTCATAAGCCCATGGTGGATGTGTGTACCAAGTTTTATTTGCCTACAACAAACTAAAAATTTCACTTCCCATTGACTTTTTCACATTTTTGGGACGTTGCTATGGCAACACATTTATAGATAGGGGTGGTTGTCATTGGCTTTTATGCTCGTCATGACATAAGAGATGTGTGTACCAAATTTTATGTCTCTATAACAAACTAAATTCTTGGGTCCCATTATAAGTTTGTAGGGGCGCTGGAGAGCCATTTCTAAAGATAACCCTTTTATTTACATATTTTTTGTTCAGGTCATGAATGTGCACAAACGCCTTTTGTGTCCAACTCGATCCGAGAAGGCGTTTGAGAGTTAAGAGACGCGTTTTATTTTCACAAAAATGGCCACCTCGTTACAGGCTTGCCACACCCATACCCGATAAGATATCAACAACAAAGTTACAACTTTGGTTGGCACACGTGTCTAGATGATACTCACCAAATTTGGGGCCATTTAGATTAAAACACAATGATTTGCATCTTTCTGCGCAAAGTGCGATTTTAGTGGCATCGTTTCACCCCACATGGCGGACTTCCTGTTAAGTTTAGGGTGTGACTGTCATTGACTTATCTGTTTGCCCTGAGGTGTCCTATGGATATACCAAGTTTCATTTTTCTACGTTGGAAAAAAGTTACTTTCACTTTCCATAGGCCCAATGTATTTTGATTTTGTAGGGGTCGCCACTGAGTCATTTTTCGTATTTTTTTTTTCGGCGACTTCAAATACATAAATTTTTCGCCGAGCTTGAAGTCTGGGACCAATAAAAATGACTTTTCGTGCATGTTCACTGGGTCAAATTTAGGACCATTGGGTCGGAAGAAAAATAAAAAAAAAAAAAATAAAATCCGAGCAAAAACAATAGGCCCTCCCGGTCATCACCGGCTCGGGCCTAATAAAAAAAATAAAAAAAATCCGAGCAAAAACAATAGGCCCTCCCGGTCATCACCGGCTCGGGCCTAATAACAAATACTATACTCATTAACTGAAATAAAAATAAAAACAAAGCATATAAAAAAAAAACTAAACAATAACTAAAATACGGCAAATCCAGTTTATCTTTCAGAGTTGAGCGTTGTGAAAACATACGTTTGTAAAACCAGACGTGTAATACTATTATTCAAAGACCCTACATGCTTTTAATTGTAAATATGAAAGCATCTTTGTGCATCACCGACACAACAAATGTACAATAAATGTCTTTGTTTTCTAACATACCTTAGCTACTTCCTCTTTAACATTATCCAGTGCAAAATGGAATATGTGCCACTTGCTCGGTGTGTAACCGTGGTGACGGAGAGAAATCCTGGAAAGCTGTATTGTTTTCTTTTTATTATTTGTTTCATGTTCTTTTCTCAGATTGGCTCACGAATGGGTTGAATACACACTGTTCATACGTCTTCTTAAATCATTTGCTTAGTTTGTTTTTTTCTCCGGGCACACGTCACTTACACATTTTGCACCTTCAGCGGTTTCCAGATTTGGGCCCATATGTATACTTTATGAACTGCCGTTATGGAATACATATTTCAACAATTGTATGATGTTTCTGACCTTTTTAAATTTTTCTCTGACAAATACCTCCTCTTACAGAAAACACTAAAACTAACACTAAAACTAATAAAAACTAAACTAAAACTAAGCATAAATAAATAAACTAAACTAGCAAACCCACTTTAAAAACTAAAACTAAACTGAATTTGTAAAAGTCAAAATAAAATAAAAATAAAAACTACTGAAAAAATGCAAAACTATAACAACCTTGATTGTGACTGATGAAAATGGAGATGTTCTGTGTCATTTTGGGATTTAACAAGCAGTCAAAGCATTGCATAAAACAATTATACTGTCTCCATCACACTTCCTCGTTTTTACATCAAGAAGAACAAAAACTGAATCCTTCAGAGAGTCATTTTGATTCCTGGTTTGTAAAAATGTCAAATGGCCAGTGCAGTAATCTGGTTATTGCAATGCATGCCTTGTGTAGGGCGTGGTAAACTTCTATAACAGGCCTTTGTTCAAAAATAAGATCTGGCAGGTTCACAAATGTCATAAAGGCACAGATATGATTTCTTCTGCGCAGGGTTTTACTCGAACAGTCTGCATTCAAATGAATGAAGGCAGTAAAGAGGAGTCCCAGGCATTTTTTATGTCAAAATAATACACTTCTATAAAGGCCATTGGGGATCTTTGAAAAATGACAATCTGCAAGATGTTTACCGAGCTTTTTAATTCATTGGAAATGCCGTCATTCCTCCAACCTGCCCTTAATCATGCCGTTTGTATTCAGCTGTGGTACAAATGGATTCAGTGTGTGGTGATGTACTCCAGCGGCACAGACACCAGCCGCCCGCCAGAGCGTTAATGGCCACATTAAACATCTCCTAAATGCAGGGCTGCGGGCCTGTTTGTTAGCGCTCTGTGCATAACAAGAACGCTCCACTGTGTTAATGAAGCCTGGCTGCTCAAACCTGGGACTACACATGTCACATAGGCCCCGCCCCCGGACACATTCATCACATTTACTACAGAGTGCATTGCAGATCAGGATTCACTACAAATGACAAGTGACATTATCACCCTCTCATGAGTTAAAGGAAAATTTATGTTCATGGCACTCATTTGTTAAAAACCATGACTGCTTTGCACCAAACAGATCATTTTAACATTTCCTGACTCGCTACTGAAGTCTGTTGCTGCTTTGTTGTTTGCAAGGAGCTATGGCCTTTACATATTTCGACGCAGTCCTCCAGCTGTGTGTGTGTGTGTGTGTGTGTGTGTGTGTGTGTGTGTGTGTGTGTGTGTGTGTGTGTGTGTGTGTGTGTGTGTGTGTGTGTGTGTGTGTGTGTGTGTGTGTGTGTGTGTGTGTGTGTGTTACTTCTGTCTGGTCTGTGCTTTAGCAATGTGTCCTAATCTCATCAGAGGAGCCAATAGATTATGAAAACGTTTAGCTATCTTAGTTCTGGCACATGGTGCAATCTTGAATTATCTAAAGTAAATTATTAAGTGGCTGCATTAATTATAATGTAAATGCCACTACTGACCGTGCCTGGGCCTTCCTCTTCTAACTGTACACAGCTCACACTGCTCAAATCCACACCAGCTAAACAGTTTCCTTAAAGACAGACCTGTAAACCACAGCTGTCTAAACAAGTTCATAATTCATTCAAAGGAAAGAGTCAGTGGACAGTCATAAAGTGTGGTTATGAGCTACATTCTTTAATCAAGAACTCACTTCTGCATATTCTGGAGATCTGTTGGTGCACTGCTAATTAGAGTTACCTGTTCAAATATCCTTTGTGTCACTCGATCATTTTAATAAAAAAAACTATCCATTTGGTAAGAGCAGTGGTGCATTTCCTTGTGTTGCATCATATAATTTTGTTTTAAAAACTAAACAAGTGTGTTTCTCAGTAATCGCAGCCTTTCCTGGGAAAACCACTAAACTTTAAAACCACTCCACGTTTAACTGTTAGACCTCTAGGCTGTAGTGTGTGCTTAAGCAACAACTCCACTTCTCCTGCTTCCCTGTGCCTTTGGTGAAGTCAACAGAGCCAATGCATTAGGCACTGCACACTGGATACATTTGAGTTATTTTCAACACCGTGCAGGTCTCATTTTGTGTGTGATTACCTCTCGACTCATTATCCAAAGAGCACCACAGCCTGCACTTTTTAACATTAGCGACTAAAACACAGCACAGTCTACACTCTTATTTTGATCCATTTAGGTGGCAAAGCTCAGGTATATGGTAGAAATGTCAAAAGAGGCTGATTCTGCAGCGGCATTATCATGTCTGTGCCATACCCTTCTTAATCCAGTCGAAAAACAAATCAAAGGCAATACCTGATGTGACCCAAAGATGTTGTGGGGTAAACATCTCACTGGTAAATACTGGCTGAAACTATGCTTTTGGATGAAACCAGGGCTCTGACTTATGGCCCAGCTTATAGAACATTTATTATAAAAGCTTTTCCGTGAAGGAAACTGAAGCATAGAGGATAGAAGTGTCTACTTTGTGCTTTGGTTAACTACACTTTATTGAGGCTAACCTGTGATTGCACTAAACATTATCATCTTCCCAGACCTTGCTTGTTCTTTAAAAGGCTGTTATTTATTGTATTAATGTTAAGTCAGGTACATGGCTCAATTAAATACTTACTGTAGCTTCAAGTACAGGCGAAGATGTTGTGTTCACATTCAGTCTATTGCTTTGGACTTAATTTTTAAGATGGGCATGACTCCGGGGACAGGTAAATGAAGAATCTGAATGTATCACTCACCTGCGATCGGGCAGGATGGGCACCCTCCAGCCCTTGATGAAGCTGAGGTTGTAGTCGGACAGCTCCACCTGCAGGGGGAGCTTGGGCACCCACACGGTCAGCTCCAGCGGTGCACTCAGGTGCTCGTAGCTGAAGATGACCCTGGCGTTCATGGAGCCACGTGTCTCCTTCCCGTTGACAAACACGTAATCACAGTTCATGGACACCTGCGGGAGGTCAGGGTCAGAGGTCAGAATCTATCTATATGCCCAGTCAAAGATATGTGAAGATATACAGCAGCTGGCTGCACCATAATTCAGTTCTAAGCTCTCAAGGCTAAACCATGACTCACACTGTTTCAGAACATTATTGGTCATGTGCTTGACAACATTAGACCATGTTAGAAACAAAGCAAATAAAAGTATCTAAACAAAACAATCTTTTCAAAATAGATGGTCATCAAGTTAATAAAATTAATTCAAACATGAACCAAAAATGTTTTGTTCTGGATAAATCACAAGTTTGATTGTGATATGATGCTATGTTCAGTGGTGCACACATTATCTCTTTAAGCACATTGGCGTAGTGTCTTTCTGCCCGTCCCTCTGAGTCAAACTGAAGATTGACACTAGGCCGTCATGAGATCCAGACTCTGTCAGAAGCTCACTCTGACAGAGTTTCACATGTGGTCTGTAATGTCAAGATCAATGGTTTTTAGATTTAGCATTGATGCACTTGGACTGTGGGACATTGAATCAGTCTATCAACATAAATCCACTTATCATAAACCCTCAGGCAGTCATTTGTGACTCACAAAACCCTAGTGCAACTGCAGTGAGCCGTTTCAGGAAAGGACCTAGAAATGAGCTTTGGTCTTTGGGAATTAGTAGAGCTTCATGAACAAGAGGATGATCAAGTAAAAATAGACGGGTCCCAATACTCGTTTGGACCAGGGAAGGGGTAAGGGCCAGGGCTGAACACCTTTTGAGGACCACACTTGAAACGGAGGGGTAAGATAATTTCCCATAATGCACTGTGTTCACCGGCACCGGCTGTGAGAGAGGTTGATATTGTAATTAATTTGGGCAAGAATAAAGATAATAAATTACAACAGTTCTAACACGGGTTATATTCCCCCGACTCCTAAATTGGGACCGGGACCTTTGACTGGAACCGGCACCTCTTTTTTTTTTTTTTTTTTTTTAGGGAATTTTTTAAAGTAAAAGTTGATGTGGCCTGCTTTTAAACATTTTTAACTCAGCCTGTAGAAACTGCCCATTTGTTTGTAAAATAGCATTACTTAGACAAAAATCTATAATTGGAAAAACATACAGTTCAGTCATTGACCTTACTTTTTACAAAAAGTTTTTTCACTCTAACAAGTATGGAAATTCTGGAATAATAAATGCAGCATTCTCTGACCACTCTCCTCCTATACTATCAGGGAAAATGCAGACCTGCTAAAGGACATGTCGTCCAACCGGGAAAAATATAATAATATTTCAAAACTAGCCCAGTTCAACAGTGAAATAAGTACCGTCGACTGGAATGACAAAACATTCCTGATGAACCTGAAACAAATCTTAACAAATTTACAAAAATAGAAACAGTATGTTAAAAATTAATTTCTGTCCAAAGGTCAAAGAGAAAACAGCAAACCGCTTTGGTTAAACTCAGAAATACTAAAACTTCTCAAACAGAATCTTGAATCTTTAAATTAATTTACAGAATTAATACAGAACATCAAAGACCCAGAAAACAAAACTTCAATTTATGCAAATTAAAAACAAGTGTACTGTTTCATTACGTTAAGCTCAAATGGATTATTTTTCAAATCAAATTACTCAAGTGGCCTCAAATCGTAAAATGCTCTGGCAAACACTTAAAAACATAACTTCAATGGAGTACTCATCACTGAACATGAAATAATTGCAAGAGATTTTAATGATTACTTTGTGACATCTGCATTTTACAAAACCAAATCTTTTGGCAGAAACTCATTTGTATTTACAGAAATCTCACAGATGGAGTATGTCAAACTCTGCGTACCCTAAATAATTCTCTTATCCATTTCAAATACAGTAGTTTTGGCCCAGCAAACACTTTCTACAACAATCTCTAAATAACTTGGTGTCATGCTGGACTCCCATCTCTCATACAGAGAGCACTATCTCACACTTTCTTCCCATTTGGACACTCACCAATAATAATGTTATCGAGCCAGTGGCCAGACTCTATATCAGCGCCTACAAGACCTATAAGAGACTTCCTGGTTGGGTTCATCACTGTACAACGCTGTCTCAGGCAAAAGCTCTCTTTTCCAAACTACATAAATTGTCACGCTATTATATACATTGCTTATTTTCAAGTAAAAAACAACTCTCTGTCCCCAGCTCTGCGTACTCTCCTCCCGGCTGTGAACAATGGACATGAACGACTCACGACATCATGCTCCCAGGAACTTGACTCCTTGTCCCAACTTTTAAAAATAATAATTTATCTGTTTTTGCAAATAAACTCTATATTCTTTTACCTTTTTTCCTTCTCAATGCCAGGGGAATACTTCCACTAAATATCCTCTCTGTTCCCCCACCTCCAGCTTCACAAAAAATCCACTGGGTAGGGCTCAGTCGGTAGAGCGGCTGTCCTTCGACCGGCGGGTGAGTGGTTCGAGACCAGCTCGAAACATCCCAAAACATCATAACATCCCGCTCTCCCCCACATACTGTCGTTGTGTCCTTGGGCAAGACACTTAACCTACATTGCCTCCAGTGGTGTTCTGTAACACTGGTAAATAGCTTAATGTGTGTAAAGCACTTTAAGTGCCTACTTCAGTAGGTGGAAAAGTGCTATATAAAAATAAAGATTATTATATATTATTATAATAAAGAAGAAGAAAAGTTAGAGATTTTCCGTGCAGCAGAACAGGTAATAATTCCTGTGGTGGACAGAAGACATTATTACGATGGAGACAGACCACTGGGCACAAGCTGAATACAATCATCTGTTCAGCTCAAAGATCAAGAACTGGCGGGTGAGTAAGGTAATATTTAGAATAAAATTATATAATATAGCTCTAGTTGAGCTAAAATCTCTGTTACAGTTACATACAGTAATACAAAACGTGTGCAACATGAAACACTGGTGATGCACAGAGGAAGTAAATTAAGGGCTTAACAGGGCCTACAGGGAAGAGGTACAGCACCTGGCCACATGGTGCGCTGACAATAACCTGCTCCTTAACACCACTAAGACAAAGGAGCTCATTGTGGACTTCAGGAAGAAAAAAGGAGGCACGCATGACCCCATCCACATTAATGGTATGGTTGTTGAACGTGTCTCCAGCTTCAAGTTCCTGGGAATCACCATCTCGGAGGAACTGTCCTGGACCACAAACACCTCCAGCCTGGTCAAGAAGGCTCACCAGCGCCTCTTCTTCCTCAGGACACTGAAGAAGAACCAGCTGTCTTCAGCCATCCTGGTGAACTTCTACCGGTGTGCGATCGAGAGCATCCTGACCAGTTGCATCACAGTCTGGTATGGAAACTGCTCAGTGGCTGACCGCAAAGCACTGCAGAGGGTGGTGAAAACTGCCCAGCGCATCACAGGGACACCACTTCCTGCTATTGAGGACATCCAGAGGAAACGCTGTCACGTCGAGCCCGCAGCATTCTTAAGGACTCCTCTCACCCTGACCATGGACTGTTTAACCTCCTGCCCTCCGGGAGGCGCCAGGAGCCTCCGGACAAGGACCACAAGACTCAGGAACAGCTTTTCCCTACAGCTGTCTCCTTACTGACCTCTGCCCTCTGACACCACCACACACACAGACTCCTCCCCCACATCACCACTGCGTCTGACTGATTTATTTATTATTTACAACAAGCAAACAGTAAACTTGTTATTACTTCCACTACATCCATTTGCACACTGTAATATTTTCTATGCACTGTACTGTCCATTACACTGGTGTAAATGATGTTCATATGTTCATAGTTCTGCCGATAGTGTACATACACTTTTACATAATCCATCTGTATAGTATGTTCATAGTACACCTACCTGTATATCATGCTTATAGTATTTAAAATCTGTCAATTATGTCCATAATACTTATCTGTATAGTTATTGTACATATTATAGACCTTGTATATTCTGTACTTACTGCTTATTGCACTTCTGGTTAGATGCTAACTGCATTTCGTTGCCTTGTACCTGTACTTGTGTAATGACAAAGTTGAATCTAATCTAATCTAATCTAATCTAATCTAATCTTAAAGACACTGTATCAAGTGAACAGTAGTCTGTTAAGGGACAGGTCATTTAGACTAAAGACTAACTTTAAA
The DNA here is from genome assembly GCA_024416835.2 of Perccottus glenii. Taxonomy (NCBI): domain Eukaryota; kingdom Metazoa; phylum Chordata; class Actinopteri; order Gobiiformes; family Odontobutidae; genus Perccottus; species Perccottus glenii. Next base: position 2,934,290 of record CM044561.2, read on the forward strand.
CAAGAATAGAACTGGAAGTGTAGGAAAACTGTGGCAGTTCTTCAGCTTGGAGTTTAGAAAGCTGCTTCTTCTACGACTCTATTGCAGCCTGCAAAATCACTGCACATGACTCATCTGTTCACTTTACATTGAATTCAACAAAAACAGAACTGGTGAGTTCTTATGTGTACAACCTGGCACAGAAAACACTAACAAGATGTGAGGTTGTTCTATAGCACTGGTGACGTTATAGCTGAACTAACACGTTCAAATGTCATACTGCCACAAATGTAATAAATACCACCTCTGTTCTGGTCGTTGTATAAAGCCCATTTCAGAGCCACATGGAAGATCACTATAATGTCAATCGGCCCAATGCAATCTGCTCTAACAAATGAAAAAGTGACCTCTTAAGTTTGTCAGCTTAGGGTCAAGTCTGTGGGTCATTTTCTATTTTCCTCTCCAGAACCTCCTGCAGCTGGGTTTACAGTTGTCGCACCACAAACCAGACACAAACAAGTGCTTTTGCCTGGTACATTCTGCAGAGCTGTGGGCTCTAATCACATCTTGTACACAGTCCAATTAGCGCATTGTGAGCGTGCGGCGTGTTTATGAAACTAAATCATGCATGCGACCTCACACCTCGTACCCGCTCTCTGCCTAATGAGCAACGAACAATTACACACGCCCAATCTGCCAACAAAAGCTTTTAGGCTAATGCATTATTCACTGCGTGTGTTGACAGCAGTGTGACATTTCCCATGAACTTTACATCATAACGACTCAAAGGCACATTAATAAACAGATTCATGCGCTTCACCAAGATGTATTTAACGTTATATCTTCATTTATGGAGATTCTATATAAAGGCTAATACCATTCTTTAACTTCTACCAGTCTTTTCCATTATGTCCAAAATCTCCATCTCCTCTTGAATTATCATAAATACTTGTCCCCGTCCAACGCTAAATTATTAAGTGGAATGGATCTGGGGGGCTTTGCTTTGGGCTCCCATCGAAGATTTATCTGGCCGAGGGAGGTGGCTGGCATTGTAATCAGAGGATCTAATCTCTGGCAAATGGAGGTCGGGCTGGCCGCTCCTCTCAGGGCTGGGGATCCATCATCAGCAGGAGGAGGGCCAGGTAATATAATTCCCCCTCGGAGCAGACAGGGCAGAGCGGGGGTAGAGGTGAGAGGGTTTAAGATGACAGAGTTTCCTCAATTTGAGTTGATGCACCAAAGCAGGGTTTGACCTAAGGGCCACCCCACAGGAAGAAGGCTCAACAAAAACTGAGGAATTTTCAATTTGTCGTCTAATTTATTGTACATTTTATACTCATAACAATTGAGTAGCCTTGGCCTTGTAAAATCTTGCATTGGGTCTAAAAGTGAAGCCAGTCGCTAAGCTGACACAATCTAAACAATATTCGGGCATTTAATATAATATTGAAACAGGAATGGGTTTTGAGTCCTTCACTTTGTTTGAGCGGACGCCATTCCCCTTAAAAGGTTGAGAACGAGCTCTCTTTCGGTCTAACTGAGTTTTTTTTTTGTCTTTTTGGTGGCTCCACCAAATTAATTGTATGCCATTCTGATATGATCTTAGTGAGATTATACGCTCATCAAACTGCGTGAGGTTGCTATGTGTATATTGAATTACCATTCTCGCATGAACGTGAACATGACCCGAGACCTGTCGGGTCGGTGACAGCTCAATTTGCGAGTGCTGTTTTTGGCTTAGATATGTCAGAGGGGGGTAGTGCGTGCTTCAAACACACCACTACAACTCAATTTACCATCGTACAGACTTAGAAAATTATTTATGAAGGTGAAAATGTTACTTAGTTCAGCTTTAACAGAGAAACAGCAGGTTTTTTTTTAACAAGGCAAAGACAATTTCCACAATGACGCTGAAGTCGCAGCTAAGCTCAAAACTAAGCTCAAAACTTTACTTTGGTCTATTGTTTTAGGATGAGGAAAAATTGGTCCAGTTAAATTTTTTTATTAAAAGAAAAACAGGAAGAGGTCCCTAGGCTGATTTTGGGGGAAGAGACGTTTATGGCTACAAACTTCTTACAGAAAATGATGATGAGCATGATTTTATACGTAGGTATATAGTTGGGGGTTTGGTCATGCTTTTTGAGGCAATTGAGGATATGACAAAACAGTCTCATAATGTAGTATGTGCAAATTAAGATGTTTAGAGAGAAACAATCAGAATATGTGTTAAAGGGAAGGGGAGTCCAAATACTGTAGATACTACAACTAATAGTGAAAATCCAATTTCCAACAAGCTTTTTTTAAACCTATAAACCACTTAAAAAGTATTCCATATAGCCTTCAAGAAAAAAAAAAAAAAACTTTAAAGTGCAAACTGCTTATATGCCTGAAATATGTGTTTTAATTTAAAGCTGACAGAATATGGGTAAACCTTGTACATTCGCTAAAGGACAGTAGGTGCTGCATTCACAGGAGCAGTTTGGAAACTGAAGGGAGTAGAGAATAATGAGTGTTGGAGCCGGAGGGGCCCTCACCTTTATTAACTTGTTTTTCTGTGCGTCACACGGGCCAGACAGACGTTGAGCTGCTCCCACTTGTCCTCATGATGAGTTTCCACCCCGCCAATCTGCCAGCACCACCAAACCCGCCAGAGTGCATTAGCGGCAGAGTGACGGCATGTGGCGGCTCGGCGCGTGAAAGCCCTCCTCGACGGCCCCCCACAGGGCCACTGATACCCTGCGCCGCTAACAGCTTTTGACTCGCAATTAGTCGGCCAAGTTTATCATCCACTGAAGCCGCGGGAGGCAAGCAGCACACAAGGGCACTCTGCACAATGTGTGGATGCACAGATTCAGCCTGACACGCAGTTATTAATCAACGTGTATTCTGCTACTGAGCTGACACTCACTGCTGCACTCTGCACCAGCACAAGAATTAAAGCAGCAGAGCTTGTGTTTCTATGGAGTATTTACAGGAAGTATTGTAGTGATTAGGTCAGAACCACACTAACTGATTACATTTTTCCCACTGCAAATTAAAATGGAAATGAGCAAACAGCCAACAGATATGTCTTCTGTTTTTGGAAGAAAAAAAAAATAAAACAGACTGCTCTGGCTGGTTCCATACGGTGCAACAGCTGCCTCTAGCTTCATTTACTGTCACAGGTCAATGACTAATCGTGCTGTGTGGGAGATTTCCTAGAATTCATAATAATAAACTGTATTTTTAGAAATGTGTGCCAGGGCGGCAGTAGCTCCGTGGGTAGAGTGGTCGTCTTTCAACCGGAAGGTAGGCGGTTCGATTCCCACTCTCCCCACAGTTCATACTGTCGTTGTGTCCTTGGGCAAGACACTTAACCCACCTTGCCCCCAGTGACTGTAACACTGGTAATTACATTAGAACAATGTAAGTCGCTTTGGATAAAAGCGTCAGCTAAATTAATAAATGTAAATGTAAATAAAAGTGAGACACACATCTGTTCAGTGAAAACAGCAGGACCCTCTGTTAGGACCATCTCATTACAGCAAGTTTTCTTAATTGCTCAAGGTCTAAATTACAGACCACTGTCCTGAATCTGAATGGACGGTCATCAGGGCTTAAAATGCTTGGTGCCATATGGCAACAAATTATTTGATATATTACTTTTAACATTGGCAAGTTCCTGAAAGGGAAAAGTTCTGGGTTCACAGATCTTTGAAATATGGGTTGCCTTGAAAAAGAAGTTTGGGAACCAATGGCTATTTCCAAATCGCCAGAATCCTTCCTTGGGAGGACTTCTTTGGATAAATCCAGGTCATCACCTGCTGCTGGCGGGTTTGAAGGTTTGAAGGACTTGAAGCCTGCTCCAAAAACAGACTCATAACACAGACACACTGTACAGGAAGTCCTCGAGCAGGCTCTACCTCCTGAGGTGACTGCAGTCTTTTGCGGTAAAAGGGACAATAATTTCACTTACAGTGGGGATCGAAGGTTTGGGCACCCCAGGTAAAAAAAATTATTAATGTGCATGAAGATGCCAAGAAAAGATGGAAAAATCTCCAAAAGGCATCAAATGACAGATTAGACATCCTTATAATAAGTTAAAAAAAAAAATAGATTTTATTTCCATCATTTACACTTTCAAAATAACAGAAAACAAAAAAATGGTGTCTGCAAAAGTTTGGGCACCCTGCAGAGTTAATTCCTTGTACTGCCCCCTTTGGCAAGTATCACAGCTTGTAAACGCTTTTTGTAACTAGCCAAGAGTCTTTCAATTCTTGTTTGAGGTATCTTTGCCCATTCTTCCTTACAAAAGTCTTCCAGTTCTTTGAGATTTCTGGGCTGTCTGTCACGCACTGCTCTATCCATAGATTTTCAATTATGTTGAGGTCAGGAGATTGTGAAGGCCATGGCAAAACCTTTAGTTTATGCCTCTTGATGTAATCCACCGTGGATTTTGAGGTGTGTTTAGGATCATTATCCATTTGTAGAAGCCATCCTCTCTTTAACTTCAGCTTTTTCACAGATGGCATCAAGTTAGCATCCAAAATTAGCTGAAATTTTATTGAATCCATTTTTCCTTCTACTCGTGAAATGTTCCCTGTGCCACTGGAACAACCCCAAAACATGATCAATCCACCCCCATGCTCAACAGTTGGACAGAGGTTATTTTCATTAAATTCTGTTACCTTTCTTCTCCAAACATACCTTTGCTCATTCCGGCCAAAAAGTTCTATTTTAACCTCATCGGTCCACAGAACTTGTTTCCAAAATGCATCAGGCTTGTCTATATGTTCATTTGCAAACTTCAAACGCTGATTTTTGTGTTGAGGACGTAGAAGAGGTTTTCTTCTGATGACTCTTCCATGAAGTCCATATTTGTACAAGTATCTCTTTATAGTGGAATAGTGTACCACAACTCCAGTGTCTGCCAGATCCTTCTGGAGGGATTGTGCAGTCAAACGTGGGTTTTGACTTACTTTTCTGACAATCCTGCGAGCCGTTCTGTCTGATATTTTTCTTGGTCTTCCAGATCTTGCTTTAACTTCCACTGTTCCTGATGACTGCCATTTCTTAATTACATTCTGAACAGAGGATATTGGCATTTGAAAACGCTTTGCTATCTTTTTATAGCCTTCTCCTGTGAGCGTCAACTATTTTCAGTTTCAGTTTTCTAGACAACTGCTCAGAAGAACCCATGGTGCTGATTGTTGGGGCAAGGTCAGATGAGTCTGGGCATTTAAAACCTTTGAGATTGACATCACCTGGTCTATCCAGATGATGATTGAGAACAATCCATGACACTGTCAGGTCCTAGCTTGCCGAAGGGGGCAGTACAAGGTGTCCAAACATTTGCAGACACCATTTTTTTGTTTTCTGTTATTTTGAAAGTGTAAATGATGGAAATAAAATCTAACTTTTTTTTAACTTCTTTTAAGGATGTCTAATCTGTCATTTGATGCCTTTTGGAGATTTTTCCATCTTTTCTTGGCGTCTTTATGCACATTAATAAAAGTTTTTACCTGGGGTGCCCAAACCTTCGATCCCCACTATATATATAGTATATTCAGATTATTTTGTTTTAGCATAGTTTTTAATATAATTTTTGTTGTTGCCAGCATAGACGGATTTTCGCCTGCTGAAAAACGTACATAGATTGACAAATAGGTTCGAGTCACTGATGCTAATTGTGTACAAACACTCATTGTGTACAAACCAATGAGTGTTGGTGAAATTCCATTGGCGGAGAGCAGCAATGTAGCGACTGCTGTTGTCTTGGTTGTCACTCAACTGGGTTGGTGGTTCAATCTCCGCTCTCCCCACAGTTCATACTGTCGTTGTGTTCTTGGGAAAGACACTTAACCCAACTTGCATGAATTAAATCCTCCTTAATCAAAGAACTGAGCTTTATACAGAAGAATTTGCAGAATATTTTTAGCCTTTCAAATACATGCTGTATGGTAAAAAAGGCTCACATTTCGGTCATGTCAGTTTGAAATGCTGAAGTTATGGAAGATAGTGATGTGATGTGCTAAAACACAGGAAATTAAATATTAATATTAATTTACATTATATTTTATTTTATTTCAACATTGCCTTCATATTGTCATATACGCATTACTATGGTAATATTAAGTAAGGTAAGTATTTAGGCTTTGTTATTGATGAAAATTTGTCCTTTAAACAACATATTGAGCATCTTGTACGTAAACTGAAGCTAAAGCTCAGTTTTCTTTTCAAAAACAAATCGTGTTTCTCTGTTTATACCAGGAAACGTTTAATTTCTGCAACTTTTTTACCTTTATTGGATTACGGCGATCTCCTTTTTATGAATGCATCGGACCGTCTTTTAAAAAAGCTGGACACTGTTTATCATTGTGCTTTACGTTTTATGACTGGTTGTGGAAATCGTGTTCATCATTGTACACTGTATGCTGCAGCTGAGTTTCCGTCCCTGTATTTTCGCAGGTGGTCACATTTGTTGACTTTCATTTATAAATGTATTCTTGGGCTCCTCCCATCTTACCTCTGCAAATACATGCTTAAAAATCAACAACAGTGCGCTGCGTTCTCAGAAGAACATACTGATGGTGGTTCCCAGAGTCAGAACAGAGTTGGGTAAGGCAGCATTTCAGTCACTGCCCCCTGTGCATGGAATGAACTGCAAAAGGACCTAAATCTATCTGAACTTGTGACTTTGGGAGAATTTAAATCTATTCTAAAGAAGCGTGAACTCAATGAACTTGGAAAATGTAACTGTTTTTAAACTTGTACACATTGACTAAATATCATTTGTTTTGTTGATGTCTTGTCTTGTTTTTTAAATTGTATGTAAATGCTGTTGTCTTGGCCAGGTCACTCTTGAAAAAGAGATTTTTAATCTCAATTTTATCTGGTTAAATAAAAAAATAAAAATAAAAGGTTAAATAAAAAAATAAAATAAAAAGACAAAAAACAAACGTGGTTCATTCAAAGGTTTTATTGCCACTGTGGTTGTCAAATGTTTCATAGTTAGTGTTTGGGTTGAGGCATTTATTACTAAACAATTGTGTTTACTCTTTTTAAATGATAATGACAACAGAAACTACCCAAACATACCCTGGTGACACACAAGTTTACACAAACTAGTTTGAATGGCTACTAAAGGTAACCATCTTCACCTGAGATCTGTTTGCTTGTGATCAGTGTGTGTATAAAAGGTCAGTGAGCTTTTGGACTCCTGACAGACCCTTGCATCTTTCATCGAGTACTGCACTGATGTTTCTGTCTGAGTCATGGGATAAGCAAAAGAATTGTCATAGGTGCTGCGGGAAAAGGTAATTGAACTGTATAAAACAGGAAAGGGATATAAAAAAATATCCAAGGCATTGAGAACACCAAAAAGCAGTGTTCAAACTAAAATTAAGAAGTGAAAAAAATAAAAACAACAGCCACAGCTGCCAGGAAAATTGTTTGGGGTGCAAAGAAAAACCCACAAATAACATCAGCTGAAATACAGGACTCTCTGAAAAAAGTGGTGTGGCTGTTTCAAGATGCACAATAAGAAGACACTTGATGAAAAATGGGTTGCATGGTTGAGAAAGCCATTACTACGCAAATGCCACAAAGCATCCAACTTACAATACGCTAAACAACACAAAGACAAGCCTCAAAACTTCTGGAACAAAGTCAGTTGGAGTAATGAGACCAAAATTTAACTTTTTGGCCATAACCATAAATGTTAAATTTGGAGAGGAGTCAACAAGACCTGATGAAAGGAAGTGAAACATGGAGGTGGATTGCGGATGTTTTGGGGATGTGTGAGCTACAAAGGCACAGGAAAAAATGAATTTTATCATAAAATACTGGAGGAAAATTTGCACTCGTCAGCCCAGAAGCTGCGTACGTACTTGGACGTTTCAACATGACAACAATCCAAAACACAAGGCCAAGTCGACCTGTCATTGGCTACAGCAGCATAAAGTGAAGGTTCTGGACTGGCCTCAGTCTCCTGACCTCAGTATCATTGAACCACTCTGAGGAGATCTCAAACGTGCAGGTCATACAAGACAGACCAAGAATTTACAGGAACTGGAGGCTTTTTGTCAAAATGAATGGGCAGCTTTAGCATCTGAGAAAATAAAGAGCCTCATCCACAAATACCACAAAAGACTTCAAGCTGTCACTGATGTTAAAGGTGACAATAAGAACTGGGGTATGTACACTAAAAATGCATTCTTTATTTTCTTTTGCTTTTTATTGTAAAAATGCATATTTGCAACATTGTATTTTTTAGAAGATATAGCTCAATCCCAAAGCCACAACAACTTTATCAACACATTTATTTTGTTTAAAGTTTGAACTACTGTATAAGCAAAACCATAAACACAGTATATTCAACACCACAGTCACAGCTGCATCCTCCTAAGTTCTTGCGCTGAGAGTAGAGATTCTAGCTTCTTGTTTGGACCATGTCAGAGTGCACTCAACTGATCACTGTAGAATATTAAAGGGAATGAAAAAAAATATGTTTTGAATCATCAATAAAATATTAGTAAATGCTTGGCAGGCCAGATTAAACAGCCCAAAGGGCCGCAGTTGGCCCCCAGGCCAAAGTTTGCCCACCCCTGCAGTAGAAGGTATTCACAGAAACAATTGTGACAATTTTTCTTACTTGATATTCTTACTTGATCCACTTAGTCTTTTCACAAGTCATTTAATTAGTCATTAGTTAAAAACTCTGAGTCTGGTGAAAACACAGGGCAACACTTGTCTCTGCTCATTTTTAAGTCTTCGGAAAAGGAAGCTATATTAGTTGACTGAAGTATGAGCAGACAGCTGGTGTTCTCACTCAGTTTCAGCGTCAGACAGACATACTCAGTCTATTTGAATTTGGCACAGCTAAAGTCAAGCCTCTTCACAACAAACTCCCACTGCTATTTTCAAACACATGCATCTATTTATGATGAAATGACATGTTAGATTGTTGGTTGATGGAACTGGGGCTGTCTCTCAGAGCTGTTTTGAGCGTTACTTCATGTGATGGATGCTGGTGAAAAGTGCAGTTCATTTTACTCTCTCTTAGCTAAATGAGCCAGTCCTCATTGGGCTGTAGTTGTGAATAGGATTAATGATGCCCAGTGTCTTCCTGCTAAGCAGAGCGTGAATGTCATCAAAATTATTGTACACACCAATTCATAATTATCAGTGTCAGGATTTCTGATGTGATGTTTTGACATATTGAGTCTCCTTGATAATATACAGCTGACTGTGACTGTGTGCAGTAAACTGAACTGATTTACTCATTAAAAAAACAAAAAACAAATCACAAATGTATTAAAATAAATGATTACTGGTCGAGATGATTAAGTGAAACAGTGGAACTTATTGACTGTACTGCCAGAGGCTGTAGTCAGAAGTTATGTTTATGCAAAAGAAATGTAATTTGCTTTTTGAATAATTCCATTAGTTCCAAATAGTTGTGGAAACTGTAAACTTCACATTTGGCTACAGAAGTGTTTAGCATGCTTGAGTTGTTATTTTAATGCAAACAAAGTGGAATAGAAACTAAAGAAAACATGACTTTTGAACTTTGAGAAAACGCTAATGAAGCATGTCAAACTGATTTTTGAAACACCCATGTAAGAGAACATATTTGAAGGTTGGACTGCTCAATTATAGAAAACAATCACAATTATTTTGGTCATTATTGAAATCATGCTTATTTTACATGATTACTCATTGACTCAGTGAAATATTAGTTAGTTAAAAACTTTATTGTCAGATCTTAGATTTGAAATTTGTCTTGCATAAAGTACAGTTGCTGCTTTATTTATATATATATATATATATATATATATATATATATATATATATATATATATAATATGGTGGTGTGAATGTCCAGAAAAAAAATCCATGTAAAAAAGTTTGCTGTTGACCTTCAGCTCCTAAATACCACCAGGGAGTTTTACAGGAGCAGTGTAAGGCTTGCCCAGGGCTGGACTGGTAATCTGGCATACCGGGCAAATGCTGACGGTGGAAGGAATACTTCGAGGATCTCCTCAACCCCACCGACACGTCTTCCACTGAGGAAGCAGAGGCCGAGGGATTGGAGGTGGACTCGTCCATCACCCGGGCCGAAGTCACTGAGGTAGTTGGGAAGCTCCTCAGTGGCAGGGCACCGGGGGTGGATGAGATACGCCCTGAGTACCTCAAGTCTCTTGATGTTGTAGGGCTGTCTTGGTTGACACGCCTCTGCAACATCGCGTGGCGGTCAGGGACAGTACCTCTGGACTGGCAGACTGGGGTGGTGGTCCCTCTTTTCAAGAAGGGGGACCGGAGGGTGTGTTCCAACTACAGAGGGATCACACTCCTCAGCCTCCCCGGGAAAGTCTATGCCAGGGTACTGGAGAGGAGAATGCGACCGTTAGTTGAACCTCGGATTCAGGAGGAACAATGCGGTTTCGTCGGTCGCGGAACACTGGACCAGCTCTATACCCTCTCAGGGTGCTGGAGGGTTTATGGGAGTTTGCCCAACCAGTCCACATGTGTTTTGTGGATCTGGAGAAGGCATTCGACTGTGTCCTCGTGGCGCCCTGTGGGGTGCTCTGGGAGTATGGGGTCCGGGGCCCTTTGTTAAGGGCTGTCCGGTCCCTGTACGACCGGAGCAGGAGCTTGGTTCGCATTGCCGGCAGTAAGTCAGACCTGTTCCCAGTGCACGTTGGACTCCGGCAGGGCTGCCCTTTGTCACCGGTCCTGTTCATTATCTTTATGGACAGGATTTCTAGGCGCAGCCAGGGGCCGGAGGGAGTCTGGTTTGGGGACCACAGGATCTCGTCTCTGCTTTTTGCAGATGATGTTGTCCTGTTGGCTCCATCAAGCCAGGACCTTCAGTGTGCACTGGGACGGTTTGCAGCCGAGTGTGAAGCGGCTGGGATGAGGATCAGCACCTCCAAGTCTATGACCATGGTTCTCAGTCGGAAAAGGGTGGCTTGTCCCCTTCAGGTTGGTGGAGAGATCCTGCCTCAAGTGGAGAGATCCTGCCTCAAGTGGAGGAGTTCAAGTATCTTGGGGTCTTGTTCACGAGTGAAGGAAGGAGGGAACGTGAGATTGACAGACGGATCGGTGCAGCTTCTGCAGTGATGCGGTTGATGTACCGGTCTGTCGTGGTGAAGAAGGAGCTGAGCTGTAAGGCAAAGCTCTCGATTTACCGGTCAATCTACGTTCCTACTCTCACCTATGGTCATGAGCTTTGGGTCATGACCGAAAGAACAAGATCCCGGATACAAGCGGCCGAAATGGGCTTTCTCCGCAGGGGTGGCGGGCGCTCCCTTAGAGATAAGGTGAGGAGCTCGGTCACTCGGGAGAAGCTCAAAGTAGAGCCGCTGCTCCTCCACATCGAGAGGAGCCAGCTGAGGTGGCTCGGGCATCTGTTTCGGATGCCTCCTGGACGCCTCCCTAGGGAGGTGTTTCGGGCATGTCCCACCGGGAGGAGACCCCGGGGAAGACCTAGGACACGCTGGAGGGACTATGTCTCTCGGCTGGCCTGGGAACGCCTCGGTATCCCCCCGGAAGAGCTGGAGGAAGTGTCTGGGGAGAGGGAAGTCTGGGCGTCTCTGCTTAGACTGCTGCCCCCGCGACCCGGCCCCGGATAAGCGGTAGAAGATGGATGGATGGATGGATGGATGGATGGATGGATTTTGCTCATGTTTCTAATGAATTTCCAACATCATTAATATGCAATATTTACGGTGAGTGAATAATATGAATATAATATATTTTTAGGACGTTTTGTGTGAGTAATTTGGTAGTATAGGTTGTTTTTTTTTTTAAGGGGAGTATCTCAACAATGAGAGGGAAATCTTGTTTGGTGTCATATTAAAGAGGGGTTTGTGCTCTTTAAAACAAAGTAGCCTATACTTGCAATTGTAAACTAGTTTTTCTGCTGTCTGGTTCATTGGAAAAAAAAACATTTCTTTTAGAATTAGCAGTATTCTACATCCACATTATATTGGGTTCTAAAGGGTTAACTAGCTTTTATAACATGGAGCACTTTGTCCATCTAGATATCCTGCTCTTCAAGAATACAGGACTATATAACCAAAATGGATCCTTACTAAGTGTACTTTTAATAACTCTTCCAAATAATTGTAATCCTCTCTCTCTCTGTCCTTATGTATAGTCAAGCCAGGTTGAGTTAGCAGTGGAGGAGAGAGACAGGGAGGAACCTTTGATCACCAGGGAGTCTGTCAAGAGAGAGTGAGTACACTGGTCCACTTGCACTGGTACACTGGTCCATGGCACTTAGTGCTCAGCTTTGTAGGGTTTTTTGGAATGGAACAGTAGATATGCATATCTACAGGGACCGCAAGGATGGTGTACTAGTTGGTTGTGTCTGACCGATTGTGGTGGGCCGGTCTGAGTAAAAATGCCAGGGCCTTTTTTTTGTCCCAGTCCAGCCCTGGGCTTGCCCAAGCTAATACCTTTATGTCATATATCTTTAATTGAATTGGTCTTTTTTCTGTGAAATATTCTGGGGGTTTATTGGACTGGCATGATTGGTGTATTTCCCACGCTTGAAGGGCTCATTCTAAATTATCCGGGAATGCTCAATGGCAAGGGCACTGAAGCAGGCCCATTCAATATCACATTGCCCAGCGCCTTGTCTTTAATGGAAAATGATAAATGACGCGCTGAGGCCTGGTGCCTAAATGCAACACCTGCTTCTTGTATTGTATCATAGACAACGCCTATCCAAGAAAAAGCAGCCTCTTTAAGGAGTTTTTAACCTGATATATTCACAGCCATCTTGACCTGTACTTGAAGTAGAATTAGATACTACCCAGTCAAATGGTGTCTGCCGATATGAGACAAGAACAGGAACTGATTTGAGACAAGTTTCAAGGCCAGTCTATAAAATCCGCTGTCTCTCCGAGCAGCCATGTCTGACCTTGGGACTTTGATTAGTCTGACTCAAACAGACAGTTTTTATGTTCCACAGACAGAGTGACTTTTAGAGCTGTGTTGAACAGATAAGAGCAAATGCAGATTAAAAACATATTAATGACATTTAAACACTATAAATCCATGTGATTTTGAGGTGAGGTGAGAGGTGAGATACAGCCCTGAAATTAGACCATTCGGTTAGTATTATGTGTTAACAGTTCTGTTTAATATGCCATATTTTAAATGATTTAAGAACATGTTTTGTTTTGCTTGATTCCAAGGGCTTAATTTTGATGTGTGCATTGGTAGGGACATCCACAAATCCAAAAACAGATTATGACCTCAGTTGTTGATAGTTGATAGTTGCTGTAGATATCTCTAATATCTCTAGAACTATGTCTTCTTGTCAATTTAAGTTTGAAATCTACAAATCACAAATCTAAATACCAACAATAAAGAATAAAGAACCCTAACCAGGAACATACATTTGTTCAATTAATTCAGTCAACGTTTAGAGGAATGTCTCCTTATCTTTATTGTTTATTAGCAGCCTACACAGTTATGATATTCTCTATTAGCATCCTAATTAACCAGAGGAAGTGTAATCAGAGCCTCTAATGTGATTCTCAAGATGTTGTGATCCCACTTTAATTGATTTAATTAACAAATGAGAGTTGATATTACTCACTTATCTGGGTATTCTCCGATTTCCCGACTGCTCTGTGTTTCTCTATGTTTCTTTATTTCCATTGTCGTACTTCCAACAGCAGCCACATGGAGCTTTTACCAGGATTTGCTCAAGTGTAACTATGCACCCTTTTGAATACTGATTGATTTTCTTCTGCACAGGACACAATCAAATCAAGTGTACATTGAGTGGAGCCCAAAATGCTGTATTTCTGTTTTGGCCGATGCCGAGAGTGGGCTCAGAGGCCACTCTCTGGGATTAGTGGCAGACTAAAAGGATAACACTGTAAACTGACATGCTCTGCCCAGATGCCAATGGCCGTACCTTAACAATGTCTTCGTTGGTGGACTTGCACTGGACGAAGGCAGAGACGTCTGTGACTCCCCCGTTCATTTCTATGGAGACCATTTTGACAGGTATGGCCACGGTGCGTCCGGTCAGGATGGCCGTGTTGATGATCTCCGTGTCCTGCAGAGAAATAATAGAACCATCATATTCATAACGCAGCAAGGGGGCAGAGACATGTTCCATCATATTTCATCAGCTTTGCAGGTGTCCACTTTTAAAAGCATGTCAGGGCTTAGGTAACACTCAGGCCACACTGCATTTACTTTAGTCCTGCATCTTTCAACACATTTCATCAACTGACATTTTTATTTCAAGTTGCACCAAGGTGGCTTTAGAGTTTCAACTGGAAATGGTGAAAGCGAGGACGAAAAAAATATAAAAAAAATGTAGCAAACTGGTTTAAACATGTCTGTTTTTAACTGACAAACCAAAATAAATTGTACTGCAGATAATAGACAGGACCCTGGAGGAAAATCCTGATTCAAAGACAATATCCCTGTTGCTGTTTTGGCAGATGCTAACCTAAGACAGGAGCCGTTTCGGGAACACGCTGCACTACTGCACACAGCCAGCATTTAACTTAATTACTGTCTGCAGCCGTAAAACAGTTATTATAGACTCCATCACGTTCTGTCATTTCTACATCAGCCTGAACACTTAACGACAGAGATGTACAAGGCTCATTTAAAAATCTGCACAAGTCTAAAGTGCATTTTAATGAAAATGATTTATGTACTACATCCCATAAAATGTACATTACTCAAATCAAGCATATAATATTCCTGCATTATGTAGAAAACCAAACAATCTACACTCTTAGAAATTACATTACAAATGTATAGTACATTTATTCAAATTTATTCATTTTTAAGGTGAAAATAAAAAGGTTTGATTTGATCTATTTACTATTTCACATTTTTAAAGCTATATAAGACTGTAGTTCAAATTAAATGGAATAGCCTTATTTAAATATAAATCAGGAATTGACGCAGATGACGCAAGTTCTTGAGCATGCGCACATGCTGCTCTTCAACGTCAGCTTCACGTTCATCGTCCACTCCTCTCCTGTTCGCCATGAGGTTTGCAACTAACTACCGCCACGAGTTAATTTGGATCCATCCGTCAAGATTTTGGTAAGTACGTCGTTTTATTTTAGAAAAAAACAACAAACTACGCATTTGTGACTCTAGGTTGTGTGTATTTTTGATGTTTTCCATTCATATGTGCTGCCGCTAACTAGCTTAACAATTAGCGTATCAAATCTACTTCATTTTGATTTTCAGTTAATTCCTTTTTAAATGCTTATGGTTAGTGAGCATGCTACTACTTTGTGGATTGCTTTTAATAATTTATGGTTAATTTATATACAAAATATGGATAATTTTAAATGTATTAGTTTTTGTGACACATTGTAATGTATGTTTTTTGTCTTTCCTTGTAGCTTGTGAATGTGGAGGTGCAAGCAAGTGTATATACGAGGTACCAAATACTAAAACACTATAGAATTAAACACGGCCATATTGGTCAAAAACACGCATATCCATGCATTTACCATCATTGTCCTTGCACTTATAAAACATGGAATGGGCTTAAATGTCATTTGAGTCGTTCGCATATTAGTGTTTTGCCATCTACCAGTACAGAGCATGTTATTTTAACATGTCACTTGTGTCCTGAAAGCCAAATATCAAGCAGTAGAGATTACTTTTTCCATATTGGTAACCATCTCAAGCTTTACGAAACAGTAGAGTGCGTATATAGTGCGTATAGGAATTGTTCTTTCAAAACTAATATATCTTCTACTTTCCGGACACACAAGAATAGAAAGGATTTTCATTGTACATTAAGAGACTTCAAAAATGAACTAGTGAAGAAGAGTGAATTTATCAATGAGCATCAGTTTTCAGATGAGACTGCAGATGAAGGGTCTTCTTACTTTGATTTAAGTAATTTGAGTGAAGCAAGTGAGGGTTTAGAGGAGGCAGTGATTAAAAAACTTGCCTCTGTCTTAAGTTGGAGGTCTATTCTCATGTACCAACATCAGCAATCGACAGTTTACTCAGTGAGCTACATTTTCTTTTTACTTCTACTGCTGTACCTCTGTCACAGAGTTTAACTGTGGATGTTTTGAACAAACATAACATTCAGGTCAGTGCATCACTGTTGAATGAGGTGTTTATAACTTTATATACTGAAAATCCTTTAATTAAATCTATAGGAAAAGGAGGACCACTTTCAACCACATTTAAACACAACCAGTTCTATAAACTGAATTTCAATGTTGTGGAACCGGACGAGTACATTCTAGAGCCACAAACAAATAAAACATTTCAGTATGTTCCAGTGATCAAGTCTCTCCAGCAGCTACTTCCATGTAAAGACATAGTTTGTAAACTTGTTGATTATCATAAAAACTTGCCTTCAAATTCACAACTACTTGCAAGTTTCCAGGAGAGTGAAAATTACAAAAACAATCCTTTTTTTTCAAGTGGAGATTTAAGAATTTCCCTTTGTTTATACATTGACGACTTTGAGGTGTGTAATCCATTGGGAACCTCACGCAAAAAACACAAACTTTGTGCTGTTTATTGGATATTGGGTAACTTGCCTCCTGGTAACTGTTCAGCCCTGTCCTCAATCTACCAAGCATTGTTGTGTAAAAGTGAGTTTGTCAAATCTTATGGTTATAAGAAAATATTTGAGCCTCTGTTGAATGACTTAGTCCTGTTAGAGAATCAAGGCTTATTTGTTCCACTCCTTGGGTCATTTATTAAGGGTACAGTTCAGTGTGTTATTGCTGATAATCTGGGGGCTCACGGGCTTGCTGGATTCATTGAGAGTTTCTCAGCAAAATATTTCTGTTGTTTCTGTACAGCTCAACTTTCTGAAATTAATCAGTATGAAGTAAAAACGGGGACATATAACAGAAGAACATCAGAAGCTCATCAGTATCACATCAAGACAGCTCAAGAACAAGGTGGGAGCTATTTGGGTGTAAAAAAATCTCTCTCATTTTGATCTAGTTTATGGTTACTCTCCAGACATTGTCCACGATTTGTTTGAGGGAATAAATCCTGTCGAGCTATAGCTCAGTGCATTGATGTCCTCATATCAAAAAAGTTTTTCTCTCTTGAACAACTTAATAATTTCATAATTTCTTTTATTTTCCATATAAAGAGGGTGATAAAACAAACCGCCCAACTGTATTACAAAAAAATGCAAATAAAAGAAAGAAACGCACGCTAGGTGGAAACGCCCATGAAAATTGGTGTCTCCTTCGCTTGCTTCCTCTTATCATTGGAGAAAAAGTGCAAAGTGCTCGTGTTCATAGTCTTGAATCCATAGCATATTTGGAGTGGAAAATCTCAGAGCATCGCAAATGTTATCAAGAACTCTTTCCTGGTCAAAAGCTGTTGCCTAAACATCATTTGGTAGAACACTACCCTGAAATGAAAAAAAATTTGGTCCCCTGGTCTCATTATGGACCATGAGATTTGAGGCCAAACATAGTTTTTTTAAATTATTAGGAACATCAAAAACTTCAGGAACATAACTTGCTCATTGGCTATAAAACATTAACTAATGGTTGAAGTCCTTCATGAAAATGTTGTAAGGGCAATCAACCACAAGGATCCAGATGTGACTGCAGTAAATCTTGCCACAAATGTTGTTGATGGCATAAAATACAAAAAGGGGATGATTGTTGTGCATGGATCATGTAGTGGTCTTCCAGATTTTTCTGAAATTATTAATCTGATCATTATTGAAGAAGAGGTATTCCTCATCATTAAAAAACTGACCTCGTGGTGCAAAGAACACTACTGATCTTTTGAACTGCACCCAACAACTGATGTGGCTGTGGTTCAATTGTCAGAGCTGGTTGACCAGTATCCTTTGTGTGACTACCAAGTTGGACACCTACGGATGGTCACTTTAAAAAGACATATTCACATAATGGGTAATTTCAATTAAATACAGCAAAATGTTGTAAATAAAATCTACAGTTCATTTAGGATAAAAATTCTTATTGATGAATTATGGTTAATCATCAATATGTATGTTTTTGTCTTCCAGCATAGAGAACAATGGCTGCAACACTTATTATTATTATTAGATTTGTTTATTTCTTTAGGACAGCGTACAGTCTACATTAAGCCGGAGCAGAGATGCTTGTACCAGATTATAGCTTAACAGCTAATTTCCATCTGTAGTCCTATATTGTACATGTTTTTGGTTGTAGGGGAAACCGGAGTACCCGGAGGAAACCTACGCAGACACAGGGAGAACATGCAAACTCCACACAGAAAGGCCCTGCCATGGATGGGAATCGAACCCAGGACCTTCTTGCTGTGATGCTGGCGTGCTAACCACTTTGCCACTGTGCCGCCTTAGAGTGGTACTTGGACTGGACAACGCATCAAAGTTGACATTGCCCACTGGGATACCAAATTCAGTTGAAGCACTTCAAGAAGAGATACGGACACACTTTGGCTTGACTGAAAATTTCAGACTGCAGTACAGAGACATTGAATTTGATAATGACTTTGTGAATTTGACAGATACAAAGGAAATTAAGGACAAGAGCACTGTCAAAGTTATTTACATCCAAAACAATGCAGCCACTTGCCTTACTCCTGCATCTGCAATGGATGATAGTTCATTGTCCTTGCCAGACACAGACATTTTATCCTCTTCTGAATCTAGCGCATCCGGTTCCTCCCTTCGGTCAAAGAAATGGCCCTCAGACTTTCCAATACCTGACTTTAATTTTGATGTACAGTGCCAGCTTGATAAAGCCAACAAAGCCTATGTCAGCAATGGCACTCTTCTGGACCCAAGTACCAAACTAAGGTCGGATATTTTGGATTCATTGGCATCAGAAATTGTCAATTACAAAGTTTATCCATCAAGTGCCGATTTTGATGATGTTGCTCTTGCTCTCATAACGAAACATCCCTGCTTAAAAGAGACTGGATCTGTGACAGGTTATTATGGTTGGAAAGTCAGTCTTAAGTATAAAATGGCCAATTATTGTACAATATTGAGGAACATAGGCTGCCCAGAAGTCACTATCAATGCAATAATAAAACAAGCGAGGAGATGCAAGTCAACGCCCCAATCTGGTGAAGAAGCCAAGGAAAGCAGAGGTCAACTTGTGTCCTGATTACCCTGCAGGTGAAACTAAAGAGAGCCCTTACTATAGAAGTGAAGAAGAAGAACAATGAACAACTAATTAAGACAAAATGGAGAAAACCTTTGCATACAGACGACGTGAAGTTATTGAAGATATGCCCTTCATTGCAGAATTCAAAATCCGATGGCCAGCTCTCTTCACTGTGCCTGCGGTGAGGATATGAATATAAATGATAATGTTATATTGTAAAATGGTCAACTACTTTAAACTAATTGTTTTTCTTTGCAGATCAATGCCGAGTTTACTCGCATTACCGCTGTTCCACTTGTCTCCACATTCATGAGCCGTCTGGATCATTACTCTGATCAGCTGATGAAGGTTGTAAAAAGAAAAGGCGGGGAAATAGGACAAAGCATCAAGATCGCCATGTTCCATGGGCCAGGTGGGTTTTTTCTTTAAACAATATTGTAACAAAATGTTCTTGGCTGTAAGGATTAACATGATTGAAGACATGATTATTTTATAGCCTCCATTAAAAACAAAAAATTCATGAGTTTAACAAGATAAACATTGAGATAAAAATTTTATATAGCGCTCAACATGCACACAAGGAAGAGCAGGTTGTGTTGCCGATTGATACAGTGATGATGGTTTAATCTCATTTCTCAAAGTACCTCCTCCAAGCCTCAACTCCTCGGTTTCTTCACTGTTGGCCGCCCATAAAGGAAAGGCCTATTGAAAATGCCATCTTTTTTTAAGGGTGTTCATTTTGTCTTAATTTTTTATAGGCTTAAAATATTTATTTTTGTTCAGACAAATATATGTTTTTACTTTACAATAATTTGGATGGATGCTGAACTGCAAGCCTCTCTCATAAGTGTCACCTGTTAATAGTGTTACTGTTTTCTTTATCCAGAATTCCCGAGTTGAAGTCAAGCGAGAATGCATACTCAAAGATCTTACACTCTACCTAAATGAAGATCCTAAAGTCCTTATTAAGGAGTTTTTGGTAAATTTTGAAAACCTAAACCTGTTACTATTCATGGGTCTTTACTGATGTTAAATTTGGACCATTGCCAAAGCAATTAACAATACAAAACATTGCTGTTCTAACTTTTGATACCAAAATCCTCAAAATGGTGTCCATAACAAGAAAAAGTATTGACTTTAACCCTTGAATATCCTGCCTTTTTTTTTTTTTTGATTATTTTTTTTTAAACACATTGAAACATTTTATTGTAATGTTAATATTGGTAGGTTATTTACTAAAACAAGTTAACAATAATGCATTGTTGCTTGACAGTACAAATTAAGAAATCTAATTTAATGTAACTTTGTGGAAATTGACAGGGCATTTCCCTGCAGAGGGATGGCAAAGATATTCTGAAGGTCTCCAGTTGAAGGACTTACCACTAGAAGGCCAAGTTTATATCAAGGGATATACTGCAAATTTCTGTAGGAAAGTATTGAAAGAAGGGTTAAAGTTAAGGCATCTGGACTTAATCTTTAAGGTGAAGGGATTTTGTCTCTTAATTACTTTTTTTCCAATGACTTTTTCAATTCTGAGATCAACTGATACAAGAACTGACAAGAGGAGAGAGGAAAACAACCCCTGAATGGAACAGTGATATTTACAACTCTCCCGAGCCTTTAACGACTCTCATATTAGGAGTTGCATTGCCCTTTCAGAGCTAAAAACTGCGACCAGAAAAGCCTGGTCCAATCAGTGTTTCAGGTCAAAGCTCAGCTCTCTTATCAATTGATCTCAGAATTGATAGTCTCTTGGAATTATAAACGAAAAGTCTTCACCTTGAAAACTGAGTCCAGATGTCTAGGCTTGGACTCATGATGACCAGGATGACTGAGAACCTTCACAGAAATAGTAAAGTATTGTTAACCCTTTAGGTCAGGTTTAGGTTTTAGTAATTTTTGAAGACCAAAATAGTGTATGTACCTTTTTTTTTGTCACACAGAATATAAAAAGTGCAGTAGAGCTTAATCTTTTCTTTTGTTCCCTTTAGGATATAAATGTGATGGAAAAAAAAAAGACCTGGAGCAGGTGGACATGGGAGTGTATAAAATCTGCCATGAAGGCGCAAACCCTGATGACAATGCAGAGGATGTCGACATTATAATTGAGCAATGCACTGTTCTGCAGGACCTGCAAGATGTGGCTAGTGGATGTTCACTTTTTTTCAGACTCATTTACTGCCTCAATTTGAGCTACCCAAAGAAACTGCTCTATACATTTGAGTTTTACCAGAAAGTGCTTATGGGCTTAGATGGCAAAAGACTGTCAAACAAGATACAACTTCTTAAGAACAAACTTTAAAGTTCACACTTTTGCAATTATTGGACACTTCACATTTCATGCTTCAGTTTACAGTTTGAGCAGTTCTGAGCATATCTCTAAACACTAGGTATAACTCGTTGGATATGAAAAGTTAACCTTTTTTGTGCATTTCTTTCCTGCTGAGTAACTGTTTTATGGTTCTTAATTATTATTTTTAATATGTATTAATGTAATTTAGAAAGGGACATCTTGGATTATTTTTTCAGTGGCATATAATGGTCATTGTTTTTTTTTTTTTTTTTTCTGTTTTTAAAGTGGTTTTCAAAATGTGTTTGAACAAGTATAACACTAGGATTACTTTTCAACTCGTTACACTCCATAAGACTGGTGTTTGAGATGGGACAATCAAAAAGTGAATTGTTATGCAGATTGTTTGTTTGATTGGACAAACAGATTACATCGTATAAGGTTCAATACTTACACATTTTTATTGAGGGCATTTTCTTAAATATTAAGATTGATGCAAGAATTTTGGTTCCTGCTACATTTAAAAGGGGAACATGCATTCTAGAATGTTTTAAAGTCTCTTAATGTTATTTGGTGCAACCCTTTGTTTTGAGTGTGCCAGTTTCTAACAACGTTCACAATGCTTTAACAGTGTTTGTAAAGCGGTTTTGTAATAAAATTTTCAAGCAATTTCATTAATCTGACCCAAAATTTATGTGTAACTATTAATTCTGTTTACATAAACATATTAACTATTTTATATTATAATGTACGTTAATCCAAACCAATCCTGTTAATTAGAAAATGTAACTCTTAAGTTGTAGTACCAAAGTAACCACATTACTTTGGATTTATTTAGATTTTATTAGCTCAATTACTTTGGATTTATTAGCAAGTTATGGCTGCAGTTACATGCAACATCGTTTTACATTTAAACAACAGCATTTCATGGAACAAGTTGCCATAACATTTTTAATTAATTCCAACATTTTATTTCTTAGAGTGTACTGTCATTTGAAAAGTCAGTTCAGAAAATGTTCTAGATCCCTGAGGGGAAATTCAGCAGAGTGCTCTTTGAGATTCTTCCTCTGCTTCAGTGTGAGGTGTTGTAGGGAGTGCCTCGTCCTGCACAGGATGGGCCTCGGGTGTCTTTGCTGCTTTAAAAATACTACTTAAAATACTACCACCATTTAATTAGTGCCATTCTTGCTTCAAGTTCCCGTCACATGAGATGATTGTTTGCATTTCCTTATTCTTTTGACATCTCTCACTACGCAGCTTTAATTGACTACTGGCAGTCACACTGTGCCATTAGAAATGTTATGTCTATATGTATAGATACTTGCAGATGAGAGATAACATAACAAGACATGCACAATGGAACACTGTTGTATATCAGACAATACCTTGTACATTAAACACCAACGGGAACTTGAGATGAATGTCATCATGCCAGATGAATCATGGGAAAATGTGGGTACTCAATGTCATAAAGGAATTGGAAGCCAAAACTGGAAAAAAATTGACAGGAAAACAACAGTTTGATTTTTCATTAAAAGCACCAACAGAGATAAATGCTGGACGAAATGTGGCATGAACAGCAACCACACCAGGTATTTTGGGATTGCCCGAAAATGTAAAAATTGAGGTAGAGGATATTGTAAAAACAGATTTCCCAATGGTCCCTCTTGTGTTTTTACTGGACCTGTGTCCTAACTAAGGACTACTTACTAAGGAACAATCTTATTTACTCCATGTCGTTCAGGTCGCATGAAAGATTATTACACTTGGCTTAAGCCCCACTCTCCCACTATCACCCAGTAGAAGCAAAAACTAAAGCAGATTTACTTGATGGAGTGACTGACCTTTTTTTCAAGAAGATGATCGAGAGAATAAACTCTTTCTGACACATTTTAAAGTATATTTGAAACTGTATGCTGTCTCCATGCTCTGCTGTTCTATATTATTATTATTAGGCCCGAGCCGGTGATGACCGGGAGGGCCTATTGTTTTTGCTCAGATTTTTTTTTTTTCCCCAATATGATCCTAAATTTGACCCAGTGAACATGAACGAAAAGTCATTTTTATTGGTCCCAGCCTTCAAGCTCGGCGAAAAATTGATGTATTTGAAGTCGCCGGAAAAAAAAATACGAAAAATGACTCAGTGGCGACCCCTACAAAAGTCAAAATACATTGGACCTATGGAAAGTGAAAGTAACTTTTTTCCAAAAATGAAACTTGGTACATCCATAGGACACCTCAGGGCAAACAGAAAAGTCAAAGACAGTCACACCCTAAACTCAACAGGAAGTCTGTCATGTGGGGTGAAACGCATGGCCACTAAAATCGCACCCCTTGCGCTGAAAGATGAAAATCATTGTGTTTTAATCTAAATGGCCCCAAATTTGGTGAGTATCATCTAGACACGTGTGCCAACCAAAGTTGTGACTTTGTTGTTGATATCTTATCGGGTATGGGTGTGGCAAGCCTGTAACGAGGTGGCCATTTTTGTGAAAATAAAATGTCTCTTAACTCTCAAACGCCTTCTCGGATCGAGTTGGACCCAAAAAGGCGTTTGTGCACATTCATGACCTGAACACAAAGATATGTAAATAAAAGGGTTATCTTTAGAAATGACTCTCCAGCGCCCCCTACAAACTTATAATGGGACCCAAGAATTTAGTTTGTCATAGAGACATAAAATTTGGTACACACATCTCTAATGTCATGACGAGCATAAAAGCCAATGACAACCACCCCCTATCTATAAATGTGTTGCCATAGCAACGTCCCAAAAACGTGGAAAAAGTCAATTGGAAGTGAAAATTTTAGTTTATCGTAGGCAAATGAAACTTGGTACACACATCCAGCATGGGCTTATGAACAAAAAAGCCAATGGGGACCACACCCTATCACACACGGGAAGGCAGCCATTTTGAATTGAAAATGTGAACCGACTTAAAATACACCTCTTTTTTAAAAGAACACAGACAATAGCTGCTTCATTCCACAGATACCAAACTTGGGCAAAATGAGCTAAACACATGTATGTAAAATAGACAGGCGTTTTTCTTGTCGTTTTCGCTCGAGTTATATATTTTTTTTATTATAATTTGGTATATTTTTTTTAATTATAATTTTTCTGCAAAATGATCCTCAATTTGACTCAGTAAACGTGCAACTTAAAGTCATTTTTATTGGTCCCAGAATTAAAGCTCGGCGAAAAATTTATGTATTTGAAGTCCCCGAAAAGAATAAATGAAAAATGACTCGGTGGCGACCCCTAGAAAAGTCAAAATACATTGGGCCTATGGAAAATGAAAGTAAATTTTTCCAATGTAGAAATACAAAACTTGGTACATCCACAGGACACCTCAGGGCAAACAGAAAAGTTTATTACAGCCATACCGTAAACTCAACAGGAAATCTACTATGTTGGGTGGAATGCGTGACCACCTAAATTGCACCCCTTGTGTCTAAAGGCTTTTCATCTAAACAGCTCCAAATTTGGTGAGTATCATCTAGACACGTGTGCAAAAAAAGTTATCAATTTGTTTTTTGATATATTTGTGGCTATGGTCGTAATGAGTCTGTGAAGAGGCAGCCATTTCTTTGGGAAATAAATGCCATTTCCCAATTGCCAGGATCCTTCCT
Source organism: Perccottus glenii (assembly GCA_024416835.2). Taxonomy (NCBI): domain Eukaryota; kingdom Metazoa; phylum Chordata; class Actinopteri; order Gobiiformes; family Odontobutidae; genus Perccottus; species Perccottus glenii. Next base: position 2,959,298 of record CM044561.2, read on the forward strand.
TTAGAGGAGGCCCCTCCAGAGCCACGGCTAGAGTCTTAGAAAACTCCTCAGAATCCTTTGAAACTTGTAACCTTGTACTTTTAGACAAGTTATATTTACATTTTTCCTTTTTAAACAGGGGGGTGCAGCGATTCCTGAGTCATCTCAAATCTCCAGCCAGTACTTTGTTTTTCTCGCCTTAGCCCAAGCATAATCTATTATTTTCAAAGGTTCAGACAGCTCCCAGGAAAACCAGGGATTGTGGAGACCTTTAACTCTAAATTACAAGGTGGTGTAGCAGGCCCCAGCAGTAACACAGGCCCGGTTATTTGACATTACCGTGAAGTTTACGCTTTAAAGCACGAAATGCAATCCTCCGAGTGCATGTGTCCCCGCGGTCTCAAGGGAGGCGAGGGCCTTTATCGCCGCTTGCGGCTTTAATTATTATTGAACCTGTCAGGATGAACCCAGTCTTAACACGTACTGTTTTGTTGTTTTGTTATGTAAATTGCCTGTATTATTGCTCCTTAAGGCAATAAGTAAATTACATACTCATCTGAGAAAATAAAGAGCCTCATCCACAAATACCACAAAAGACTTCAAGTGTCATTGATGTTAAAGGTGGCAATAATTGGTATTAAGAACTGGTATGCAAACTTTTGATCAGGGTCATTTGGGTAGTTTCTGTTGTCATTATGATTCAAAAAGAGTAAACACAGTTGTTTGACAATAAATGGCTTCACCCAACCACTAACTATGAGTGAAAAGAAAAGTTTTTGTGTTATCATTTATAATTTCTGAAAAAAATCACTAATTCTGCCAGGCTAAATAAACTTATGAACACAACTGTATACAGGGACAGGTTTCTCTGTGTTCATGTAAACGCCATATTTATTTATTTGGAACCCCATTAGTTTCCACGAGTGGTCGTTAATCTTCCTGGGGTCCATTTTACAATATCAAAACATATTATACACAATCACATTACACTTTTTACAATATATTATCAAAAGAATAAATACACTTCAATTTGAGTCGTTACACTTAGTTTTCATTACAAATCATACATTTTACCATCTTTTTAAAATAAGATCTGTTGCTTATTTGTCTTGTACACATTGACAGTTGATTCCAAGCTACTGAGGATCTAAATAGTACAGTTTGACTGTGCAAAAGGAACAACTAAATCACCAGAGCTGACCTGCCGAGTCATATGTTGGTGGCAATACCCACTGAACAACAAGTTATCCACAAAAAATCTGGGGTTGTTTTTATAGATGGCATTATGCATGTAGCACAGAAGACTTATCTTTAATTTATCCTGTACCTTCAACCAAACTAATATAGTGTGCATCTCATTCACACCGGTCCTTATGAACAGCCAAGAGCAACTCTGGCTGCTCTATTCTGAGCAAGTTGAAGTTTTTTCAATTGCTCCTGAGTAGCACTGGACCAAATATCTGAGCAGTACTCCAGGTGTGACAAGACCAAAGGCTGGACGACTGTTCTCATGATTGAGGGTGGACAAAACGGCACACACTTCCTAGCTAAAGCAATGGCTCTGCCCATCCTAGAAACAATATACTGTGATTTATCTGATCAGTCCATGAGAGCTGATTATCCAGCTTAACACCCAAGAGTTTAGTTTTAGTAACCTGCTCCACCAAAGTTGTATCAATAGTCAAATTTAGGTTACAAGGTTTATTTAACAAATGTTTAGTACCAAAAACAATACATTTGGTTTTGGAAATATTTAGAACTAATTTGTTCAAATTAACCCAGTTAATAATCAAATTTAATTGGTTTTGTAGGTTCATACTTAGATCGGTTATTGAAGGAGCTGCACAAAATAAACTTGCAAACAGTACAACTTCTGCATTTCTAACAACATGGGGCAAATCATTCACAAAATTTTAAAATAAGAATGAACCCAGACAGCTGCCCTGTGGAATACCACATGATATACACTTACTATCAGAAAAACTACCATTAAAAAATACTTGCTGAGTTCTACCATAGAGATAACTCAGTGAAGCAGACAATTGTGAGAATCCATAATACTTGAGCTTTGACAACAAAATATCATGGTCAATTACAACAAATGCAGCTGTAAAATCTAAAAGTACTGCACCAACAAGTCTTTTATCCTGCATATATGTAAGCCACTGATCAACCATATGCACTAATGCAGTACTAGTTGAATGGCCTGGTCTATAGGCATGCTGTGAACTCTTTAGCAATTCATTTAATGTAAAGTACTCTAGCATTTGATTAAAAAGTAACCTTTCAAATATTTTGCTTAATACAGGAAGAATGTGAATTGGTCTGCAATTAGAAGAAGTAAACCCCGCCTTATCATCCTTAAGTAAAGGCACAATTTTAGACTGTTTCCATAACTTAGGAAACACTTCGTTGAGAACTGAGCTATTAAAGATGTGACATATTCGTTTGCACAAAATATTTGCAACAATTTAAAAAATGTTGCCATCAAGATGATCAGTACCAGGCGTTTTCTCATCAGGTAAGGAGAGAAGCAACTCCTTAACGTTGTCCTCACTACAAGTCTTAAATGACAGGGAGCAAGTTTTCCCTCTCATAATAAATCGAACATTGTCACAAGGAGATTCAATATCTTGCATTGTCATACAAGATCTTAATTGTTCTACTTTGCATATAAAAAAATCAGTCAAATGATTGGCAATATCACAAGGTTTACCAATAATGTCACCATCATTAGTCTCCATGTACATATTCAAATTATTTGACTTTCTACACATCAATTCCTGTAATACTTTCCACAATTGTTTGCTATCTTTCCTAGAATTTGAGATTTTTTGATTTTATGCTTTCTTTTTTATGTTATTTAGTTTTGTAGCTTTGTTTCTCAACTTGCGATAATGTGCTCTGTCTACATCACATTTTGACTTGAAGGCCACATCTTTGACATTATCCCTTTGCCTCATGAGGGACAGTAGCTCTTCATCTAACCATGGAGCACTGTTGATTTTTAGAGATCTTTTCCGGAGAGGTGCATGTTTATCAACTATTTTACTGAAAGTGTCCATAAAAATGTTGAGAGAAGCATTAACATCCTCCTCATGAAGAACTGCAGACCACTTTGAGTTATTGACCTCATCAACAAACAATCTGGGATTAAAGTTTTTATACGATCTACGATGCATGATTCTTCCACCAGATTTGGGAATTTTCATCATTATTGAAATTGCTATCAAGTTATGATCACTGCATCCAACCTCTACAGAAACAGCTTGTGAACATAAATCAGGAACATTAGTAAAAATATGATCTATGCATGTTGATTTAGACGTATTATGCATAGCAATTCTTGTGGGTTGTGTCACCACTTGTTTGAGATTAAATACAGTAGCCATTGTAACCAACTTTTTATGCAATGAGCACTTTTTTGAAAACCAGTCAATATTAAAATCCCCAAGCAAGAAGATATCCTTATTTTGATCTGAAACCATGTCCATATTTTCACATATTTTTTGTACATACTCTACATTTGAGTTTGGAGGTCTATAGCAGCAACCAACCAAGAATGGCTTATTGAAAGGAAGATTAATCTGTAACCATATTATTTCAATATCTCTGCACATTAAATCTGATTTATATATATAGTTTTATATATAGTTTTATTTATATAGCGCCTTTCCAGAGCTCAAGGACGCTTTACATATCAATTATTCATTCACTCCACAGTCACACACTGGTGGTAGTAAGCTACATCTGTAGCCACAGTTGCCCTGGGGCAGACTGACAGAGACGTGGCAGTCATTCCGCGCCTACGGACTCTCCGACCATCACCATCAACATTCTAACACATTCATACGAGGCAAGGTGGGTTAAGTGTCTTGCCCAAGGACACAACGACAGTATGAACTGTGGGGAGAGCGGGAATCGAACCTACTACCTTCTGGTTGAAGGACGGCCGCTCTACCACTGAGCTACTGCCGCCCCATTGTTTTGATTTAATTGTAGCAACAATATTCTCCTTTATATAGAACACAACTCCCCCACCATTTTGATTTCTATCTCTTCTATATAATTTGTACTTATCAACAGTAAGCTGTGAGTTCCCAAAACTGTCGTCTAGATGTGTTTCAGATACAGCTAAAACATGAATATTTTCTGTTAAGCAGATTCTTGTGATTTCATGAACCTTGTTTCTAAGACTGTATTTGTTTAAATGAGCTAAAAGTAACCCTTTCTTTGACAAATTTACAAATAAAGATGACATGTTTACAAAAGATTAAGAACATCAATGAGACACAAATTGAGTTGGATATTAAACAAAGTCCATTATTCTCTTTGTCCAATGGCAGGCCAAATAATACGTTTGTCATACCTTAGACTGGCTCTTTCACCTTTTTCTCTGGCTGCTTTCAGTTTAGGCAGCAATTCCCTTCTCCTTTGCTGCACCACGTCTGAAAAGGCTTCATTGATGTAAATATTTGTGCCCTTTAATTTCTTCGCAGAAAAAAGGATGCGCTGGCCATCTTTAAATCTCAAAAACTTAACAACAAATTTCCTGTTTTCTTCCTTCCTGGAACTGGCCCATCCGATGTGCTCGCTCAATCTCAATTTTTGTACCAGCGAGACCCAAATTCTCAAATAGCACTTGTTGAATCTTGATTTCTAGACCACTTGCAGTTTCGCCCTTTTCCTCTGCAATCCCATCAATTAGAAGACTGATTATCAATGTAGTCCAACTTATTAAATAACTCATCCATTTCCTACCTTGACTTTGCAATACTGCTTTCAAATGATTTGATTTTTACATCTATGTCTGTATATCCTTTTGTCATATCTTCCATGATGCCTTGAGTAAATTGTAGACTTGTTTTCAACTCCTGGACATCCCTGATAACACCATCCAACCTTTTTGTGTTTCCATCCATGATTATTTGAATAAAACTCTTAAAGTTTTCTTGTTGCTGTTGTAGCATGTCCTTGTAGAATTCTTTCTACTGATCCAGTAACTGGGTCAGTGTACTCATGGTCACAACAACATCATCATCAGGCATTGATTTAGATTTAGGCGGCATGATTACTCACTCTTACCACGATGTACCAAGTTAGATGTTAATGTGAGGATAACTCTTCAGGCCTAGCAAGGCCCGAAGCCTCCAAAGCGTGGTTCAAACTGATTGCAAATTACAAAGTTCTTTACAACTCATTGTTCTCAAAATCCACTGTATGCAATCAAAGTGCATATATTAGGCAAATCTCAAACTTGATGTAATGGTCCTTAATGCGATTAAGTCAATTTTTAATAGATTGTAAGCAGCCAAGAGCTCAGAGAAAAGGCATGGCAGCCATCTTGAGCATACGAACAGACTCATCATATCTCGCCATATCTCGAATATGGTGTTAACCGGGATATGCCTCAAAACCGAGAAGCTCAAGAGTGTAAATGCACTCAATGTGACATGGGCCCCAGATAATGTCCAGAGGGGACATGTTTAAAATATCATAAACAATTGTAAATATCCCATTTATGGAAATTTTAAGACCATTGTTGAACCTATAACATCTGGAAGATAACAGTATTTTTACAGTATCTTTTACCTGCTTTAATTGAACCCTGGTTCATTTCCTCAGATTTCCCCATTTCCTTCAGTAAACCTGAATTACTTTGTGCAAACTGTTAACCTCACCATGCTGGAGTAGTTCCTTTTTTCACAAATCTCTGCTTGTGCAAAGGAGGAAGGAGAGAAAGAGATTGCTCACTTATCACTTTTGTCTGATCTAAATTTTTAATCTTAGAGAGCAGTTACAACACATCTGGAAACAAAGCGCGTGCTGATCCCAAATGTCAAGCGCCCAGCGAGATGGAGGGCGTTATGGTGCGACAGCTGTGCAGCCGCCGCAGCTCCGGGTATTTAATGGAGCTATAGGTGCATTATGCAAATGTGTAAATGATAACCCTGACTTATTTTTCCAGATAAATCATTTTTCTTTACATTTCTGGGAAGATATATTATATTGTAATCACAAACAACCATTTATATGTTCTGTTTAGATTTGCCCATGTTAAACTTCTGAAAGCTTCTCTCTTTTCACTTCATGTTTATATTATGAAATGTTAATTTACAAAGATAATATGGTCCTATACAGGGCATGTCCTGAGAGTCATGTGTTCAGAGGAACAAAAGTGCGAAAGAACACATCAGGTGGATAGTTAATGGGTAGAAGTCAGCTGTGGCTGACGTAGTAAGCCTTTCGTAATAGCTCACAATTGCTTGGCAGTTAACAGAAGCCAAAACAAATATTGCAGTCTACTTTCGCCCTGGCATTGTTAATAATCCCTCCACACACAATGATAACAACACTCACCATTGCGATGGGGATGATGGCCTGGATGTCCTTCTGCACCACGGTCAGCTCGGTCACCACTTTGTCCGAATCAGACGTCGGGCTCTGGCCTTTGTAGTCGATGTTCCAGTTGATCCTCCGGGTCACTGACAGACTGGTGAAGTTCTCCATCTCAAAGTCCAGCTGCATCACCTCCACGTTGCCCAGCACATCCCTGTAAACACAAACGGATCCCACATTCAAGTGTTAAACACAAGGCTCATAGGGAAGCATTTGTTTGTGGTAATTAACTTTTCGGGAGAGGCTTTAATTATTCAACATGCCATTTAGGGAGCTGTCCACAGAACTCGGCAGTTATTTTTAGTTTCCTTTCCACCAGAGCTGAACCTCAAATTAATGCATTCCTTACACAACACTGGCAGCTCTGCTGTAGTCACAGTGATAGTGTCTTTTTAAGGCACATGAAAATAATGGATAGAGTAGGCAGTACTTAAATATACTTCGATCACCTTCTAAAAATAATGCATGTCAGAGACAAAAGAATATAATCTCCACACTTTCAAAGACTGATCTGATCATTCCGGTTGCCACGGTTGGATTCTGAAGGGGAGAAAGTGTATAAATATTCAGTTGGAGCCACTCAGGAGTCAAAGGCCCTCAAAAGTAAACCCATTTCACAAATTTAATCCATCTCAAACCACTTTCCCGTTGGAAAAAACAAACAAACAAAAAACTGTTTAAACCCACTAACAGTCACTATTTGACAGCAATAAGAAAGTAAATGTTGATTCAGCAACTGCAGCTACTGTGTGAAAGCTAGAGATGTGTTAAAAAACTCTTTTGCTACAAAGGAGGCTGGTTTACTCTCCACTGTAGGGGTATGTTACACCTACACACAATAAACCTAATATTATGTATTTGTAATTTTTAAAGGTAATAAACTCACAATTATAATCTAGTTTTAATTAGGTTATTGTGTTTGTAGAAATTCAGTTCTTACGCTTGCAGTAGGCAAAAGTTATTAAGTTTGTGGGTGTAACAGGGTATGATTGAGTTTCTGTCAGATCCACTCCGTTTCTCTCAGGGATCTGCTCCACTTCTCTCCTCCCTCCTTCACCTCATCACTGCCACCTGTTCCAAGCACCTGCAACCTATTGTCATCAGTGAAGTATTTAACACTAGAAGTCCCAGAGATTTGTAACCCTCCTTTAGCCAAGTGGAAGCTAACTGGCTAGTCTTTTGGCTATCATTAGCATCAATTCATGTGTAAATATGGTCATTACCTGAGCAATCTGCAGGGGGGTTGGGGGTGTGTGTGTGAATGGTTGCTGGTGGCTTGTTTGTATGTGTGGGGGAGGGAGGGCTGCTAAAAGCAGAGAACTCGGCAGGCCTTGGAAATGATCCTGAGTGAAGTAAACCCTTGTGACTCAGATGGAGAAGACATAGAACTTCAGCCGGATTCAGACTCAGAGCTGTCTGATCTGTCTTCAGGTTAAGTTTCATTTCATATTATTTCCTATTTAATTTCAAACCAGTAAGTGGAAAACACCAAAAAAGCAGAGTGGAGTGACATAAATATTTGCTCTGCCTTTTTTGTATTGTCCACTTTTTTGTTTGTACTACTTAGCAGACATTCACTGCCATCTGAAGTGCAAAACATTATTAGTTATTTCTTTGCTTTAGTTGTATCTTTTTATTTAGGAAGATATTTCAGACATTATTCCGATACAGAGAAGGAGATACTGGAATTATTATTAGTATCTATGCATGCATTTGTGATATCATTTGACTTTTCCATTGCTCACAATTTGAATTTGTTCACAATGCAGATGAGGAGACTGCTCCTCAACCAAAAAAGAGAGCCCGTCTGACAGAGACAGCGAAAGATGGCACAGTGTGGCGTGAAGAACAGGTGGGGACGCGTCTCCCTTTCACCCCAATCAAAGCGTACGCTGCAGATGGAGAGCCAATGGCTAAGGCCAGGAAAAGTATCTCGAGTCACCTTCAGAGCTTCCTGTGTTTCATCACTCTTGACATGCTTCATAGTTTTCAAGAATGGACTATTCAACATGCACAGGAAACTGAGCATGTTCATTGGTTCATGGCCCTCCCTGAACTAATGGCATTTATTGCAATTGTCATCTTGCGGGGGCTTACCAAGGTTCCATCACTACGTGACTGCTGGTCAGCAAACCTGGGAAACCCACATATCATTGGAACAATGCCGCAAAACCGCTTCCAAGACATCATGCGACACCTACGCTTTGATGACAGGTCCACCCGGAGTGATCGCGCAAAGACTGATAAGTTTGCTGCAATTTCCAGTGTGTGGGGATCATTTGTCAGCAATTGCATCACGTCCTACAACCCTGGTCTACATATCACCGTTGATGAACAGCTTTTCCCGTCAAAGACTCGCTGTTTCCTGCAGTATATTGCAACTAAACCTGACAAGTTTGGGATCAAGTTTTGGGTGGCTTGCGACCTAAAATCCAAGTACATTTGTAATGTCCTCCCATATCTTGTCAAGGATACCACCAAAAGGAAGCCAAACACTGTCACCCTTTACAACACCACAAAGTGCGGCGTGGATGTGATGGACCAGATGGTGCGGGAGTACACTGTCCGCACAGGGACACGGCGCTGGCCAGTTGCCGTGTTCTATAACATGATTGACATGGCAGCACTGAATGCGCATGTGCTGTATCAAGCATGCACCGGAAGGCAGGAAAGACGGGTGGACTTCCTGGTGGAGCTTGCAAGAGAGTTGGCTAACTCTCATATGTGTGCGAAGAAGGCAAGAAACGAACAATTGCTTCGGACACAACCCTCCACACCTAGCCCTGGAAAAAGAGCCATGTGTCAGGTCAAACACCAATGCAAGAACAATCATGCCACTGTGCGATGTGTTCACTGCTCCAGATACACATGTGGTAAATGCAGACGGGAGATACCATGGCAGTGCCAGGCTTGTGAGTGATTGATGGAATGTACTCACTCACTTTTTAATATTATTTGTAAATATGTGTACAAATGGTTGGTTTCTTTATTTTATTTTGTACTATTTTTATCAATAAATCTCAGCAACAAAGGAAAAAAAAACATGTGTGTTGATTTCTCCCAAAGATGGCAAAGTGAAACACAAGTTTCCTTGAAGTGGCTCCTGCGGGTTTTATAGGTAGAAAAGCCAAATGGCTGCTCTCTGGGACATCTAGTGTTAAACCTCTCCTGTCCACCTCTTCTCTGCCAGATCTTATAGCATGCATCATGTGAATAGCCAGCCCTTGTGCCAGCCCTTGTGCCAGCCCTTGTGCCAGCCCTTGTGCCAGCCCTTGTGCCAGCCCTTGTGCCAGCTCTTGTTCCAGCTCTTGTTCCAGCCCTTGTTCCAGCTCTTGTGCCAGCTCTTGTTCCAGCCCTTGTTCCAGCCCTTGTGCCAGCCCTTGTTCCAACCCTTGTTCCAGCCCTTGTTCCAGCTCTTGTTCCAGCTCTTGTTCCAGCCCTTGTTCCAGCTATTGTTCCAGCCCTTGTTCCAGCCCTTGTTCCAGCCCTTGTTCCAGCCCTTGTTCCAGCTCTTGTTCCAGCCCTTGTTCCAGCCCTTGTTCCAGCCCTTGTGCCAGCCCTTGTGCCAGCTCTTGTGCCAGCCCTTGTTCCAGCCCTTGTTCCAGCCCTTGTGCCAGCCCTTGTGCCAGCCCTTGTGCCAGCTCTTGTTCCAGCCCTTGTGCCAGCCCTGGTTCCAGCCCTGGTTCCAGCCCTGGTTCCAACCCTTGTGCCAGCCCTTGTGCCAGCCCTTGTGCCAGCTCTTGTTCCAGCCCTTGTGCCAGCCCTTGTTCCAGCCCTGGTTCCAGCCCTGGTTCCAACCCTTGTGCCAGCCCTTGTGCCAGCCCTGGTTCCAGCCCTTGTGCCAGCCCTTGTGCCAGCTCTTGTTCCAGCCCTTGTGCCAGCCCTGGTTCCAGCCCTTGTTCCAGCCCTGGTTCCAGCCCTGGTTCCAACCCTTGTTCCAGCCCTTGTTCCAGCCCTTGTGCCAGCCCTTGTGCCAGCCCTTGTGCCAGCTCTTGTGCCAGCCCTTGTTCCAGCCCTTGTTCCAGCCCTTGTGCCAGCCCTTGTGCCAGCTCTTGTTCCAGCCCTTGTGCCAGCCCTTGTTCCAGCCCTGGTTCCAGCCCTGGTTCCAACCCTTGTGCCAGCCCTTGTGCCAGCCCTTGTTCCAGCCCTTGTGCCAGCCCTTGTGCCAGCCCTGGTTCCAGCCCTTGTGCCAGCCCTTGTGCCAGCCCTTGTTCCAACCCTTGTTCCAACCCTTGTTCCAGCCCTTGTTCCAGCCCTGGTTCCAGCCCCAGCTCGGTCCCAACCCTTGTTCCAGCTCTCTCTCTAGTCAAGTCGGTCCCCGGCTTGACTCCAGCCCTCGGCCCAGTTCTACAGCTCGGTCTCGGTCCTCGGCTCAGTTCCAGCCCTCGGTCCAGCTCTCCGGCTAGGTCCCAGTTCCCGGCTCGACTCCAGCCCTCGGCCCAGTTCTATAGCTCGGTCTCAGTCCTTGGCTTAGTTCCAACCCTCGGTCCGGCTCAGTCCCAGGTCCCGGCTCAACCCCAGTCCTCAGCTCAGCTCTCCAGCTTCTTGTCAATATCTTTGTCTGGTTGCTTTAATAAAGAAACACTTGCCTTCACTGTCTTTGAGTGTTTGTGTCCTCAGTCCTTCCACAGTTTCATTTGGTTTAATTTTTAAAAGGAGCACAATGTGTCCCCAAAAAAGTACTGTACTACTTTAATTTTATTTGATTAGGACAGAGCCTGTTGATGAACATACATGAGACACAACCACATGAATGTTAACATGCCAGATTGTAGCCGTAGGCTAATTTCCATCCGTTGTCCCAACATTCACATCATTCACCAGAGCAACAATCACACACCAGTGCTGTGCCACTGGAGGCAAGGAGGGTTAAGTGTCTTGCCCAAGGACACAACAAAAGTATGAACTGTGGGGAGAGCGGGAATCGAACCGCCAACCTTCCGGTTGAAGTACGACTGCTCTACTACTGAGCCACTGCACCCTACTACTTTAACAATATAATATTCAAAGATTAAATACTAATTGATGTACTTATTCAGATACAAAGCCTTTGTTTTTTTTTTGTTTTTTTTTCCTTCAATAGCCATTTCCGGTTCAGACAGAGTTGGCGTCTTATGGTTTTTACCTTACATTAAAAACACTGTAGTCTGCCGTCACTGCTTTCCTAGAACCTGTCTAGAACCTTTGCCCTAAAATGTAACTGCCATGACTATGAATTTAAAGTTTAGAAATCTGGGAGTAAAATCAGTTTACGGATATCTCCAGCCTCTCACACTTTTAACAATTTTTTATTTTTTATTTTTATTTTAAAATGACACTTCAAATAAAATTTTTCATATAGCCCTTTCCAAACGTCCCTGGAGGATGTCAGGGGACTCTCCACCAGACTTTCTTCTGACCTGTGTGTTCACTGTATAAAAAGTTTGTCCTTTGGATGTGTGCAAAGTCTGATGCTTCTTTGCTCCGTGAACTTCTATAACAATGCATCATCATAGTGCATTTTAAGCTTTCATCGGGGCGCGGCTCTGCTGCTGACCCAGTGTCTCATCTGTCTGTCTTGTGTCCTGTGATTTTTTTTGTTTTAAGTGATTGAGCCCGCATTCTCTTTGTGGCAAAATGAAGTTCAGCGTTGGCTTGTTATTTTGCTGGCTGTGTGCCTTCTCAGTGGTTTAATCGCCGAAGTATGGAGTTTATATGGAAACGCCGGAATCCTCACCTACATGCGGGACCAGCTGTTGTCACTCAGACACGCAATCAAACTGGAGGACTCTGGTCTGGAGCTGCTGGTCAAAGATTCGCAACTCAAAAACATTGGAACGCGAAAAGGGACTAAAATAAAGAAAAGAGGATCAAGAGGAGGAGTGAGAGAAAGACTGAGGAGGCGCGGCAGCAGACATCCCCTACCGGTAATAACTTTCTCTAATGTTCGCTCTTTGAGCAACAAGATGAATGAACTGATCGCTAAAGTACAATATGATAATGAGTTCCGACAGAGTAATCTCATCTGGTTTACGGAAAGCTGGTTGAAAGAGGAGACGTCAGACCCCAACTTGCCGGGTTATACACTTATTCGGGCTGATAGAGACATTAATTCGTCTCGGAAATCTATTGGTGGTGGTTTGTGTCTATATGGACACACGTTGGGCTACCCAGTACACCGTCCGGGAACGTGTGTGCACACATGACTACGAAATCTTTGTTGTCTCATTTCGCCCCTTTTATCTCCCGAGGGAGTTTGGACAGATCACTATTATACTGGCCTATGTACCTGGGCCGGATTTTGTGGGAGCTGCAGCCAGGATAGCAGAGAGCTACAACACCGCCCTGTCCCGTGCAGTCAGTCAACCTGTCCTGTTAATCGGGGACTTTAATTCCTGTGACCTGTCTGATCATCTACCCACTTTACATCAATATGTAGACTGTCCCACCCGCCTGGCACGTACCTTAGATAAGTGCTATGGCAACATACTAGACGCCTATAAGTCCATTTGCAGGCCTGCCTTGGGGAAATCTGACCATAATGTCGTCCACCTACTTCCACGTTACAGAGCTAAGTTGCGACGGGAAAAGACTGTGATTAAGGAAATTAAGATCTGGACTGAGAACTGTATGGAGGAGATGAAATGTGAGCTGGAGACTACTGACTGGTTATTTCTTAACTCATGTGACACACCTCATGAACTAATTGACACTTTTACATTCTATTTGTTGTTTAATGAAAGTAAAATCACTCGAACTAAAATTGTTAGAATATTTCCTAATAACAATTTATGGATGTCTAGTGATCTTAAGGAATGTATTCAGGAGAAAAAACATGCTTTTAAAAATGGTAATATTGAATTAGTCAAGAAAAAAAGAAGCAAACTAAGATCGAAACTGAGTAAAGCAAAAATAGAATATAAGGATAAAGTTGAATGTCATTATTTCTCAGGAAATGCTAAGAAAGCATGGGAAGGTTTAAATGTGATGATGGGTCGGGAAACTAAGCAAAACCATACCCCCCGTCACACTCCTCTCCATCTTTTGCAAATGATCTAAATGTATTTTTCAGTCGTTTTGACAAAAATGATTTTAGTGCTGAACGTGATAGTGTGTGTAGGTCCATTTCGGGATATGTCCCTATTACACTGAATGAATATGATATTATAGCCAGCCTGTCCAGTATTAAGCCCAACTCAGCCCCGGGGCCAGATGGCCTGAGAGGGAGAGTTTTAAAAGAAAATGTCCATGAACTAAAAGGTATTGTGCTGGAGTTATTCCAGTACTTGCTTAATTCCGTAACAATGCCCAAATTATGGAAAATATCCTATATTGTGCCTATTCCAAAAACCCTGGAGCCACTGTACTAGAAGATTTCAGGCCCATTGCCCTTACTTCCATCTCAGGAAAATGTTTTGAGAAAGTTATAAGCAAACATATTACAGCATCAGTTTCTAACAGCTTAGATCATCTCCAGTTTGTTTACAAAATGATGAGGGGAACCGATGACGCAACTGTCAGTATGTTTCACACCCTGGCAAAGCACCTTCAAGCCCCCTCCCACCTTGCTAGGACCCTGTTTATCGATTTTACATCTGCCTTTAACAGCATGCAGATCCACACCCTGCTGCAGAGACTTATCGATATAGGAGTAAATGGTGGTATTATCCACCTCGTAAGGGACTTCCTCTCTGACCGCCCTCAACAGGTTCTGGTTAATAACACTCGGTCTGACATCCTTGTGCTTAATACAGGCGCCCCACAAGGGACTATTCTATCCCCATTACTCTTCTCCATTTATACAAACGAATTCCAATTAGATTTGGAAAATTTTCGTTTGTTCAAGTATGCAGATGATATGGCCCTGATTGCTTTATTAAAGAGGGGGGACATAGTTGGAGAGGAAGTATATAGAGCACATGTGTCATCTATAGTCTATAAGAATCTGATAGAGAGTATTCTAACCTTTAACATGGCGATGTGGTATAGTAATTTAAACGTAAAAGGGAGAAGTAAGCTGCAGAGAATAGTTAACCTCGCCTCAAAAATCATAGGGACAAGTCAGAAACAATTAAGTTCCACGTACGAGGAAGTTCTCAGGAAAAAAGCTTTTAAAATAGCAAATGATCCAACTCATCCACTCAATAGGGAATTTGAACTCCTTCCCTCTGCCAGACGTTACAAAGTACCTAGGGCAAATCGTAATATTTTTAAAAATTCTTTATTCCTAATGCAATTCGGACGCTGAACAACACGTCCCGCTGATGTATTGTAACGTAATTGCTACTGCTGTACTGCATTTTGCCCTGAAGATGTCTGTGTGTTAGTCTTGTTGTTCTTGTTGTTTGTGTTGTTGTTGGTTTGATTGTTGTTTTTATGAGACCGAAGGCAAATTTCCACATTGTGGACAATAAAATGAAAATGAAATAAAAATGAAATGAAATTGTTCAAGACTCATAACCCTCAGAAAATGTGAGTGGGCTATGTTTACAATGTTGGTCCTTCTGATAAGGTTCAGAGGATAGTGCATGAATGTACAATAAACAAATAATTTGTTCAGGAAAGACTTTTTTTATTTTTAATAGAAATTCCTTGACATAAAAAAATGATAAAATACATTGCTTCTCTGAGGCTGGGCAGTTCTCACCGTATGCCCATAAAAATATAATATAATATAAAGTACCAATCAAAAGCCTACTGTTATAAACCAAAAACTGTATGTATCAATGTACTCTGGTCCTGGTCTTGACCTGGTTTTAGTTACTGTTGTCTCAAATACAAAACTACCTGTGACAACAATCCCAATCACTTCAATCACATTAGAGAACAAGTGTCCTTGAAAGCAGCAGACCAAGCCCAGTTAGTTAAACCTGTAATAAAATGCTGCAGATGTGAAGAATCCACTCAAGAAGCCTTTTGCCTTGAACATAAGGTTCTTGGTTCTTGTAACTGCCTTGTGGCACTTTGATCCGTTGAACTCTGCCTGTTAATCAGTTCAAACAGATCTCTGATCAAAGAATGAATCCCCACAAGCTCCAAAAAAGCCCAGAGCAGCAGCTCTTCAAACCTTTTGTGTGCTTATTCATACAGCATCATTAACTTGATAAGAACGTCTCAAAACTTGACAGTGTGTTTACTTTAGCTCTTGTCTTTTCTGGCTCACAATCACATTCATTTACATTTCCACCTCCTTCTGCTTTCATTTTTTGTAACATCTTTGTCTAACTTCATTTTAAACTGATTTACTATTAAAGCCTGCCGGAACCAGCTTTGTTTGAACAATAGTAAATAAGCAGCTCAGCTTGATGCAGGCCTTTACTTCCTCCTTCTGTGCGTTAAGTTGTATATGATTTTTGTCCAAGATAAAGTGCATAAGCTCTATATGGCTTAAATTTGCAGTTCCTTATATATACAGTCAGGTCCATAATTATTGGAACATCAACACAATTCTTATCTTTTTGGCTCTATACACCACCACAATGGAATTGAAATGAAACAAACAAGATGTGCTTTAACTGCAGACGTTTAGCTTTAATCTGAGGTATTTACATCCAAATCAGGTGAACGCTGTAGGAATTACAACAGTTGTATATGTGCCTCCCACTTTCTAAGGGACCAAAAGTAATGGGACAGATTAACAATCATAACTCAAAGTTTCACTTTGTAATATTTGGTTGCGTATCCTTTGCAGTCAATTACAGTCTGAAGTCTGGAACACATAGACATCACCAGACGCTGGGTTTCATCCCTGGTGCTGCTCTGCCAGGCCTCTACTGCAACTGTCTTCAGTTCCTGCTTGTTCTTGGGGCATTTTCCCTTCAGTCTTGTCTTCAGCAAGTGAAATACATGTTCCATCAGATTCAGGTCAGGTGATTGACTTGGACATTGCATTCCAACATTCCACTTCTTTCCCTTAAAAAACTCTTTGGTTGCTTTTGCAGTATGCTTCGAGTCATTGTCCATCTGCACTGTGAAGCACCGTCCAATGAGTTCTGAAGCATTTGGCTGAATATGAGCAGATAATATTGCCCAAAACACTTGAGAATTCACTATTTGTCAGCAGTCACATCATCAATAAATACAAGAGAACCAGTTCCATTGGCAGCCATACATGCCCACGCCATGACACTACCACCACATGCTTCACTGATGAGGTGCTGTGTTGACTTTGACACTCATACATCTACCTCCTGGAGAGTGTTCTTGATCTGGACAACTGTTGTGAAGAGTGTTTTCTTCACCAGGGAAAGAATTCTTCGGTCATCCACCACAGTTGTTTTCCGTGGTCTTCCAGGTCTTTTGGTGTTGCTGAGCTCACCGGTGCATTCTTTCTTTTTAAGGATGTTCCAAACTGTTGATTTGGCCACACCTAAAGTTTTTGCTCTCTCTCTGATGGGTTTGTTTTATTTTTTCAGCCTAATGATGACTTGCTTCACTGATAGTGACAGCTCTTTGGATCTCATTTTGAGAGATGACAACCACAGTTTCCAAATGCAAATAGCACACCTGAAATGAAAGTGTCAATCAAAGTAAATTATTAAAATTAATCTGAGTATGTTCATGTAACATACTTCATACGCTACAGATTTCTCCCAGCCCATCAGCAAAAGTTAAAGACCCTGTACGCAGGATCTTTAACTTTAACTTTTTTTTTTTTTTTTTTGTATTTGAGTGAAAATTGTTTTATCCCAAACAACATATCCCATTCCATCCCAACAAGTATGTTGTAAAAGCAGTCATTTATGTAAAGATCAAATTACTACGTGTTGTGTACGCCTTTTTAGAGTGCTTTTTTTATTTTAGCAAAACCCAGAAGCAAGAAGCTTTCTTTTCCTGAGCGGCTTGCCCCATACTTCATATTCTCAGAAAAAGGGATGAGCCCCATTGGCTGCTGCTATAAAGCCGCAAAGCGCCTGCACGTCTTGTAAACAGTGAAGCATGGCTAAGGAAATCCACCCAGCAAGTTGGCTATACCCCCACTGGCTGGCTTTAGCAATAAGGAAACAAAACGTAAGGAGGACACACATGGACATAAGCCTAATAAACTCGGGCCAGATTCCCTAAGCTGTTCATTTGGAGTGAGGTGCTTCCCTGCAGGAAGTGGCTTGTTCACTGGCTAATTCACTAAAAATGTAGCTGAGCTAAAGTCAGGTTATTTCAGTAACTACGCCAAAGGTGTCAATTATGTCTTGGAAAAAAACTGTGAAGGAAGACATGTAGGATTACTGTGATATTAAGAGACACAGTGTTCAGTCCGACAAGTTGGCCAAGCTTTAGTACATTTCTCGTCGCCTCTTTTTGCAAGTGACAAATCCTTGGAAAACCTTGAACTACTCTCCTCTAGTTTTTGATCTTTGAAATAGGAACTTCCACAAATGCATGTCAATAAGCCCAGTTGTAAACAGGTGTGGGCCTTTAGCATTTTTAGCACCTTAGTAAATCTGGCCCTAGACCTTTTATACCTACCTAAACAGCATTTTAGACACAAGATAATAAATGATATAGGACAGGTTTAACCAAGGTGTAATAGATGTGGCCAAAGTATGAAAAATGTAGCAACTGGTGAGTGTAGTGGATGGGTTCGTTTTGTATTTTAAATACATTTTTTATCACCTCAATAAAAGCTAGGAATATTTTTTACCACAAATGGTAAACTCAGGAATTACTGTGCAAAGAGGTCGCCTGTTACCATGCTCACATTCCTGAGATGAATAGATAGGTATCTCTAGAACTGCCCTTAAATGGTTTCGGTCCCATTTTGAAGACTGGAAATGCTGAAACCGACCAAATGGCCCTGACGTGTGGTTTTGGCGTTTTAAACTGTATGTTATAAGCTCAAGTCACTACACCTTCATCCACTTCCCTCTAAAATCCTGTAAACACCCTTTAGGAAAAAGGCAGATTTAATGGTTCAAACTTCCCTTTCACTCCACAAAGTTCTAGTCAGTAAATGTTATTCTGTTTAATCATTCTCATTATCCGTCAATAATTTTCCCTTTGTGTCCTATCCCCATCATTTCCCATTAATATGTTAACGTTGTATAATCTTTAATAAAACCCCATAAAACGTTAAAGATCTTGATTTGGTGTTTTAATGTTTATAAGACATATTCAAAACAGGTAGAATTCTATTCCTTCAGATTAATTGAGACTTAGTAAATATAATCAGTTTCCCAGAACTTATCTGGGTGGTGCCCTCAACGAGACAATTTTGATAATAAAAATATTAATTGATAATTTACCCAAGTTAATAAATTTATATTTCTATTATATTACACAGTACGCTACAGGGGCGGCAAAGTGAAGTTAAAAAACCTTCCTTTTTTGCTTTGCCTACATTCAGTAAAGACAACTGAAAGGGTTTTTTATCTACACTCTTCATCTTTTAAGTTTTAAATTTTTCTTGTTTCTTATTCTAAATCTTGTCTATGCATTGTGTCTTTTATTTTTGTAAAGCACTTTGAAAGACCCAGTGTATGAATTGTGCTATAGAAATTAAATTGCCTTGCCTTGCCTGATGCTTAGTTGAATAAGCTACACATTTGAAATGCACCACAATCAGTCTCCGAACCTAAAGCCAATCAATCAGCCAATCGGTCAGAAATCTGCAGCCACTTCAATTACGGTTATTTGAAGCAAGCGGTAGAGAGGAATTTACAATCTGCTTGCACACACTCCACTCTCTGCACCAGGACAAAACAAAGAGAAAATGGTCCAAATGAGACAAAAGTGATTGTCTATTGATGGGACCTGCCCAGTGTTTTCATTCAGACTATTAATGACTTCTTTCAACCAGCAACTACATGTTAATATAAGTATGAGCAAAGCCTAAGAAAAAAGTTTGCAGGCTATACTGACAGATATTTTCATTTTAAAGATACCAGTTTTCAATTGTCAGAATATTAGGCTCTGTCTCACTAGATGGACAGTGTGCTGTATTTATTGGTCGCACATTTAGGCTATTTTTGAAAAATTAGGATATAATTGCACAGCTCCGAATCAACTGAACACTACTGTTATTTACACACGTGGACAAAATTGTTGGTACCCTTCGGTCAATGAAAGAAAAACTCACATTGGTCACAGAAAAAACTTTATTCTGACAAAAGTAATAATAAATAAAAATTCTATGAATGTTAACCAATGAAAGTCAGACATTGCTTTTCAACCATGCTTCAACGGAATTATTTAAAAAAATAAACTCATGGAACAGGCCTAGACAAAATTTATGGTACCCCTAGAAAAGACTGTAAATAATGTGACCAAATGGACATGTTAATTCAAGGTGTGTGCACTAATTAGCATCACAGGTGTGTACAATCTTGTAATCAGTCAGTGGGCCTATTTATAGGGCTTCAGGTAGTCACTGTGTTGTCTGGTGACATGGTGTGTACCACAACTCGACTCAGGAAGCGAAGGAAAGAGTTGTCGCAGGAGAATAGAAAGAAAATTATAGACAAGCATGATAAAGGTAAAGGCTATAAGACCATCTCCAAGCAGCTAGATGTTCCTGTGACTACAGTTGCACATATTATTCAGAAATTTAAGATCCATGGGACTGTAGCCAACCTCCCTGGACGTGGCCACAGGAGGAAAATTGACAAATCAAAGAGACGGATAATCCAAATGGTAACAAAAGAGCCCAGAAAGACTTCTAAAGAGATCCAAGGTGAACTCCATGCTCAAGGAACATCAGTGTCAGATCGCACCATCCGTCGTTGTTTGAGCCAAAGTGGACTACATGGGCCAAGGAGGACACCATTGTTGAAAAGAAATCATAAAAAAGCTAGACTGGAATTTGCCAAACTACATATTGACAAGCCACAAAGCTTCTGGGAGAATGTCCTATGGACAGATGAGACAAAAATGGAACTTTTTGCCAAGGCACATCAGCTCTATGTTCACAGACGGAAAAATGAAGCACATCAAGAAAAGAACACTGTCCCTACTGTCAAACATGGAGGAGGCTCTGTTATGTTCTGGGGCTGCTCTGCTGCATCTGGCACAGGGTGTCTTGAATCTGTGCAGGGTACAATGAAATCTGAAGACTATCAAGGGATTCTAGAGAGAAATGTGCTGGCCAGTGTCAGACAGCTTGGTCTCAGTCGCAGGTCATGGGTCTTGCAACAGGACAATGACCCAAAACACAGCTAAAAACACCCAAGAATGGTTAAAAGGAAAACATTGGACTATTCTAAAGTGGCCTTCTATGAGCCCTGACCTCAATCCTATTGAGCATCTTTGGAAGGAGCTGAAACATGCCGTCTGGAAAAGACACCCTTCAAACCGGAAACAACTGGAGCAGTTTGCTCATGAGGAGTGGGCCAAAATACCTGCTGAGAGGTGCAGAAGTCTCATTGACAGTTACAGGAGTCGTCTGATTGCAGTGATAGCCTCAAAAGGTTGTGCAACAAAATATTAAGTTAGGGGTACCAACAATTTTGTCCAGGCCTGTTCCATGAGTTTATTTTTTAAAATAATTCCGTTGAAACATGGTTGAAAAGCAATGTCTGACTTTTATTGGCTAACAATCATAGAATTTTTATTTATTATTATTTTGTCAGAATAAAGTTTTTTCTGTAACTGTTTTTCTTTCATTGACCGAAGGGTACCAACAATTTTGTCCACGTGTGTATCAGCTACTTACTGATTGCAGGTTACTTCAACTAGTCAAATTTAAAAGACCAGTACACCCCCTTTTCAAAGTAGGGTCAGCCATTTGTAATCTTGCCTAGAGCACCAAAACAACTAAAACATGCCCAGAACTGTCAGTACTGCCAGATCATTAGTGGAACCAGCAGTGGTGTCAAAGCAAACAGTTTTAGTAGTACAAGATGGATTTTAGTGAATTTCTAAACTCAAACTAAAATTAAAGGCGACAGGTCTTTTTGCTGTGTTGTACATGGAGAAAAATTGGGACACAAGGCTGAAATAGGATATCCCATTGACCAACATTTCATTGATAAGCATTATTAACAGCTTACTCAGTGACACCACCACCTATGAGACATTCAGAAGAGATCCAACAAGTGGGTATAAGAAGAAGGTCATACACTGTCTGCAGAGGCTAGAGAAGGACCAAGTCATTGATCGACCTCCGACCTACAGGCTGTATCCTGGGAACACCACTCGATGTATCTACGGCATACCCAAAATACACAAGGAAGGAGCTCCACTACGACCCATAGTGAGCAGCACAGGTTCAGCCACTTACAATGTAGCCAAACACTATCTCGGCTCCATAGGTAGGCCACACACAACACTATATCATCAACTCACAGGACTTCACTAACAAAATGAAACGTCTACAACTAGACGCAGATGAGACTATTGTCCCTTTGATGTCTCATCACTCTTTACCTGTATATAATATATGTATTTATGGCAAATGACCATGAGACCAGAACATCCTGGTCCATCAGGTTTGGTTTCAGGGGGAACTCCTCCCTCTAGAGATAAAAGCTCAGCTCTCTTACCAGTTGATCTCAGAATTTATAAAGTTTCTTGGAATTAGAGACGAAAAGTCTTCAGCTTGAATCACCTTGAACATCTGATTTTATTCACGTTTACTCAGTTTGACTTTTTTGACATTTGCTTTGTTTCAACCATTTTTTCAAATAAATAAAAATATAAACATCTAATAAACACAGAGCCAAAAGGTCAGTTCAATTTATGTACATTTTTTGTACACTTGTACACAAGTTTTCCTCAGTGCACAAAGATGTTGAATCTGTGGGTCAGGTGACCTCAATCACAAGTGAAAAAGATTTCCATGAATAGAAAATTACAATTAAATGAAAAAAATAATACTGAATTACATGACATTGTAATGAAACCAAGCCGCTCCTGGAGTTTTGGTTCTGTTGTTGGTCTCCATATGATAGTGCTCACCACTATAGTAACGAGAAACCTTAAACCAAGATGAGCACAGGCCCGGATTGGCTAATCGGGAGCACCGGGAAAATTCCCAATGGGCCGGTACGTTTGTTTGGCCGCGAGGGCCGTTGTTGTCATGGGACTGGGTTGAAATATATATTTATTATTATTATTATTATTATTATTATTATTTTACCGCAGCCGCACTCTTTTTATTTATTATTTTACCGCAGTTCCACTCTTTTATTTAATATTTTCTCGCAGAGTGCAGCCTGCAAGACAATGATGACGTTTTGACTCCCTGGCCCCGCCCCCTGACACGGCCCCTTTGCAAGTTGCTCAAAATTAAAAAAAAAAGTCACATATAAAAATGGATAACAGAAAGCGCAAAGGCGGCGCTGAAAAGGCCAGAATAATAATTAAAAAAAAGCTTTGGAAACTGACGCGGCCAAATGTTCAAAGCTGAGCACATATTTTCTCAACAAAACAAACGGAGACGACGAGGCGGGTAAGTAAGCTAACGTTAAGGTAGTTAGGAGCAGTGCAAGATGCTAGCGACCGTGCAAAACAACGTCGTATGTAAACCACCGTTCATGTATCAAAGTTTTTCTTGTAGCTCTTCAGCAGCAGCCGCCTCTAGTACCATTTGCTGCCAACAGTGAAGAGCGAGGCCCAGAAACGTCCCCGAGCTCCAGTCATGAGCCCATCACACCAGAATGGGCAGGTAGGATTGTCATTCAGAAGAAATAATAGTAATGAAGAGCCCTGCTCAATGAAAATCATTTTCTTACTTGTTTCCAGTTCAAATATCTAAATATTCTTAATTCAAGATACATTTATCAAGATAAAGTTGCAGAGACCAGTGCTCTGCTCAGGCGTTTATTAATGTTTTAGGGTTGTCCATGTTTCCTTGAAGCTAAACTTATGCAGAGGAAAAAGAGATGAAACAATCATTAGAAAGTTATACTGTGAAAAAAGTCAGATAACAGTGCAATACTTGTTTAATTCCTTAACTAATGTTCTCTTATTTGTGAAAAATATTTGAAGTTGTAAAGCAGCTGTTTCCTTGAAAAAGAGCTGATACTGTCAGTAGCACTACATTTTATTTTAATCTTTATTATTTATTTTGTTTTATATATTTGTTTTTATTATATTTTTTTTCTTCATTTCAATGTTTTGATATTTATAAATACTAAATCTTAAAGAAAAGAGATTCTGTTACTATCCAGTTATTTACTGTTCTAATAAATCTTCACTGTGAAGCAAAACTAAGGCAACTGTTTTTGTACTGAATTTGAAATGATGATATTTTTCAAAAATACAATGAATTACAAGGCTGTAGAAAACAATGTGCCTATTGCAGACTCATATTCTTAGGTTTTAATTTTATTATTTTAATATAGTCAGTCGGGAACTAAAGTGGGCCTGTCTAAGGCATGAAACTCCAGGGCTGAAAATTAGTCCCAATCCGGCCCTGGATGAGCATAAAACTATAGCTAAAGCTAAAAGATAAAGATTATATCCTGAAACGTCATAGAAATAAATTATGTTTATTGGAGGTTTATCCATATATAGAATATCAACAACAAGGATGTTTACATGTCATGTAATTACATTTATTTTTTTTTAATATGAAGTCTACCAAATTTAAAAGGAAAAACCATTATCAAAGAACAATCATTATTATAATAGTGGTGACCTACACTGAATGTTCAGGTTGTAGGGCTGAATTGATTTATTAAATAAATCGAGTAATTCAATTAGAAAAAATCCTCAATGCCCCAGCCTATCCCAGCAACTTTGGGCCTTAGGTGGGGTTCACTTGAACAGTGGCCAGTTAGACACTTAGAGGGAGACACTGACAATAAACCATTCACTCTCACATTCATTCACTAGGGACACTTCAGAGTTGCCAATTAACCTAAACATACCTTTTTATTTATTTTATTTTAAATGTGTATTTGATGCTATGCTTTAGGCTAAGCCTGAGATTTATTTTCTTTTAAGGCTCTTTCAAATGCATCGAAACATAGAAAAGTAAATTTCAATAATAATGGATGTGCAATATACTCTATTTAGTTTATGTATTTTACTATTTATATACTATCCATTTAGTCTCAGGTATATATTTTTTTGCATTTATATTAATATCAATAAAGAATAAATACATGTTGATGTTATTTCAAACAGAAAATCTTATGTGTTATATCTGTTTATTTGAACTGTGTTGATGCTGACTTGTAAAGAATATGCAGTTACACTATTTCTTGAACCAATAATCGATAGATTACTTGATTACTAAAATAATCGATAGCTGCACTGTTTATTTTTTTTATTATTACTGTCAAAATGAATCACACATTCATAGAATACAGCACAAACACTGTGCTCTGAAAGAAAAACGTAAACTTTGAGTCAAAACACATTTCACAGAATGAATAATACCAGGGTTAGGGTTAGCAACACAATAGCCACACCACTTAGCCCTCACACAACTTTTGCGTTTACAGACATTATGGCTTTTTCACAGAAATGTTGATATTCTGCACATACTTTTTTAAAGAGAAAAAGCTGAGGTTAATGACTATAGTAATTAAAAGGGTGTTGGGGGAACATTATCCTGACACATGGCTCTTTCAGCTCACTCAAACACACTTTATTACTATTACTTTTAATAAAAGACTCTCACCTGAGTCAGAACTATTTGTGTAAACAGCCCCTGGAGAACAACCATTGCACCGAGAAGCATTTTCTTGTTTCATGCAGCTATGAGCAAACATCAGCAGAGCACACTGCGATGTAGGCTCAGACCCGGTTTTGATCTGGACCATTTCTCAAAACTGAATTTTTATTCATATAGAGCAGATGTGTCAAACTCATTTTAATTTAGGGGCCACATACAGCCTAATTGGATCTGGCGTTGGCTGCACCAGTAAAATAATAGCATTATAACTTTTAAATAACAATAACTCCATTTTTTCCACTTTGTTTTAATTAATGAAGTACAATTTTAATGTCAGTGCTCTCATCAATTGCAACAGAAAAAGGCCACAATATGGTTTTAATGATGATGCTATTTTGCTAGCACTACCATTATAGGTGTTACACAGGATATTTTTGACAACTGAGAAACCAACTGTTAGTGAGTTTTTGAAATAAGCGCATATACATAAGAACAGCTCCTTGAACGCCTCCCAAATCTCATTCACGAGCAATAGAACAAGAGAGTTTGTTTACTACCGGCATTCGCTGTGCACTGAGTCGGCTCTCACCGCTTAGAATTGTTTCCATGGTTTTAACATTTCAGTAGCATAACATAGCATACTTAAAAATGGGAGTTTGAGAAAGATACAAACAGGCAGTTTGGTAAAGCTACGAATAAAAGTGGGAATCTAACTTACTCGATAGTATTCCCACTATTACTCGTAGCATTACCAAACTGCCTGTTGCTTTAAAACAAGTTTGTATCTTTCCCAAACTCCCCAAATCAAATATGTTTACCAAAAAAAAAAGAACAAAAATGACCTGCCTAGCTGAAATCTGGTCACGGATGTGTCAGTAGGAAGCCCTTTCTGTTGTCTTCAGAGCAGGCCATTGTTGGAAAAAAACAGATCAAAAGCTAAAAAAACAAGACACACTCTAGTTTTATTTAGCTTTTGAGCCGTTTTTCTCCTCTTCTCATATTGCTCAAAAGGAGATTTTCTTTTGCCACTACCTGCTTTAGGTTGTTTATCAGTTGTTTATCATTTGGCAACTTTGCGGTCAGAACGGTGGAGCAACATTGCATGAAAGCTGGGGATAGCACTGGAGCTACATAAACATATTTTCCAAACATGTGCAGCAACTAATGTTGCTGACATTCTAATAAAACCAACAATGTTTTTTTGGTTCCACGAAGTACAAAGTTTATGAATATTTTATTAAATATTTTTTATTTAACCGTTTTTTTTTTTTTTATATGTCTGTTATGGCAGTTTTAGATTATTTTGAAAGAATGTTACATTAAAAAAAACCCAGAAATACCTTTTTAGTGCTAACTTTCACTGCTGCATCACTGATCTCTCAACTATGGGTAAAAAAAACAGATCTGCTAATAATAATAATAAAATAGAAAGTGGTCCATTTTTCTTGGAAAACTATACACTACCTTTCTCCTTTTTGACAAAGACATTTTAGGTAATGAGGTGTCACAGAGGGTAATTTTATGCGGACAACAAATGCACCATGTTGCTCTGGAGAACAAAAGTACATAAACTACATAACATTAAACTTTTCACCCATGGTTCTATAGACTTGTGTTAAATTAAAAATGAAAGATGTGACATAATTCGCTACAGATAGAGTTAGGTTAGAATAGAAGGGGTTAGTATAGAATATTTCTTGAGCCTTAAGGAAGAGAATGATATTGGAAGAGACATGTACAACATACAACACACACAGCTTGTTCTGTGGGGTGATCAGTGCAACATTTTCCTAAATATCTTCAGTATTTTCAGTTTGGAGTTTAGAAAGCTTCTTTTCAATTTAGATTTTAAGAGAGCTTCTTTGACTGTTTGCTGCAGGATTCAGTGCCACATACGTATAGCCCCAGCTTTTGACCTCATCACACTGGAGGCTTTATTCACTATATTTCCTGACCATTCAGCTACATTTTCAATTCAAATGTGATTAATATGTGGTATTCCTTCCTGCTTCTGAAGAGTGCAGTCGCACCTCTGCTTGCTCATGCCTGCTTTACTTTTCTTTTTTAGTTATCTCTACATTTAGCCAATGATTTTATGATTAACTTTTTTACAGTACTTTTTACTTCTTACTTTTTACTTTCTTTTAACTGGATTTTGCTTTTATGTTTTTACTTGTTTTTTTTTACTTTTAAACAACCCGTTGGACTCTTGGCGACTGGAGCCTTGGTATCTATTTTTCAACATGTCTGGGGTAAAAACAACAACTACAAACTCTTTCTGCCAAAATTGCTGGAAATATCAACAGGAAATCAGTGTGCTACAAACAAAGATTTTTGCTTTGGAATCTGAAAGAGGACTTCAGGAGACAATACCGATCACACAATGTGGTAAGACTGTGAATTTAAACTTGGATGATACAGTGTCATTCCCAAAACTGAGCAAAGCAAAAGGATTTGAACAAAATGATACCACCTGGCATAAACTTGGTGCCCAGCCAAAGCAGCACTGGATTAGAAAAAAAGAATGCTGGCATCACAAGAGCATATGTAGCATCACCAGACATCCAGCTAAAAAACAGATTCCAACCACTGACTGAGCTAAAGGTGAATGAACCAGAAAACTCTGCTGTAAATGAAAAACATGGAGTAAATCAAGCTTATTCTATGAAAAACAGGAGACATGAATCTGTGGAAAAGCACCAGGCAAACAGAGACAGAGAATCTATGTCAAAAGTGAAGGTCAGAGATATCTTGCTGCTTGGAGACGGTGCTGTCAGAGACTTAAACAACAGTAGATTTGCTACATGCAGCTTTCCAAGTGCTGCAGTCACTGATATAACAGCACTCCTCCCCCAAGTCATGTCCAAACACACAGGGATTAAACAGCTGATGTTACACGTGGGTGCAGTTGACACCAGGAAGGGGGAATCAGAAGTTTTAAAAAAGGATTTCTCCAGGCTTTTAGATAAACTTGAAAACCTGGAAGTGCAATCCTTTATAAGTGGACCACTCCCAAACATCGACAGAAGGATCAATAAATTCAGTCGGCTGCTCTCATTGAATACATGGCTGTCCAAGGCCTGTGGGAGAAGAGGAGTACACTTCATTGATAACTTTAACTTGTTTTGGCAACGTGACGACCTGTTCAAAGGAAAGGGCCCACATCTAAACAGGGAGGGTCAGGAGGCTAACGGATAATCTCCTGCACTCCCTGAGACACCTAAATGGTTCTGGGCGCCCTCTTGAACAGAGAAAGGGTCCTCAGCCACTGAATGAAAAAAGCACTCCTGCCTCACCAGCCAAGGATCCTCCTCTGACTCTACCACCATCAACACCTCCACCACTGAAATGGACTCCCCCAATAGGACCATGGACCCCCAGTAACATCAACACCTTCCGGACCTCACCATCCCTGTCCCATCTCCGGATTCACCAATGGGATTTCCAGATCACCTGGAAATGTTAGTTGAATCTGGAATTAAGATGATACCCCTTACACCTAACTTGGCCAGGTCACGGGTTCTATCATCATCACTAAAAACATCACCCCAATACCACCCAGGAGTACCACTGCTTCACCTCGGCCACTACCTAGAGTCCAATACACCCCTGTCAGACCCCCTCCACCCAGACCGCCTCCTCCCAGCCTTGACTAGCATCAAGGCTACTATCAGTGATTAGGACACTGAGGGCCTCTGCTGTTCCAGGACTTTTCGTCATAATAAACCACTTATCAACCTGAGGCCCTGGGAGAGAACACTCCCTCCTAGCTCCATAGCTACAGTCAGAAGTCGCAGATTAAAGAAGAGAATAACAGTTAGATTGTCTAATCAGACAAATCTGATTCAAATCCCCTGCAAACAGATAAAGTCAGGTCCTGCTCAAACGGACTTAAAACTTGCAGTGTTCAATGTCAGGTCTTTGGGAAACAAATCTTTTTTAATTAATGATTTTATAACTTCAAATAAGCTTGATTTTATGTTTTTAACAGAAACATGGTTAGACAGCAGGACTGGAAATGTGGTCCTTATTGAATCCACCCCGTCGAATTTCACATTTTTATCCAAAATACGGGAAAACAAAAAGGGTGGTGGTGTATGTGCCTTTCTTAGGGATAATATTCTTATCCAGAAGCTATCACTTGGAGAGTTTTCATCATTTGAGTATGTGTCATTCAAAATGGAGTTGAGGTTTTCTCCATCTATTTTATATGTAGTTCTTTACAAACCACCCCAACAGTGTCATGGTTTTATTAATGAGTTACTGAAATGCTTTCGGTTATTTGCACAGAATTTGAACAAATAGTCATATCTGGTGATTTTAATGTGCATGTGGATAATGTTTGTGACAGAAATGCCAAAGAACTTTCTACTATTCTTGATACTTTTGGTCTTTGTCAGCATGTTAATGAGCCGACCCATAACAGAGGTCACACTCTGGACCTGGTCATTACTAAAGGTGTTCATATTTCAGATGTCACTGTGATTGATGTTGCTCTATCTGATCATTCATGTGTCTTTTTTCATCTGTCCATAATTCCAAAAGTTGCTGTTGGACCTACTGTTGTAAAAAAGAGATACATTAACGATAACACCAGGACACAGTTTATGGAGGCAATCAGGTTTGAAAATGCCTCATCAGGTCAAGTTGATGATTTGTTGAATTGTTATACTTCAGGTGTTTTAAATGTTATGGACACCATTGCTCCTGTTAAGGTTAAAGTGATCAGGACGAGGCAGAAGGCTTCATGGAGCAATGCTCACTCTGTCAGGGCACAGAAAAGGGAATGCCGAAAAGCCGAAAGAAAATGGCGTAAATTGAAACTCTTAATTCATTATGAGGTATACAAAGAGAATTTGCATGTTTTCAATCAAACTTTGCAAAAAGAAAGAGAAATATTCTTCTCAGAGATCATCAACAACAGTAGTAACAACTCACGTGTCCTGTTTGCTACAGTGAACAGATTAACAAACCCTCCAGCTCCATTTCCACCAGAATTAGTTTCCACCACTAAATGCAATGAGTTTGCATTGTTTTTCAACGACAAGGTTCAAGGCATTAAACATGCGATACAGTCCAAAGGGCATAAGACAACACTGCAGCCACCTAGGAGACACTTGATTGGTTTAACACATTTTACACCCATTAATGACAGAACAATTGAAAAAACTGTCTCCAGCCTGAGTTCATCCACCTGCTGCCTCGATGTTTTACCCACTAGATTTCTAAAATCAGTACTAAGCAGTTTATTACCACAACTCACTAATATAGTCAATAATTCCTTACAGTCTGGAACATTTCCAAGGGCCTTAAAAACTGCTGTCATTAAGCCTCTCCTAAAGAAGAGCAGTCTTGATGCTACAGTGCTCAACAACTATCGGCCCATATCAAACCTGACATTTTTAGGGAAAGTCATCGAAAAAGTTGTATATCAGCAACTTAATGACTTTCTATTACTTAACAACTGCTTTGATTCTTTTCAGTCAGGATTCAGGCCCCATCACAGCACTGAGACTGCACTTATCAAAGTCACAAATGACATCCGTATGAACACTGACGCAGGCAAAGTCTCTGTCCTAAATCTGTTGGACTTGAGTGCTGCGTTTGATACAGTGGACCATGAAATCCTGACACAAAGATTAGAGGAATGGATAGGTATCACTGGAACTGCCCTTAAATGGTTTCAGTCCTATCTTGAAGACAGGAAGTACTTTGTTTCGGTTGGTAACTGTGTATCAGACCAAATGGCCCTGACATGTGGGGTTCCATAGGGGTCTATCTTGGGACCTCTATTATTCAATCTCTACATGCTTCCTTTAGGCCAGTTAATACACAGCTGTGGCGTATCCTACCATAATTATGCAGATGACACTCAGATTTACATTTCACTCACAGCAGGTGAAAATGGACCAATCCATTCACTGTGTCACTGCATCGAACAGATTGACACGTGGATGCAAAATAATTTTCTCCAACTGAACAGAAACAAGACTGAACTAATCATCTTTGGGCCACAGAAACAAAGAGAAAGTGTCAGCAGTCACCTCGAGTCTCTTTCTCTAAAATCTAAAAACCAGGTTAGAAATCTAGGGGTCATCATGGACTCAGACTTGAATTTCCACAGTCACATTAAGTCAATTACATCATCTGCATTTTATCACCTTAAAAACATTTCCAGAGTCAAAGGGATGATGTCTCAACCAGACTTAGAGAAACTTATCCATGCTTTTATCTCCAGCAGGTTAGATTACTGTAACGGCCTGCTCACTGGTCTCTCAAAACGAGGGTTAAGACAGCTGCAGCTTATTCAGAACGCGGCTGCTCGGGTTCTAACCAAAACCAGGAAGTACAACCACATCACGCCAGTTTTAAAATCTCTGCACTGGCTTCCTGTTGCTCAGAGAATAGACTTTAAAACAGCACTTCTGGTTTACAAGTCTCTAAATGGTTTAGCACCAGAATATATCTCTGACATGCTAGTTACTTATGAACCTCCTCAGACTCTGAGAACATCTGGGACAGGCCTTCTGCTCGTGCCCAGAGTTAGAACTAAACAGGGTGAAGCAGCGTTTAAGTTTCATGCAGCAAAAACCTGGAACAGCCTCAACTTTAACAATGTTCAAGGGGAGGTTAAAAACCTTCCTCTTTAGCTCCGCCTACACTACAACCTAAAGTGTTAGTTTTTTCTTTTATCTGCACTCTTCTTTTCAAAATGTTTTTAATTTTTTCTTATGTTTCTTAATATAAATCTTGTAAATTGTCTTTTATTCCTGTAAAGCACTTTGAGTTACCCAGTGTATGAATTGTGCTATATAAATAAAATTGCCTTGCCTTGCCTTGCCATTAATATATAATAGAAACCCAACTCATGCTGAGATATTACCATTCTTATACACTTTTACTAAAGACTGCACCATAGACTACTCCTTTAGATGGTAAATGTAGAGACTTTTTTTAATTGGGCAGTGGGTGTTTATAGATCTACGTAGCTACTGTCTCAATAAAAACACTGTCTCCAAGCCTTTTTACGAAAGACTAAATATCTATTTTCATCTTATTGTGAAATCAGACAGCCAGGTTATGGAACCCTTTCCCACTGGGAGCACATAGATATGGAATATTTTATGGCTGAATGTATTCCTGTTATCTTCCATCTCAGCTTTGACTGCACGGCTCTTTCAAATCTCCGTCCTAAATACATGTTTTGTGAAGCAATTTCACAGCAATACACTTTCATAAGAAATACTCAAGAGGCGTGAGAGTTATCTATAAAGTACTTTACGCTCATGTTCAATCAATTTAACCGCAATGAAGCATCCTGGCTCCAAATCTGCTGTGACTCCTCTTTTCATACCTCCAGAGCCCAGTGTGGTTTCAGCTGGGCGCAGAATTGACTGGGCCTGTGACACGGTGCTTCTCTAGCCACGCTTGACCCCTGCTGGACACTTGCATCGTGGTGACAGGCTGGCAAAGATTACATGACACGGGCCACTAAATATAGCAGAAAGCTGTCACACTGGGCTGTAAACAAGAGGAAAGTACTGAGAGCTGCTCTAAGTGAGGTCGGCTTTAAGACTTAAGAGCCAAATCTCTTAAAAAAAAAAATACAAATAACATTCACAACCGCTGTTTAATACATGACTAAACTTTATAGAGGAAGGATTTACATGTCCGCGCGACTGACTGTCCTGAGAAGCAGGAGGAGAGAAGAGCAGAGGTGTCCATGTACTCAGATGTATTCAGGGGGTGTAAATAAGTAGTTCTGGCTCACATCGAGAGATCTCAGTGACAGTTTGTATTGTGTTATGCCGTCATTAATGAAACATTTTACATGACAGCACTTCAGAGATGACTTAAAATTCAACAAATGAAATCACACATGCTTGATGTTCTAGCCCTGGTGTTTTACGGACAGCAGAATTAACTCTGGTAGCAGAGAAAGTTGTGCATATGAAGCGTCAAACCAAGATCTCATCTAACGTGAACCCAGATGTGACTAAAACAATTCAGCTGGACACATACTGTAGGTCCAGACAGACAGAAGACTGTTCTGTGGGGGCAGAGAATGGCAGTGTTTGGTCCAGAATAATATTATCTATTAGAGGAGCTCTTGCTTATTAACTGGCACAAAATGTCACAGCAAGGAATGGTGTTCCATTTCAGATGTGTTTTCTGACCACACATTGATCTCTGATATACAAACTGCAGCCTACATCAAGAGTCTGAGGTTTGAAGGACAGTAACTCCTGACAGTAAGGAATAGAATAATAGCTCAATTAAGGCTATATTCACACTTAGACAGGCTTTCTTCATTTATTTATTATTGTATGGGCGTTTCACACAAACAGATCCGGTGTTTTGGTTGCCCGAATATAATAATTTTTGAAACCGGGTCCCAGAGTGGAAGATTTCAAAACTGTGTTTCCATCTTTAAAACCCATATGCATCTTTTGTGAAACAATGTCGCCTTAACCCTCATGTGCTAAACTCCAACAACAACAATTGCACCTTACAGTGTCGCGTTCATGCTGCAGAAGCTACAAAGTTTGTTATGGCTTTTAAAGCAAACTCTTCTGCTGTTCTACTACCATGACGAGCAACAGATGGAAGTACGTTCTCCTTTCTAGCTGGCACATTCTTATTTGCCATTACGTTCTTATGTTTACATCACACAAGTCTTCTGCACATGCCCCATGTCTGTTTTGGTGTGTTTCTGTGGCAGCGTTACAGCGCCACTAACAGCCTGGCGTATACAGTATACTACAAGGTTTTCAGTGGTTTTGTGTGGATTCACACATTTTCTGAATTGATGCCATGTTTACAGAAACCATAATGACTTTGTCTTCATGTGGATAAACCCTACTCATCTAACTGGAGTTACATGAGAATTGAACAATTGAATTGTGAGTTGTATGCTCAGACCAATGCTGCATTCATGTTGTCTTGTACTTAAACAAAATTCAAGTGGAGAATGCTAAACCTAAATTGTTTGTGGCATTAAACGCTAACAAAGTAGAAGATTATGAACGTGTTAATCTGACTGAGAGAAATTCAGATTAATGGCATTCAAGTTTGACTAAAATCATGCAAATGTTAGCCTGACTTTGGCAATACTCCTACATAGTGACTCTGAACCATCTGTGTTGTAAACCAACCCAAGCTTAGTTTCTTCATTAGACTTCCTCGTTTGTCTTTTTCTTAGTGCATTAACAGTCAGGCTTTTACCCTCATTCAGTAAGCATGTTCGCCAACAGACACCGACATGCTTTTACACACATTACTGCAGTCTGCAACTGTCAGTCCAGTCACAGAAGACTGTCCGGAGCTAAAGCTGATAGCATTACTCTGGCAACGGCAACATCAAGAAGTATCAGATTAATTTGCCAGATTGGTTAATTCAGCAAACACTGGATGGGTTTTGGGGCCCCAGGAGCCTGCAGGGCCCTTAAACAGACCATCACTCACTGTTGATCTGTAGAACTGGCCCTGCTGGTATAATTGCCACTCTGCCAGAGCTGATATTAGGTTATTTTAATCTCTGCAGTCTGAGAGTTCTGCCCCACCTCCACTGAACCAAGAGCAGATAACATCTCCATTTGTTTACTTTGTGCTGAAAAGCAGATGGTGTTTTAGGTGTTGCTGTGAGCCAGAGTAGTGTTTAATCTTTGTGTTGTTCCAGTGGCTTTTACAAAGCACACAGCCTGCTTTTAGCCCCTTTTAATCAGAGGCAGAACAATAACTATTACACACAGAAAACCTTTGGGAAAGGCAAATATAGTGGCAGTGCTGCTGTTTGCCGAGGCCCGAGGCTGTGGACCTACCCCTGTTTGACCGCCTTGTTCTTGTTGACTTCGATGGTGCTAATGGAGTGCTTGGCGCCGGACTGCACCTCCCAGTCCACCTTCCACTGGGTGTTCTTGGACTTGGTCTGGAGCAGGTTGACCCCCTTCTTGGCTTTGACCCTGCAGAAGGAGAGAAAAAGACGGGGTTTATTAGACATGATGATTTATGTGTGGGTCGAAGGTCACCGCCCCATGGGTTGGCAGCCCTCCTTCTCTCATTGAGTCATGGCAAAAGCAATTCCGCAGATAAATCAATAGCAGAGATGAATGAAGATGACAGTGTGGTGATACATGGGGCCGAGGCGGAACTGCTGTGGGTCACAGCACTCACTAACACGTTCTATCAAATCTAATCCTGCAGGCTTTTAGCACACAACAGAGGCATTTCCACAGTCTAATTAAGCAATGACACCTGAAAGCATCTGCGACCAATTCAGCTGCTTTGTGCATGGCTTTAGACTCATAGCTAGTGAGGAATTTCATTTCCTTTTAATAAGACCTGATGGAAGGTAAGATCACAGGAGAGTGTATTGATCTGGAGGAGGAACTTGTTTAAACGAGATCTACAGGGACCGTGTGGATGGAGTCCACCAAGTCCAAGGACAACCAGAGCTCAGGAGGACCCTCATAGTTACATGTTTGAAAACTCAGATATGTCAAGAGGTCAAGTTGGACTGACATATACTGCAAAAGGTGGACAGACCAAATATTAAAGATAAAAGTGGATACAAAAAAACTAGGACTCACTTCATCTAATATTTGTTGTGCTTCATCAACATTATTCAATTAAATCATGTTTTGGAGTCAAAAAAGGTCAAGATTTTCAGATCTCTCAGGTGTTCTAATCACTATGGCCACTACTGTGTATACGTGAACAAATAGTGATGAGTGTTATTTAATGTTCTGGCTAATCGCAGAATATGATAATTATAGTGAATGTTGTGAAATCCTGGATATGGTAGACTGTAATGAACATGAGAACAGAATTGTAATTCACCCACAGTCTGTCACTAAAGTTTTTAAAAGCAACCGGGCCGGATAATATGTCCGCTTTTCTTCTAAAAACATTTGCAGATGAGCTCTCACCAGTTTGGCACAGACTCTTTTAGCTCTCTGTTGACACACACTCAGTGGCGGGTCTCTGGAAAAAATCCATCATAATTCCAGTTCCAAAAACGGCATGTCCCCAGGTGAACAATGACTATCGTCCTGTGGCTCTCACCTCTAATGTTATGAAAGCGCTGGAGAGACTTTTATTACAGGTTTATTACGGAGATAGAGCCAGCCCTTGATAGTTTCCAGTTAGCGTACACTAAGAACCGTAGCACAAACAACGCAATTTCAACATTAATGCATCTGGCTTTGAAACATATAGAAAATCCTGCTGCATATGCTAGGTTGCTTTTTATTGATTTTCGTTCTGCTTTTAACTCCATCCAACCGAACATTCTTCTGAATAAATTAGTTCAGCTGAATGTGAACCCTTTTCTAATCAAATGGTACCATTCCTTTCTTTCAAATCGATCACAACAAGTGAAATTTAACTCTGTCCTCTCCAGCGTTACTGTAAGCAGTACAGGGGCCCTCAGGGGTGCGTCAGATCACCATTTTCACACCTTTCACACCACCTTTTCACACTGTACACTAATGACTGTGTCAGTTCTCAGCCTAACCAATATGTAATCAAGTTTTCAGATGATACCGTTATCCTCAGTCTGCTCACAAAAACTTAAATAACCATAAAACTGCTGTGGATGTATTTGTGGACTGGTGCGACACCAATAGACTGCTCATAAACACAAGAAAAACTGTGGAGACGCTGCTCGACCCCAGATCAGTGGGGGATTGGTGCCCAGTGACTATTCATGGAAACACCATCAAACAGGTCACGTCCTTCAAATACCTAGGCGTGCACATCGACAGTGACCTCAGTTGGCACACGCAGGTGTCGAGTGTTTGTGCCAGAGTCCACCAGCGCCTCCATTTTCTAAGACGTCTCCGACTGTTTGGTGTCTGTAAAAACATCATGACAATCTTCTACAGAGCAACTATAGAGTCTATACTTAGATACGGTATCACCTGCTGGTTTGGAAATCTCACAGTTAAATCCAAAGCTCAAATTCACAATCTAGTTAAAACAGCAAGTAAGATAATGGGCACTCCTGCCCCACTGCCCCCACAGGAGATGTTCGAGCAGGCTGTCATCAGACAGGCACATCTCATGTACTGTTTGAAGGATATGTTTTAATGAATTCAGGGAGGAGCTACAGGGTTCCACTCTGCAAACACAATCGGCTTAAAAACTCGTTCATCCCTCTCTCAATAAAACACAAACATAAAGGGCACTCGAGGTCAAGATAACTGTGATTTCAGATGTTTTCACACTGTACATGGGGGGGATGGTATAAATTAAGGTTTAGGGTTAGGTCATGGTCATGTATGGCTGTCCCGGAGACTTATTGATGGTGCTGGCACATCAGGAGGTGACATTGCCCATGTTGTTTTTAAAATTGTCCTTATTGTTATTTATGTATTTATCATCTTGTGTGTGACTGTGTTTTATGTTGTGCTGCAGTACTGCCTTTTTGTCCAAGACAAATTTCTCCTATGGGAGACAATTAAAGAAATTTGAATGTCCAATTCTGTTTTATTTTATCTGGTCTTTGGATTTATGAGCTGTCCATTCGTAGTGGGTTATAAACCAGCAGAGTATGAGAGAAATACAGTCATGACAGAAGATGCCTGCTTTCTGAAATTCAAATCTTTTATTGAGGAAGTCATCAGAAACAGTTCCTGGGTCCCACAGCAATCAGAGTCAAAGCCTGGTGAGTTCATCTTCAAGAAAAGGCATGTGGATTAAATATGTTCATGTTATTAACAAAAGCTAACCGCTTCAAATTTTCTCTTTTTATTCAGTTACTGTGACAACAGAACTAAATGTGGGACTATTATTGACATCTTGTCATGCCCTGCTCCTGAGGTCATGTCCTTATTTTCACATTTCTAAGTTTTATCCTGTTTTTATTTTTGTTACCTAGCTTGTGTGATTACTTGCCTTGACCTAATGTGTTTCACCTGTGTCCATTTGCCTTCCCCTCCTAGTGTGCGTATATATTCACCTCCTTCGCAGCGTTCCCTGCCAGAATGTGTTGTACTCCTGTGTTAGTGGGCCAGCCTGGGCGCAGTGCCTCTGGGGTGCTTGTGTATTGACCGCTGCCTGCCTTTAGACCTTGTGTTTTGCCTGATGTCTTTTGGATACCTCAACCTATCATTAAAACTTGGATTGGATTTACCTGTGAGTGCAGCATATTGAGTCCTTCTTCCTTCTTTGTGAGCCCCTTACAAATCTGTTTTTAAGCATGTCCCAAACAAGGAGCTGCAACCATCCGTATATATATATATCCGAGTATATTTCAGTGCATTAAACATGAAAATGGGACTGATGACAACCTGTGTTACGCTGGGGCCTGGTTAGCGGCTGGATGTGGGGCGGCAGTAGCTCAGTGGGTAGAGTGGCCGTCCTTCAACCGGAAGGTAGTAGGATCGATTCCCACTCGCCCCACAGTTCATACTGTCGTTGTGTCCTTGGGCAAGACACTTAACCCACCTTGCCTCCAGTGACTGTAACACTGGTAATGTAGTGTAATGTAAGTCGCTTTGGATAAAAGCGTCTGCTAAATGAATAAATGTAAATGTAAATGTAAATGTCAGTGAGATACCACGAGCAATGATAAGCTGGACTCAAGGAGTTGACATATTCCACAGTTTTTCGTTTATTTTCCTTCTTTTTCAATAAATATACAAAGTGCTAGGTGCAAAAAGTCCAATGGAGGCAGGAGGAGTTCAGTCCTCTCCAGCAGCAGGTCTTTGAATGATAAGTTGAGGCGCCTTAAATACCTCCCCAACTACCTGGGCAGAAACCAACCCAAACCCCACAGGTACATACATTAACATACGCTTTTGTAAAACCATGTTAATAACCTCCAAACCAATAAACCAAACCATAAACCACATTTAAAACCCAACACAATTCACAAACCCTAAAACCAAACCCCTAGACTTCTTTAAAACCCATAAACCATAAAACACAGTTTAGTTTCTCCGACTGAGTATAAAAGACTTCATCATCGAGAAAAGTGAAGGTCTTGCCGGCGTTTCCGTAGGTGAAGTCCAGACAGTTCCCTCCGTCCAGAACGTCTCAGAGCAGAGGCCGCACCGTGCCCTCGAAAACCGTCCTCTGACTGGAGTCTGGACCAAAGACCTGAGTGAAGATAAACCTCTGAGCCTGACACTTGGACACAAGGAACAGAGTGGTGAGTAAACTCTAACACACAGCACCAAACACACTATTACACATATCTATTGCACAATTCTCAATCAGTTCTAATTGTTCTTTCTCTCCGCAGACTGGCAGCCATCCTCCAAAGCGCAGATCCACAGGTGAAACTATAAAACAATCAATAAATTATTTCTTAAAACCAATCATGTGCGATGTCATTCTTTATGTGCAAATTTGAATTTGTTTAAAGTGCTGTGTGCTATAAAAAGTAGAAAGTTTATTTCTTTAAGTGTGCTGTGCCCCATTACATGTCTGTTTGTTACACCGTGTCAAGTAAAATTACACATTTCAATTTAAATTTCAAACAGTATCAGGGTTTTTAGGCAACACACAAGTTTTTTTTCTCACTTAAAATCATAACATATTCTAGAGCTGTGCTTCCCAAACCATGGGACTGGAAGTGAAAGTGGGACATGGTATGTTTAATTTGGGCCAAAAGATTCTAACTTTAATTAAAAGTTGTAATAAACTAATATAGTCATTGGCCATTTATCAAATAAAGAAATCTGCTTTTGGAAATTGGTAACCGGAAGGAGCATAAAAAGTTAATTAAACAGTTTGATATACTAAACATTAAACAGAAGAGGAGCATTAATAAATATAAATATATTTACTAGTGCTGGGCAACGATTAAAGCGTTTAATCGCGATTAATCGCACAATGTTCTGTGATTAATCGCGATTAATTGCATTATACACAAAATTTAATAATGAATTCAAAATTAGTGTACTGCATACTTTTATTTTAAAAGAACTGCTATATGAACCAACGTGCAATAACATTTGGTTTGCTCTTCAAACAACACTTTAAACAAATAAGGTGCTTTTTACAGCAGTTAAAGGTTAGTAGCAGTTAAAATATTTCTTGTAAATCTCAGCTTAAACATTAATGTAATCAAATTAAATATTAAACCAAAAATATTTGCCACTGCCAGGGCATTAATATTTTGTTATGTCCAGAGCTTCAATCATAACATTATAACAATATACGGCGGCAGTAGCTCAGTGGGTAGAGCGGCCGTCCTTCGACCGGCGGGTGAGTGGTTCGAGACCAGCTCAAAACATCCCAAAACATCATAACATCCCGCTCTCCCCCACATACTGTCGTTGTGTCCTTGGGCCAGACACTTAACCTACATTGCCTCCAGTGAGTGTTCTGTAACACTGGTAAATAACTTAATCTGTGTAAAGCGCTTTGAGTGCCTACTACAGTAGGTGGAAAAGTGCTATATAAAAATAAAGATTATTATTATAAACATCATAAACAGCCATCATCATCATCATCATTACAGCCAGAGCATGTGAATGCAGTTTCCGCGCGTTTCACACACCCTCTCCGGCCACGTTGAGTTGAGTTGTGTGCTTTTCACTTGTGAAACTCAAGGGTGTATGGGTAATGTAGTCTCTGCTCTCGTTGGGACGAGTTAGGAAGCGTGCATTGTAAAAGGACGCTCTGGAAACCTCTATTAAAACAGATGTCTAAATGAGCGTACCGGTACGCTAAAAGCACGTACTGGGTGCACAGAGAAGTGGCGGTACAAAGGACTGGTGCGTACCAGCCCACTTAAAGCACTGGATGAGGGCGGCTCATACGTGCAGTCATTCGTTGCGATCCTAAGAATGTTCTTCAGACCGACATCTTTCACTGTACTAGTGGGCCGACATTAATGCGTGATAAAATAATTGTCGGCGTTAATTCATTAATGCGTTAACGCAAAAATAACGTGTAAACTTGCCCAGCACTAATATTTTACTAATAGTGTTAATTTTACATGAACTTATGTCATTTATCTCACTAATAATCACTGGAGTGAAAACTAACATAACGTCCAGATTCAGAACCTTAATTTCAAATTTCTGGCCCTAAGTTAAAGGATGCAAAAGTTTAAACGACTAACATTGCTTCAATCATCAAACATCAACTCACTGC
>CM044561.2:3015323-3041066 GCA_024416835.2 Perccottus glenii
TGTTGGACATGGACTGAAAAAGTTAAATCCATCCTGCTTATTGTTGCAATGCATCTTACAATATTTTTTATGCCAGTTAGCAATGCAACTTTTCTCCAGTTGCACATGCACCTGGTCACATATTGTAATTTGTTGATAGTGGCACTCTGATGAGCTAGATTTTTTTAGTGGCACTCTATAACAAAAAAGGTGCCGACCTCTTATGTAGGGTATTGCAGGTTTTGGGCTTTTCTCTCTTTGGGCCACAAAGTCACTCTTTTCCAATATATCATTTTGGCTCCATACATTTTTGGCAATGGTGGATCACCTGAGTTTATCTGGCTCTAGAAAACTGCAGTGTAGCATTAAGTGTAGCATTTTTAAACATTTAACTTATTTTACTAGTTTAGACTCAAAATAAGCCATCATTTAATAATAATAATAATCAATTTTATTTGTAATGCACTTTACATTTGGACAATCTCAAAGTGCTACAGAGCATCTAAAAATCAAAGTAATTTAATATACACAGTGTATACACAGAGAACAGTGTAAACAGTTCCAGTGTCAATGTGCACTACGTTTTTAAATGCCAGCCACAGCGAACAGAAATGCTTCTTGTATAACAGATGCTTTCAGCTCACTGGCTTTTAGAGATTACCTTTTCAGCTAAATCCACAGTGAGATCAGCAACAAGGCTGAAGTGCAGATTTTAAGACACAACCAACACAAACTGAAAGACAATCTGTCCATAATATTATAGTATATGTTTTTTTTTTAGCTGAGCCTCTCCTCACCCACTGGCCTGACACACACACTGTAGCTTTTCAACAGTGTGTGAATCAATGTGAAGAGAGATTCTTTTGAAAATGCACCAGGGCCACTTTTCCATTTTCATGAACATTGTTGTCCTGTAAACAAACCCTGTGACCATCAGAACTGCGTGTGTGTAAAGAAGTCTCTCTGGACTGCTGTGTACAGCCACAGATCCACATTTTCAAATGACATTTGCAAATGTCCTGTGGAAAATGACAACCAATGTTGCGTAAGCTCCAATTGCAGATATGTTCTTCTTTAAGTGCTTGTTATGCCTATGTAACATATTTGCAGATACTAGAACATTTTAAAGCCTCTGTCGTCTTTTGTAAGTTGTTTTATGCACCTAATTTGCATGTTAATATGCAGAGTAATAAATAACATATCCATCATCAAATAGAGCTGTTATCTTGGCTCTACAAAAAAAAAAAAAAAACTCTTCAAGACTGACAACAAAAAAAAGTTGTTTTTAGGCAACCAACTACCAACAGAAAACCTTAGACAATTTTGCAGACAAACACAAGTCTT
Organism: Perccottus glenii; assembly: GCA_024416835.2. Lineage (NCBI taxonomy): Eukaryota > Metazoa > Chordata > Actinopteri > Gobiiformes > Odontobutidae > Perccottus > Perccottus glenii. The sequence goes on from CM044561.2 coordinate 3,016,647, forward strand.
CTGCTGTGATTCCTATTTGAGAAAACATGAGTTTGATGAGTTTTAACAGCTTACTGTGGCTACCCCTGAAGGAAAAAGCTGAAAGAAAATGTTTGAACAAATTCAAAATGATTATGTCCAGCAGTAAATACAGCAGGTATTCCATTCCATGACAGCTGATCAAAAGCATTTGTTCAATGGCTTGGTACAGGGAAATACAAAAGAGACTTGTGTTTCATAAACTCACCGCATCCAAGTTGCTTTGAATGATAAATAATAAAAGTAAGTAATTAATTACAGTTACATGTCAGCGTACTGCAGTAAACTGTTAAAGAAATTTGGTTCTGGTTTTTGAACTTGAAATTGACAGAGCTGATACGGTTTCTCATCATTTAATTCCACAATTAATGCTCAAATTAATTTGTAATTTGAGGCAAGAAGATGTGGACTGTTGAAAGTGAACACTTGCTTTGTTTGGTAAGTACATTTCACTTTGGATATAACTGTTTATCACAAGAACAAGAAATGTTTTATTTGACAAAATGTGTGTTTTTTCTTTTCACTTCTCATTTTTAACCAAGTAAGAATAAGGAGTACAGTAGAGTATTTGGAATGCTATGGAGGATCCCCTTTGGACAATACAAAACTGAACCATACTGACCAACCTCTGCCACTCCAGGGCAAGCGGGGCTTGCTCTTGGTCAATCTGGTCTTTACTACAGCACTACAGATGGGTACAAGTGGTGGGAATGTGAGCTTATGCTCCGTTCTGTGTGCTGCATGTGTCAGCTGAAGATGAGACGTCTCCATTGAGTCGAAAACAAAATGAGCCTGAAACGTTTGTGCTTACATTTAGTCATTTTTACATTTGACAAGCTTAGACAGATTATTTCTCTTATTGCAGCCATTATTGTGTTCTTTCATCAGTACAGTAATGATTTAATTCAGTGGTATCATGTCGAGATGAAAGAGAAATATTTTGAAGAGATTCTCCTGATGGGGCTTTGATGTGCGCTCTAACACCCTGAGTCTATACTAAATGAGGTGACCCAGTTGCTGGTTGATTACTGGAGCTCATGGAAACACTGATCATGAGAGGAGATAATTGCTCGTCATTGTGGACCCAAACCATTTCCAGTGCGTTTACTGTTGTAGACCCACACTAATGACTTACACTTGTATTGACATTCATCACATCCGCTACACAAGCCAGCCACATTGTGAACGCCCTGCGTTTTTAATCAAACGCCCTTTTCACAGACTTTTCAAACGAGGGAATGAAGCGTTCCCCATGAGAGGGCTGCATGAATCAGGATCCCCATTGAACAGTGTTAATGCTGATTAATGAAAGAGCAGATGGAGCGGCCGTCCAGTGTGAACAGAAATAATACAGTACAGAGATTCTGCGAGCGGTCCGAGGCTGGCTGCTGCGGAGGGACCGATGGAGCTGAGGCTGAGCTGCTACTTACTCAGTCTACACAGCGCCATGGCAACACCTATTAGATGCAGAGTGGGCCATGACTGCTAAAGAGGAGAGCCTCTCTGTCAACAAATTCCAGTCCAGATTTGACCTCCCCGTTTTGTGTCAGACAGATTTACAGTTGATTTAAGAGTGTGCCAAAACTGCATGTTTCCTTCACCACCACATTGTATTAGTTAAAGCAAAAATACACAATGTTTTACCTAAAAAAAAGCCTCTTGATATAGAACAGCAAGACGGATCTTATTTCAGAAAACATATCTTGCAGGAATCACAACAACAACTATTTACACCTTAACTTAAATATTAGATATTTGTTGGCAGTAAGCAGCATTTAGGAGGTTGAACTTGAACATGACTTGCATACAAAAAATATCTGCATTAAATATTATTCTACTCAAAATATGTTTTGCTCTACCTGATGTTGTTAAAATAAACCACCTACATACTTCCTTGCCTTACCATTGAAGCAGATTGGACTATATCATACAGTTACATCCTAAACATATGCATGTATTATAAACAAACATTTCTAATTAGTAATGCTGATAATTACAAACTAATGAGAATACTAATGTAGTCAGAGTAGACTAAAACCTTGGATGAATAGTCACATGTTACTTTTAGTGGGGTTGTGACAGCTGGCTCTGCGTCAGTGGACACACCACAGCTCCAGCTCTGAACAGACTCCGCCTACAGGAGGTGCATGACTATGTTGCGTTCATCAAATGTAGCAAGTGTGCAAGGTTGGCAATGCTGCAATGCAGAAACTGGAGCAGTGGCAGGCCAGGTGTCATTAACAAGTCTTCATTCATTTAGCTCTGCTTGTGTTTTCAGGATGAACAAGCACCAACAATTGCCCACTAACCCTCCACTGGGCACACACCATCTCCTCATCATCCTTTTATGACAGCACTGCCAGAAATCATGTCAACTGCCATATAGCACACTTTAATGTAATCCAACTGACTGCTGGTAAAAAATGAAAGTAATTAAACCCAAGCTCTGCAGTATTTAATTTAAACTTAATGGGCCTTTAAATGCAATTTATTGAATATATTTAAAGAGGAATGTCCCCACAGGGAAGGAGCCACAATCAGATTTTTCCCACCGTAATGAGGCAGGACTGTAAAAATGAATTTTACACTGTAATCACTTTCACTTTGTCCAATAAAATACAAGTCTAATCATTTCACTCTGATTATCAATCTCTTCATCCATTTCGCTCTCAAAAAGACCACTCTTCCTTTAAATGAGCACAGGGCCACAGCGACCGAAGCACAGGTCCCGTTCAGACCTGCCTTTAAAATGGGTCTTAGGTGTCCAGCTTTATGGCCAGGTATAAATGTCCTGACTTTGTCCTGAAATTGTCTCACCTGTGACCAGTCGAGAGGCCCTTGGAACAAACCTGTAACAGTACCTACTGTGAGAAACTGATTGACAAGTGAGAAAATGGTGGTGTATTATTTAACATCACAAATCAACTGTTCAACTCAAAATCCAGCACTGCCCGATTGCTCCGGTCTTTCTGGCATCAAAAACAACAGACCTGGGCCTGAGCACAGTTTTCTCTTGTTGTCGACTTGGCTTTAGATTTTCACAAAATAGACTTTTGTTTATGACAGTTACTGTATGACAGGCACAAAGTCTGTTCCAACAAACTGCAGTAAAACACAGTACAAGACACTCTGCAGTATGGATTATTTGTACTTTGGAGATTGGAGAACTTTAAAGAGTAAAAACTAAGGACAAAAACTCTTCTCTGCCATGCACAGAGATAGTATTTTATTGGCTTTTAAGCTAAATTATCTGCAGTGTTCACTGAGGAAAAAAACATTGATTGAACGTTTTTCCTCTACAATATGCTTGTACATTCTCTCCTCTTCCACCAAACCATAGAAAGCATGTCGTACTTGAGCCCAAACAGCATAAGTAAGTAAGTAAGTAAATTTTATTTATATAGCACCTTTCACAGATATAAATCAGATGAGACAGACTGTGACGGCTCCAATACAAATGGGACAGCTGAGCGTTATGGCGTCTCAGAAGTGGACAGGTCTTCCCCGGGGTCTCCTCCCGGTGGGACATGCCGAACACCTCCCTAGGGAGGCAGGAGGCATCCGAAACAGATGCCCGAGCCACCTCAGCTGGTTCCTCTCGATGTGGAGGAGCAGTGGCTCTACTTTGAGCTCTTCGTGAGTGACTAAGCTCCTCACCTTATCTCTAAGGGAGCGCCCCGCCACCCTGCGGAGAAAGCCCATTTTGGCCGCTTGTATTCGGGATCTCGTTCTTTCGGTCATGACCCAAAGCTCATGACCATATTTGAGAGTAGGAACGTAGATTGACCGGTAAATCGAGAGCTTCACCTTACAGCTCAGCTCCTTCTTCACCACGACAGACCGATACATTGACGGCATCACTGCAGAAGCTGCACCGATTCGTCTGTCAATCTTACGCTCCCTCCTTCCCTCCCAGGCTACTTAACTTGAGGCAGAAGCTCTCCACCAACCTGAACTTTTCCTTTTCCGACTGAGAACCATGGTCTCAGACTTGGAGGTGCTGATTCATGGTTTGCTGTTATTTCAGTCCAACAAAAATCCAAACTTCAAAACATCATAAAAACAGCGATAAAAGTGATAGGCCAAAAAGACGTGCCTTCTCTGCAGTCCATCTATGAAGGCACAGTTTCCAGACTGGATAACAAGATTCTTAACGATCCCTCTCACATTTTATTTACAGAGTATGAGTTTCTTCCCTCAGACAGACGGTACAGAGCTTACAGATGAAAAACTAACCGACTGAAGCTCTCATTTATTCCTACATCCATTACTCTTCTTAATAAGGAGGCTCGCTGACTTACTTGACTTTACTTGTCTTATGGCACATTCTGAACCGTTCTCAGGGTCGTTTTTATTATTACTTATTTTTATTTTTTTATCATATGTTTTACTGTAGATTAGTTTTAGCTGATCCCAGGTTTTACTTTTGGAATGTCTTTTGCTTAGAGCCAGTGCAATTATTTATTTGATATCAAGCCAGGACCTGTGCAAATCTGTATTTGCACAGATTATTGATGGTTACAGTACTGTTGCTGTGCTATGTTGTTGTACAGTATGTTGTACATTTACGTATGTACTTTTTTGTTGTTGGTCTGTGTACTGTATGTTCTGCTGCTGCTGTGGCACTGCACCTAAGAGAGATTTCCCAATGGGGACAATAAAGTATATTTGATTTGATAATCCCAGCCACTTCACACTCGGCTGCAAACCGTCCCAGTGCACGCTGAAGGTCCTGGCTTGATGGAGCCAACAGGACATTATCATCTGCAAAAAGCAGAAACGAGATCCTGTGGTCCCCAAACCAGACTCCTCCGGCCCCTGGCTGCGCCTAGAAATCCTGTCCATAAAGATAATGAACAGGACCGGTGACAAAGGGCAGCCCTGCCGGAGTCCAACATGCACTGGGAACATGTCTGACTTACTGCGAACCAAGCTCCTTTTTCGGTCATACCGGGACCGGACAGACCTTAGCAAAAGGCCCCGGACCCCATACTCCCAGAGCACCCCACAGGGCACCACGAGGACAAAGTCTCCGGATCCACAAAGCATATTTGGATTTCCCATAAACCCTCCTGGAGAGGGTATAGAGATGTTCCAGTGTTCCACGACCGGGACGAAAACCACATTGTTCCTCCTGAATCTGAGGTTTGACTATCGGCCGCATTCTCCTCTCCAGTACCCTGGCATAGGCTTTCTTGGGGAGGCTGAGGGTGTGATCCTCTGTAGTTCTGTAGTTGGAACACACCCTCCGGTCCTCCTTCTTGAAAACAGGGACCACCACCCCGGTCTGCCAGTCCAGAGATACTGTCCCCAAACGCCACACGATGATGCAGAGGCGTGTCAGCCAAGACAGCCCCACAACATCCAGAGACTTGAGGTACTCAGGGCGTATCTCATCCATCCACAGTGCCTTGCCACTGAGGAGCTTCCCAACCATCTTGGTGACTTCAGCTTGGGTGATGGACGTCCACCTCTGAGCCCTCAGCCTCTGCTTCCTCAGTGGAAGACGTGTCGGTGGGGTGAGTTGAAGATCTCTCTGACCGGGACTCGGCCAAGCGTTCCCACGGACCCTCACAGTGCGTTTGGGTCTGCCGAGTCTGTCCAGCTTTCTCCCCCGCCATTGGATCCAACTCACCACCAGGTGGTGATCAGTTGACAGCTCCGCCCCGAAGACGCAGGAAAGTGAATCACTCGTTCAGTGGGGTAAACTCCAACACATGGTGGCTGAGGCGGGTGGCTATTAGCAAGCTCACACCAGCCCACCGCCTCTCACCGCAGGCAACTCCAGAGTAGTTGAGAGTCCAGCCTTTCTCAAGGAGTTGGGTTCCAGAGCCTAAGCTGTGCGTGGAGGTACGCCTAACCATCTCTAGTCGGTATCTCTCAACCTCCTGTACAAGGTCAGGCTTCTTATCCGCCAGCAGGTGACATTCCATGTCCTTAGCGTCAGATTCCGTGTCCGGGGATTGGGTCGTCGAGGCCCCTGCCTTCGACTGCTGCCCAATCCACTTTGCACCGGCCCCTTGCAGTTCCTCCCGCAGGTAGTGGGCCCATGGAGGGTCGGCCCCCATGTCTCTCCTTTGGGCTGAGCCTGGCCAGCCCCCGGTTGCGCCATACCAGGTGACGTAACAGTCCTTGATATATTATTCTCCATTAACCGCTCTTTTGTCTGGTCCATCACCTCGGACCTGTTTGCCTTGGGAAACACTACCAGGGACATTTAGCCCCCGGCAACATAGCTCCTAGGATCATTTGGGCACTGAAACCCCTCCAACACGATAAGGTGGCGGTTCAAGGATGGGTGCGTGAACATATGAACATTTTATCATTTATCATAGTGTCATTATATGACACTGTTGAACAAATATTGTGAAGATTACTGCCACAACAGTACAGCCTTACCAATTTGTTTAACAAAATAAATCATAATAAATAAATAAAAATTTGTCCAACACAATGAATAATTGTTTGCTGAAGAAAAAGATTGTAAAAATATTGATTAATCTAGTATATACAGGAACCTTAAAAAATATTTTGGAATGAAAACAGAAGAAACCAGGTTTAATGTATAGCATATCCTTCTTGCTCCTGTGTGTGCCCCACTGTGTCCTGTCCTGTCCCTACGGGCTGCATGTGGTGGCCTTGTCCTAATACCCTGAGAGGTTAAACAAACCTTTCCTGTATCTGCAGCTGTACCCTAACAGCGCTTCTGACTGTATTTCACTCTGTGTGACTTCCGTACAGTCGGCAGTGATCAGAGTGACAGCCCCGGATCAGAGCAGCCATCTTATCAATCATCCTGAGCGCTGCGATACGTGCGGTGTTTATGTGTGGGTGTAAACAGCTTTGAGCTCCTCTCACATCAGAGGCATGCAGCTGCAGGACCAGACAAGGGTTTGAACCTGCCAGGGACACTTTTTTCCTTATTTATTTTATTTTTATATTTTTTTTATGTGGTGCAGTGAAAATGAAAATAAGAGAAGCTGGGAAAATACCAACGAGCAGATTACAAACAGAAATGTGCAGCTGCTGCTTTGGACATGCTCCGCTGATTAATGTCCCGGCACCACACCAGTAAATACGCAGAAGTATATTCTGAGTTATTAAAGCCTCTAATGCCCCAAAAAGTAGACTGGCTCCAACCTGAACTGGGAGCTTTTAGAAAAATAGCACTGGCTTTTCCTGCTGACAGTACTGTATAATTAATCAGAGAAAGGAAAAAAAATCATATTCTCATAAGAGATGAGTAAGGCAGATAATTATAGAATGCCTCTAACAAAAACGTCCAATGCTGAGGTAAGATATTACTGAGCTAAACTCTGCCATTTAAATTCTGCTTTGTCATTCTCTTTGGGCTCTGAGGGCACATTTATTTTATGATGCCAGCTGCTCTGATTCTTTTGCAGAATGTCAGAAGGTGATGGTTTTGTTTTGGGAAATTGGGTCTGAGCCTTAATCAAGTATACGCTAGGAACTGTGTCTTTAATGACCCACTGCTTCTTTAACAAGACACCTCCCCAACCCCGACACACACACACACACACACACACACACACACACACACACACCAGTGGTAGCTGGCATATAGAGGGCATATAGAAAAAGAAAAGTATACAGTACATATATTCACTAAAATAGGCCTCATCTATACAAGATTATTTGTAAGTAGTCTTTTGTCTGTCTGCATCTCACATTGAAGCTTGGTGAGCTACTATAAGCAATGAAAATATTGTCCAGAGTAAGATGAACACCAACCAAATAAAGAGAAATAAAGACTTGCGCAACATTAACCAATCATATTGAGCGTCGCAACACTAGTTTACTACTGTAAACACTACAAACGTTGCAGCAGAGCAAATACCTGTATATAACGCTTCAAGCTCATTTGTTTTGTTGGACCTCTTTGGACCCAAAAGGACTGTTCTGTAGGTTTACGTTTATGTGTAGGTACGTTCAGAGCGCCAAAAGGCAAATATATTAATTACTGGAAACTTATGGAGTCGCATAAAGGAGCACAAGGAGCGCTTATTTGATGCCATATGTTTTCTAAATAGAGCACGCAGCAGGTAAGGGCAAATATGTGTGTTTTCTGTCATGTTGTCAGTTATATTTCCCCCATAAAATACAGAGGGTCTGGGTTAATATTAAAGTTATGCGTGGCACTGTCACAGAGGTGACTGTGACATCAAACGTGCTTGTTCTGTTATTCCTTTACAATATTTCAACTCCTGGTCTCACTCATTCACGGAGTTTGGTGGTGCTGTGAAAAATATATTTTTCTGTCCGGGTGGGGAGGTCCAGAAATGTTGACTTGTTGTTCCCTTCCGGTGTCTGTGGCACCGGTGTAAGAATGTTTAGTGAATGTATTTGGTGATGGTCGGAGAGTCTGTAGGCGCTGAATGGCTGCCACATCTCTGTCAGGGGCAGACTTACCACCACAAGCGTGACTGTGTAGTGAATAAATAATTGATATGATATATATATATATATATATATATATATATATATATATATATATATATATATATATATATATATATATATATATATATATATATATATATATATATATATATATATATAAAACCGATATATAAAATTGATGTAATAAAAAAATAATAAAATAATTATGCACTGCCAGTTTGTGTAATTCTTTTGAACATTATTTACCTATTTTTCTCTTCTTTCTGTCCCATGTATGAAATCTACCACACTGCCAACTGTAGGTTAAACAAATCTGAATATGATCCTCCATATTCTTTAATATTAAAATAAGTGGTAGGTTTATGTTGGGCATGTGCGTAAAACCAGTCGGCGCTGGTCTTTGACAGACTTTTGGCCAATATTCAATATATATTTTTTTAATATAGCCCCCCCTCATTTTAAAATCACCAGCCGCCTCTGCCCCACACACTGTAGGACTATAGCATTGATAAAAAGCCAGTCCCACTGGAGCGGGACGGTAAGGGTTGGCTCAGTTTCCATTGTCAAAAGTAGCACTTTGGTTGGCCCGTGGCCTTTGGCTGCATCAGAGCGGTCCACTGTCCAGAAAGTTGAGCTAAACACTGCAGTCTGTTGATTGGATGATAAATGAGCCTCACTTTGGCAAAAAAATGAGAAGCAAAAGGAAAGACAAATCTTTAAACTTATATATTTATTTTATGTTGGGTTTTATAAACGGTTTGTTTTATTTAGCTTATTCTTATTTTTTTATGTATTTTAATGTATAAATTTGTTTAACTCTATTTTCCTTAGAATGGAGTAAAATAACTATTGCATGTCTCTAACAAAAACATCCAATGCTGAGGTAAGATAACCACACCATTATTCGAATGGTGGCTCTGTTTCACGGTATCAAAGCACCAGTTTTTAAAATGTTGTGTTTAATGATTTTATGTGAAATTTCTTGATCTTGAGTTGCATTAAGTTTTATGAAAAGGGCTATACAAATAAAGTTTGATAGAAAGACTAAAAACATGCTTTTCTTAAACAAAGGTAGCATTTAGGATTTTTTCTGTTTATTTTATTGTTTTTTATTACACTTGCCTCTTAATCTGTAACACACACTGTACCTAGGTTTTGTTCCATTCAAATATGACTGACAACTTGTGTGGCACTAGTGTGATGTTATAGTTTATGTACCAGACGCAACATGGTAGAAGCAAAACCAGAAGGTACCCAGACCAGACTGTGCTTTACCTAAACCAGGGCTCCCAAACTTTTCAGACCGCGATTTCAATATTAGACTGCTTAAATCTGTCGCAAAGTTTCAGAAATGACATGCAATTTATATAATAATATTACAATATAGCAGTATTACACAGGGCTATTATGAAAGTAAATAATAATAATCTGAGACTATAATAATTTTATATATTAATGTGTAAAAGACTGCTCTACAGTAGTTGACTGTAGGAACATCATATGATATGGATCTTTATAGGGTGGTAATGAAAATCATGAGAATGCATTGTAGCGCAATTGCTGCGAGTTTGTCGAGAGTTGTGTGAGAAATGAAGTGATGGTGGGTGGGTTAAATGACATGATGATCACATGATGTTGTGTGAGAACCTATAAAAGGGTCAGTTTGACCAACAACAACTAAAGCTTGACTTGTGTGATTGCCTCAGTTTTCCGTCTTCTTTCTCAGTGCTGTATATTCCATCTACAAGCCCCAGCTGATAAGTGGCCAGGACCACTCTCCTCTCCCAGTCCCACACAGATTGGCCTGTCGCGTTGGCCGTTCTCTCGTGGCACGTTGGCTGCAGAGTGGCTCATCGTAAACAAAAGTTAGTGTGGACGGCGGTGACAGCAGCCCTGAGAACCCCCCGGTGAGCTCAGCGAATGGAGCTGGCCCTCGCTCTCGTCCCTTAGAGCCACACGCAGATGAGGACAGAAAAGTAAATAAAGTAAAATGTCAGCACTTGGAGGTCTCAGCGGTATTAGCTCATCTCTCTTTGCACTGCAGCACAAATAGGGTCTGCTCTCAGCTAAAATTGGCCAGCAAAGCCTTTTTCCCACTCATGACAGAGGCCCCATTAGCTCCAGGGAGGGGCACTTTGCACAGCATCCCCTCTCCTACAGACACTACAAATGCCATCATGAAGATATGTATAATTTAATAGGAGTGCAGATTTGAGTTTGTCCTTGACCTGCTGCTTTTATGTGTCCAATGACATGTGATTCAGTGATTCAATTACATACTCAGCTGTGCATGACGCTCCAGCACACTGCTCTGTGTCGTGTTTTTTGCAGCACTGAGTTGTGTTTCTGTTCGGAGTTTTACTCAACTGTTCAAGCTAACTACTGTATCAAGCAAATACTAAATCATTTCTTAAGTGTGATAAAATAACACACACACATACGCACACACAAAGTAATTCAAATGGAGTAGGACAAAAACAGCATGTGCATTCTTTTCAAATGCACGCCGTTATCTGGTGGCTAGATCATTTTTCTCTTTCACAGATGTTGTCAGGTTTACTGTGAGCGCTGCAGAACGTATAATAGCAGATACAAACATAAAAATAAATCACATTTACAGTATATGAGACAGAGGAACAGTGACATTATGTGGCAAGTATAATGGAACAAAATGTGTGTACAAACATACTATTCATGCCTCTGCCCAAATGCCTCTGCCAATAACCATTACTCTTATCTCCACGCATCATCCAAGCATCATAACTACAACTGATGAAAAACCTGCAGCTTATCATTTCCCAGTGCCCAGGACAGGCCCGTGATACACAAACTGGAATTGTTCTAGTCAAAGGCTTTCATCAGTGTAACTTCAAAGCAGCTGAATTTGGATGATTTTTTTTTGTTAGGATTTTTTTACATTGACTAACTTGATTGATTATGCCCGGTGAGAAGAAGAAAACTGTTTTCTATTTAGCTGAGTAATGCCATATTAGGCTACGTTGACTCTGAAGGGAAATGTAGGTCACAAGGTACCTTATAAAGTACCTGAGACATTATTAGTCACATGACAGATGTCAATAATTAGAGTACTGTGTCTGATTTACTGGATTGTTGCTCATCAATTGCCTAAACAAGATGTGTTATAATCGTTTGTACACATAACCTACAACAATTTACAAATATTATAGGACCAAACAATTGGTTAAACGTATGTTTCTAAATTTTGTCTCACTGTTCAATAAATCACACAAAGCATTATATTTTTTCCTGAGTCAAGCAAACACTGCTCTCTACTTAAAGCGTTGTGGGAAACTTTAAGTCTTCTAGCAACATAATGGTGTTTGCACAATAAAAGGCTGGGAACTGGTTTTGGACACTGAATCTGCCAAACATGTCAAGTGTCCTGATTCAGCTCCTTCTCACTGATATGAACCAGTCTGACCTCACAAGACAGATCTAACCCAGGCCAGCATAGCTTTAGTTTCCATGGAAACATCAGCTGAACAGAGCAAGGGACATTGTGGTAAACATAGAAATAAAATGCCACAGCGAGCCATGTGTGTTTGTGACAGGTCTGACAGTGCCAGCCAGATGCCGCAGTAATGATAGCTTAGCATAAATGACATAACTTTAAAGCACTCCATGTTCTGCTCCAATGCTGCCCGCACACAGCAGCATGATTTCATCTGCTCTGCTTGTGCTCAGCTCCCTGATGCCACAACATGAGCCCTCAGCTGAGTGACGCCTGGGCCCTGTACTACAAACCTATCCCGGATATGTCTCTCCTACACAGTTACACAAAAGCTAACAATCCCGGTCTAGATCAGTGGGATTACAGAGTGGGTTATCAAGTGAACCCTGGGTTCCTCTGTGGCGCCGACAGCACATTCATGAAACAGGCAGAGTTGGCACAAAACAATCAATCACAGCAACATGTAGGAGAGAGAGAGGAAAACCCCCAAATTGTTTTAAATGCTACATTAAAATAGATATATATTATATTAATCCGGTAATCTCAACATAACGGCAATAAAAGTCATTGTGAGCAGCAGTCATTCAGGTGTTTAAACCTGTACGTCACAATAAGACATGGCTTTATAGTGTCACTAGTTCTCTGTACATTTGTGCCACAGACAGCTGCTGCTTGTACAGACACTTCTTTATTCTCTCTCTGTGCACCGTCTTTTACCTCTTCCTTGATTCTGGCGTCTCGTTTCTCGTTGCTGATTCGTCAGTGCCATGACATTTGTTTTTGGGCTGTCCCAGCGTAGGGCAACAGTGATCTGTCAGTGTCCTCTGTAAACAGAGGCAGGCCTGTGGGGACATCAGCAGAGCGCTGCTAATCACAGAGTAAAAAGTTACAATGGGTAGCGCAGTTGGGCCAAGCGCTCAAGACATGCTCTAATCTGACAACTTACTGAAGGAGAAAACAGAGCCGCAAGCTGCATAATCATTTAGTTCTTTTCTGCAAAGCCAAAGATTCAAAACTATATCTCATAAGGCTCATTTTAGACAGATACAGTGTGTGTCATGTCATATTGGAGCTGACGAATATGTCATAACTATCATCACTGAAGGAGCAAATGTGTGCACAATACATTTTCAACAGGTGCATTAACATGTTGCAGGTCACATTCTGAGATTTTCCAAACTTAAGTTATGTGAGGTATTTCTATAAACTGTATAATTGTAGTCGATTACATTCTGGACATAATGTGGAAGACTAAGTCAAGCGTGAAGCACTTTTTTACAGTACAATCCTACTTCAAAAACCCTGCAACAACACTTTGAATGACATTGTTGTGTGGACAAATAACTTTAGTTACATTTTCATGTGTCTGTTTAGTTTACACTATCATCTTTTAGCATTTTTTCTTTTCCATTGCAACCAAGACCAATTCTGGACAATAGACAATCCTCCAAAATAAGAGAAGCCAAATGCCAAACTAAACAAAGCTGGTCATATACCAAGTCTTAGAAAAATATATAGAGTTAAATATAAAATAGAGGACATAGCTTATGTTTTTTATTTTGTAAATGAAAAAGACTACATCCACTGTAAGTCACTGTAAGTCACTGTAAGTCACTGTAAGTCACTGTAAGTCACTGTAAGTTATGTAAAACTGGGGGAATTGGAAAAGTTCCACTGTTTATAACCTCACTGCACTGAAAATGTTATCCACTTTATATTTTTCAATATCTTTATTTTGAAATGTTGGTTATTTACAACAATATTTTACTAGGCCTTAAATGAAATATGGACATGGTAAGTCTAATGAAAATGCAATGTTCCCATGTAGCACGATGGTAAAACACAAAACTTACACAGTTAGCCTTGAGAAAGTGTTGCTGCGGCAGATGATATAATTACAAAGCACCAGAGAAAGGTTTTATGGAGTAAAGCCTTTTCATTTTAACTTTGGATTATCTTAAATGTTAAAAGCTGGGCTTGTTGCGGCTTGCAATAGATTTTGCCGTTTCTTCAGTTCAAGGTCTTAAAACAGAGCTTCTTTCTGTTTAAGATGAAAAGGCCAGTTTGGGTCAGAGCAGAGGTCGCATTAACCAAATTTAGTCCGTCATTGTTGTTTTTTTTTAAAGTGACAGAAAAATCTGAATGCCATTGAATCGTGTTGTCTTTGTCACGCTGCATTCAGTTGCAAACAGCAGCTGAGTGTGACTAGTTTTTTCAAATAGTTCTGATATTGTTAATAAAGGTGAAAAAAGAAGACATGATGCAGTGGAGGATGAAGGAGGACAAACGGAGAACACTGAGCAGTCACTGACAGCTGTTACGGGACAATCGAGAAGCAAAATGGAGGTGAAGAAGATGGAGTATCGTGTTCAGTAGGAACAGGAGTTTACGTGGCTGAGGTGGAAAAGACTCAAAATTTAATGACAATTAAATTGATGCCTTCGATTACGCACAGACGAGCGCACGGTTTAGGTCAATGCGGACCAGGAGGAAAATTTGAGTTCAGGGCAGGCAGACAGGTCTACAGAACAGCAATTGAATTATGTTCAGTTCATTTTTGTTATTTCCTTTTGTCGTAATCATATTGTGTAATATACTGTGTTCTCTAGAGCTCAAGCACAAAATATCCTTCCACTTTTTGTGTATCTGTTGTGAGTGTCTATGCTTGTCTTGAAATTTCTTAAAATGTGAGTAAAACGAAAAGCCATAAGTATTATGATTAGTATTATTAAGTATGAAAATAAAAAATGACACTTAATAATAGACCAGGATGGACATTTTATGACTCTGTCCGTCAAAATGACAGAGAGTGCGAATCAATTTAAAGTTAAAGTCTTAGTTTCACGGACAGTTGTGCACGCTGTCAGACCCCTGAAAAGACTGCTGCTGTAGAACCTAATGACAAAAAGAATATGGAAATTTCTGAAACTGTCAGGTATTTGTCAAAGGCAATCTGTGGGATTGGTTGTCCTTGATCTTGTCGCACTGTGCCACCTACCACCACTGATTTAAAGCCACAACAAGCAATTTTGCATGATAGTTTGTTTTGTTGGCGATGGTGAAATTGGCAGTGTGATATGAGCTACTGCTCCATTAAGCTGTTCAATTAGACTACTGCCCTTGTCCAAATAAACATGATCAAAATTGTGAGTGTGCTTTGTTTAATTTGTATCTTGACCATGAATTGCAGTATTCAAGATACATTTTAATTTTAATCACGGAGGCAATAGTTTCAATTTCTCTAATGTCATGTAAATGTAGTACAATTTGCAGTTTTTCCCCCCAATGTGAACCAGATCACCTTCTTTTATTCTTTTTCCCCACACTGATCCAGACACAACAGAATGCACTGTTCACAGTCACACCCTGAAATGAACGACCCTTCAGATGGTCAGTTACACAGAACCATCTGGAGGGCTTCCACAGACAACCTTTAGGGCAGGTACTGAATGAATACACAACACCATCTTTATAGAAATGGAAACATACACAGCTGTTGGTCCTACCATGCATTAGTTAACACAAATCTACTGCTGCTGCTGCTCATGGTAAACACACACAGTAAGACCAGCACTGGAGGGGACACTAAAATGAACAAACACCTTTCCAGAATCTTGTTTCTCTCATCTTAGGCCACAACAATTACAGACAGTTAGGTAAAATCCAGGGAGAGTTCTTTTTGTCCCGACAGCTGTGGATATACTGTATGTAGCTGCTGTGTGGTTTTACGGTCGATGTGTCATCTCTGTTTGAGAGAACATGGGCGAATTGATGTGACTGGAAGAGACATGTTAGTAACAGCTCGGCGTAACAGCGACAGAGTGAGATATGTGTCAC
The DNA here is from genome assembly GCA_024416835.2 of Perccottus glenii. Classification (NCBI taxonomy): domain Eukaryota; kingdom Metazoa; phylum Chordata; class Actinopteri; order Gobiiformes; family Odontobutidae; genus Perccottus; species Perccottus glenii. Next base: position 3,032,395 of record CM044561.2, read on the forward strand.
TGAAGGCAGCGCAGTCCCATCTGTTACTGTACAACACCCGACAGCACGTTCAAACTGTCGGGACATGAACAAGCTCACAGATGAAGAGAGACACTTTTATTTCATGATGATTTCATTTTCAGTTCAAAACGGACAACAACTATTTGATTCTGTACTTCTACGTCATAAGCCACATTAAGAAACTGTGTCCAGTGAGAAGTGAAAGTAAAAAAATTAAATGGATGTTTTTCAAAAACATTACGTCCTTTTCAAACAGAGAACATGATAAATGTACTTTTTCCTGATGACACTAGCTAGCTAACAGCTATTTCTGGTTACAGTTAGGCTAAGTGACATAAGGCTCTTTCTTCATGAATTCAAAAATGTATTTATCATCTACACTGCCTTAAACACAATAAACATATCCAAGTTTCTAAAGGTCTGCTTTAAATATTTTATTTCTCAGAAATCTAAACCCAGTTGAATGGAAACCTGATGCACTTCAGGGCTTACCCTAACTAAACCATACCATAACTCACAGTGTAAATCAATTAGTTTATTCAATTTGTCAGAAACAATACAATAAAGGGCTAAAAACAAGTTTTAATCGTGGTATCAGCTCAGCCTTAATAATACATCCATATCCTACAGCCTTGGTGTGCAGCCTTGGTGCATGGATTCTGGAGATGGATTTTAATCAACACATCCTTTTTCAGAAGCAAAGTAATATTTATGTTTTAGGTCACCTTCCCTTCAGCTTTAATCTTCCACCTGCTTTGAAGGCAAACATGTCCTATCCATGCTTCACAAGACACTAACGAGAATCCTCGTGCACGTGTGCACACTGGCGCATGCTCAAGAGACACACACGGAGGCGACAGCTTTGGCCACCATTACGTGCTTCGGAGGGACAATTATTCTAAGTAGTTTTCCCATCAGCCAGAGCCAGAGACCCGGGTGAGCCAGAACCTTTCGAGGAGCCAGTGAGGAAATAGCCACTGTCCAATTTATTTGATAAGTCAAGTGGAGTTCAGAGCTGCAGCAGATGCACGCACCAACAGAGGCTACAGCCCTACTGCAACTTACTGTCTGACTCTATCCAGCTCAAATCTACATGCAAAAGAAAGTCATTCAAATAATGCTAAAGCAAAGTGTTGTGGGGACAGTATGTGAGATTGGTAACTGCTGGGGTACTCCAGACCTGTCATTTTCCTGCTGATTTCTACTTATCTTAAAGTTTATGGAAGACTACTTTAGTCAATTTGGATATTTACATCAGGAATCAGGAATCAGGAAGGTTTTATTGCCATTGTCAGTGAACAAAATTCACAATCTAGGAACTTGCTTCGGTGATCACGGTGCAACATATTACATTTATACATAGATAGACACACAAAGATTGCAAATACACCAATGCAGCCATTATTCTAGGCGCAATGATCTTCAGGAAAGACATAGCAGACACATAACTACAGTTGCAGTTACAACATTACATACGTGGTCGCAACCAACGCAACATAGATAGACGTCAGACAGCAGGGATAACAGCACACGCGGTCACGTGATAGGATTTTTCAGTGGCTTACAAGGGGGGGGTTAGGGGCAGTAGAGGAAAGAGTCAGACAGATGTCAAATGGCATGCGGGATGTGATAGGAGTGGCAGGAAGGACTTGAGGTGTTTAGCGGAACTGTGTGTGAGAGTCCATGGCCTTGTCCTTAATGGGAACAGGGAGTACCACTGAGATAAGATAAGACCCAGCTGCTGGCCAGACTTCTAATCGAGAGAGGGGACTGGGGCAGAGGTAAAGGAGACAGAAATGGTAATTTATTCATTTTGATCTTCGGTAATTTGTCTGGATCGTAGTCAATCAGAAGTAACTTTGATGTTTCTTTCAGTTTTGTGGTCAGACTCGTAACACCCCACGCTCCCAGGTCTGATTCTTGATCAAGTCCACTCTTTTCTCCGTGTACGCAGTCCGGGCTAAGATGACTCTAGACAGCTCCTCGGACTGTGCAACACCCTGCTGTAATCGTTTCAACTTGTCACTCATGTCACTGAAGCACTGTTTAATTTCAGCAGACAGCGGCTGGGTAGCTTTTAAGGCAGCTGTCTTACAAATTTTTCAGTAGTTTAAGGCAGTCCCTAGACCAATGAGCAGAAACCCCACTATCATAAATCCAAAAAGAAGGGCAGGAAGAAGAAGAACATGGTTGTACATCTCAAGATTTGACTTTGAAGGATTTAGGAGAGAAACATGTGAATGCAACAATTTTGGTAGTTTGTAGTTTGTTGACTGCACAGAACCTTGGAGAGAACCTTCATTATGGCAAATTTTTTTTGCCATTTTTCTTGTGATAAACAGTCACTCTCCATAAAAAAGCAAAATGTACTGTTTTACCTTGAAAAGAATGGTATAGTGTTTATTAAGATGTATCTGGTTTTAAATAATGGTATTGTAACGCTATTGATTTTAATTTGGAATTAAACATTCCATTCTCCATCTATGTAGCATTAAATAAGAGTACAACTTGTGGCATTCAGTAGTGACAGTGGAGTTTATGCTAGCAGCAGTATATCCCCAGTTTCTTGATGGCATATACATTTAAGTTTTAAACGTTTCTTGAAATACATTAAAGCAGTGGAAAAAAGCAATACTCTTCAGGGGTTACACAAACCAAAACAGAATCTGTAAAACGTGGCTTGTCTGTCGGGCTTGACAAGGTTTATTCTTAGTATTGCTCCTGTCGGAGCTGTGGTCTCGACTACGTCACCAGCCGCCGGAGACCAAGCCCAGCACATTGTTCTTGATGTATCTGAAGCATTAGAAGTGACACCGCTGGTTACAATGAGGTGAAAGCGAGCGCTCCATCAAGGTAGCAACAGTGGTGGATTGAATTTAGAACTCTTTTGAAGTGTGAGGTGGTGTCAGCACTCCTGAGGTTCTCGGCTTCTCCCTGAGGATCTTCTCTTTCAAATTGGACAGCTCAGAGTAAAACTAGCTCTCTCTGGGGATTCTCCGCACACAGAAGCCAGTGTTAAAGAAATTTCATCTGACTCGAGGGACACCCCCGCACAACTGCAAAAAGACTGATGCCTTTTCAGAAAATAAAGAAACAGCCACAGAGGGATCTAAGCCACTATGCTGAACTGATAGAACTGATTTATGACCAAGAAAGACCGGATCCATCAATAAATGAACTTTATTATAAGCCTTGTTTCCACTGGTGGTACAGTACAAGTTGGGTTAGCACGAGACAGTTTGGTTCGGGTAATCCCAGAAGAGACATGCGTTTCCACCTGTTACAGAAAAAGTGACGTCATCAAAGTTCCACAAAAGTTGTAGAAAACCTATTTGAAGCACTACTTGGAAACTTAAATGCATGTTAGTATTTAATATAAATAGAAATAAATCCTTATGTTATGGCAGTGAGAGGCTGGAGGTACCACTGATGCAGTAAACAAACTGTTGTGTAGTTAGTTAAAGTATTGCATCTTGTAAACAATCTGAATGGACTTTGAGAAAAACTACAGAACAGAGTAAACAGTGCAATTAGACAATTGATCTTGGCTTGCTTACACACAAGTATATAATACAATTAGCTACTTCATGGCCGCCTGTCACTTCAGAGGTCTATAGGCAAATATTCAGTGGAAAGATTTACTTATTTTATGCATGAATCTATGTCCATGTCACTAGATGGTGCATGTGTAAAGAGAGGCTACAAAAGTTTACGGTTCTGTTCAGTGCTTATCGTGTTTAACTGAATGTATGAAAGGCAACAAAATATTTTTGTTTTAGCAAAAGTAGTCATTTTACAGCAATCAGCAATCATTGCTAATGCAGGCTTGCAAGAAGGAGCCATACATGAAGGGGTGACTTACAATGTGAATCCAGTGGCCCAACTTAGGCAAGGGGTTAGGTCACTTCTGGTGTCAATCTAGCATGAGTGTGTTTCTTTAAATGGAAGTAAAAGACAAAGTGGTATAAAGCGTCCTAAAGTTTCAGCAAAGTGCTACATTTTAAAACGTATGCCTCATTCCCACTTGGCTTGCTTTATAAATCAAAACCACTTCATATGGTCTGGGATGCTATGAACATAACAGAACTGAATATGAAAGATTCAGTGCAGTCTAGACTATTATTATTATTATTGTTATTATTATTATTATTATTATTATTGTGTAAAGATAGCTCAAGGACATCCAAAATATACCTCACTACAGAAGCTTGTACTAAGTTGACCAGTATTGCTAGTACTTATTAAAAGAACTAGCTACCATATGAGCCATACTTCAAAAAAAATATGTGGAGATGAACTAGTTCCTGTGAGAATGTGCTGTAAAGGTCTTACAATTTTCAACAATTCCCCTTTAAGTTTCATCAAAATAAGAGACAAAATAACTAGCCTTGTGTTAAATGGGGAAAAAAAGTTGTCACAGCACTAGAAAAGCTGAGACATCAGTCCACACATCAGCAGAGTACTACATATGCAGACTTATTTTAGATGTTGAGTGCAGAAAGGAAACATATGATTTCTTGAAGGCCTTGGAAATGGAGTATGTCTCTTGAAGTGTAGATGATGTGATAATATTTCATTGTGATGAAGAGTCAATTGTCAAATGAAGGCATTGTTCATGGGGATAATGTTTGAAAGACGTCCTCATGTGCACCAGTTTGTTCTTGGAGTGGAGTGATAAATAATAAAATGTCAACAATAAAAAATGTGTGCTCTCTGTGGAGCGCCGAGGAGAGAGAAGCTGTCAATTAACAATAAACAGATAAAACACTTCCTCAGAGTGGCAGAGTCTGTGAGGAAGGACTGAGGACTCAAACGCTCAAAGACAGTGAAGGTAAGTGTTTCTTTATTAAAGCTACCAGACAGAGATACGGACAGGAAGCTGGAGAGCTGGGGTCGATCCGGAGAACTGGGACCAAGCCGAGAGCTGGAGTCGAGCCTGGAACTGGGACCAAGCCGGAGAGCTGGAGTCGAGCCTGGAACTGGGACCAAGCCAGAGAGCTGGACCGAGGGTTGGAACTGAGCCGAGGACCGAGACTGAGCTGTAGAACAGGGCTGAGAGGTGGAGTCAAGCCGGGGACTGGGACCAAGCCGGAGAGCTGGACCGAGGACTGGAACTGAGCCGTAGAGCTGGGCCGAGGGCTGGAGTCAGAGGACTCTCCTGAAGGGGCTTGATCCTGGAAACATGAAATGTCGGATGAATCCGCATAGACCGAGGGAGCCTCAACCTTACCGCCACCGGGTTGATGATCTTCCCTATAGTGTATGGACCAATGAATCGCGGAGCCAATTTCTTAGACTCCACTCTGAGAGGAATGTCTCTGGTGGAAAGACAAACCCGATCCCCCACCTTGTACTGGGGACTCTGCCTGCGTTGGCGATTGGCCGCTGCCGAATACTGGGTGGAAGCTCGTAGGAGAGCCGCACGAGCCCTGTTCCATGTCCCTCTGCAACGACGGATGAGGGCTTGGACAGACGGGACATTAGCCTCCCTCTCCTGGGCAGGGAATAGTGGTGGCTAGAAACCGTATGCGCATTGGAAAGGAGACAGTCCAGTGGCCGAGAAGTTGTGGGCGTACTCCACCCACAACAGCTGAGAGGACCAAGAGGATGGAGTCTGCGCAGCCATGCACCGTACCGGTTCTTTACGGTGATATCATTAAGTCTGTGGTAATCAATGGGTCTTGTCCTTCTTCCCCACAAAGAAAAATCCCACCCTGCTGGGGATGAGGAAGGTCTTATTATCCCAGCTGCCAAAGCATCATTAATGTAAAGGTCCATGGCCTTTCTTTCAGGAACGGATAAGGAATATAATTGCCTCTAGGAGTTGAGGTGCCAGGGAGCAGGTCAATAGCACATATGGTCGATGCTGTGGCCTTATTAAAGACCTCCTTATAAGTCTGGTATTTCCTGGGAATGTTGGCCGGCAGAGAGGATGCAGGTGTACCAGGTAGCGGGTTGGGTAATCCCGCTGACTGAAGACAAACGGAATGACAAGAGCGAACTCGTGACAGACCCAACTGAAGAGCCAAAGTGTTATCCATAAAGCTGACGTCTGCCAGAGTCAATGAATGTAGCCAAGGTCTGTGGCCCCCAGGGAGTAGCAGCTGTTCGTGGACAAGCGGGCAACTGATGGAGGAGACCCTCTGTAAGACTCAGCAGTACTCCTCCAGTTACTGCTGAGCCTGTCCTTTTAACGGACAGGCCAATGCAAAATGTCCAGAACCTCCACAATACAGGAATAGGTTCTCCCTACGACGCCGTAGCCTCTCCACAGGGGTGAGACTAGAGCGGCCAATTTGCATGGGTTCACTGGAATCTGTTCTTGGTACAGAGGGCTGGGGTCGCTTAGCGCCAAGAAGGGGCGAAAAGGACTCCTGGTAGATCGCTCCCTCTGTTGAGCCTGGACTCTCTCATCAAACCGGATTGACTGGCGGATTAGCTCGTCCAGGTCTGATGGAAGCTCCCGAGAGGCGAGCTCATCTTTCATGTACTCGGCCATCCCGAGAAGAAAGGCCTGGGGCTGTGCAGGAGCGTTAAATCCACTCTGACGAGCGAGCGTCCGGAACTCAATTGGAAAAATCTGCCACTGAACGAGATACGAGTAGAAAAGGACTGGAAACTGAGCCGAGGACCGAGACCAACTGTAGAACTGGGCTGAGAGCTGGAGTCAAGCTGGGGACTGGGACCAAGCCGGAGAGCTGGACTGAGGACTGGAACTGAACCGAGGACCGGAACCGAGCCATAGAGCTGGGCCGAGGGCTGGAGTCGAGCCGGGGACTGGGACCAAGCCGGAGAAAAAGACTGAGGGATGGAACTGAGCCTAAGACCGAGACCGAGCCGGAGAGCTGGAACAAGGGCTGAAGCCGAGCTGGAACACCACTGGAGGCAAGGTGGGTTAAGTGTCTTGTCAAGGACACAACGACAGTATGAACTGTGGAGAGAGCGGGAATCGAACCGTCTACCTTCCGGTTGATGGACAACCGCTCTACCACTGAGTCACTGCGCATGTGTGTGATGAGCTCTGTTCATACTAGCCTTGTGTAGTTAAGTTTAATTTTACCACGAAGTGAGACACTGGGATTTGTTAGAATAAAAACTACTACTCTCTTGTTAACATGCAGTTTTGCTACATCATTAGTCAAAACAATTCAAAGGGGAATAAAAAGTAGTTCCCCTGTCCTACTCAGCCAACATACTGTAGATAGACTGGGTTTTGTTTTGTCTTTGACCCTGTCTATTTTAAACATCATGTTAGACACTGAAGCTCACACTGTGTTATTAATTCCTCTGAGACTCAGTTTTGTGGGTAAACTGCTGGGGCATGTCTTGTAGAAGCTGTATCTCCTATAATTGATTTTCAAAACCTGTGCAGTAATGGGAGCAAACAGAGGTGCTCTGACACAGCGCTGGCGGCATAACCCTAACCCAACAAATGACAATGATCCAACTGAGAGCAGCACTGAGCTCATACCTGAGCGTGCAGCTCTGCCTCTTTCTCATGCAAATGGGCCTCTGGCTACACAGTCCTCCCATTCTCCACTGTACTACAGTTTGCTGAGCAGACACTGTGCAAAAGAAAGACAGGATCTGAGGTAGACCATAATCTCTTTAGAGTATATGCACAGCCGTCAGCACAATCCAGAGATAAAGAGTGACATACAGCTGTAGTTTCATATTCAAATAGAATCACACAGTGAAACTAGAATCACAGAAAGCCACACCTGGACCACTCCCACAGGACACGGAAGGGTAAGAATTCATAAAAGAAAGGATTTATAGGTCTATTCAAGCAGGAGCTACTTTTCCTCCAGTCAACTTCACCAATGATAGCTAAAGTCCATGTTGTCTCTAATCGACTTTATACACCTTTTTTAGAATAACAACAAATCTGACTAGCTGGTGGTTACACTTCAGTTTTCAAATTAGTTCATTTTGAAATATGAATTCAATTACAAACAATTTCTTTCAGCTTTCTTCTTCAGCACAAAGGTATGGCCCCTTGTGGCTGGAGTTGCTCCACAGGAAATCCATCTCCTATATCAATCTCCTATAAAACAGGTGGCAGTACTAACCACCTCACCAAAGGTTATTGGTGAAGTAAACAGCTGTTGTCAAATTACTGCAGAGTTCTAATTGTATTAATAACAACAATTAGATTTTTTTTTTTGTTTGTTTTTAATGAAAAGGGTTATGTTTGTAATGTATGCAGGTAAGAATGGAGGTGAGAATCTAACATTAAGAATTAATATTACCAATCCCAATAGAGCCATATATAGTATGTAGCATAGAGTATGTTTCAGGTGGAGCATATTCCTTCCATGTGAAATCATCATAAATATACAGTTTTTGATATTCAGGAGCAAGAACAAATTGCTCCTAAATATATAAAAAAAAACAGCTTTTCTTTTACAAAGCTTCCAAACTCTTATGATCATTCAGTTTTATCTATTGTGCTCTTTCTTCAGTTCAGGGCTGATGCCTGGAGGGTGTGAAACAAATGGAGGCCGGAGTGAGGCCAGGTGAGTGCTGGACGAAATCTGCCTGTGGCCTTGTTCACTGAACATTCACAAATGGAAATTTACAACGAGAAAAGAGACACACACAACTCCCGGCAGCCTCAGACTGACATTATCATTAGACAGCACAGCTCAAACAGAATAAAAACGAGATAA